>JAXLNO010003134.1:0-125097 GCA_038087875.1 Malacoraja senta
TTTAGATAAATGTGGGAAGTGCAAATGAGGAAATAGTCCTCTGAAATCAATTCAGTGATCATTGTCTCATGCGTCTCCAATCAATTTCCGGCTTCACAATTGTAGTGGAAGATTTTTCGGAGCATTTTCCAATTATTAGGTGAAAGACATTGCCAAGCAGGACTGGATCAGGGAGAATTGTAAAAGGTAATTCTGGAAGATTTAAGGTTTTGATGCAGGTACGTGAATCATTATGCAGGCCATTCCTGGGTTACAAACTCCTGACCTCTGGGGTATGCAAAGATACGAACAAGCTCCCATTATCACTCTCGCCACTTTAAGTAATTGTTCTATCTGATCACACTTATATATTTTTGATGCCATTCATTGCAGCACTGTGGAAGTACAATGACCATATCAAATGTTTTTTTTGTGTGTTTTCCGAGTTATGGACAAAATCGATTTCTATAAGAATAGAACCCATTCACTACCTGTATATTTCTTTCAGGGAATTAATTGTTAAAATCACAAAATAGTCCTCTATTCAAATAAAAGCTCAAAGTAGTTTGCTCTAATATATTGAACAGTGACACCAGCACATCGCCCAATTAAGTAGAATTTGTAGTAAACCATTGGCATTGCACAATATGATGAACATTCAAGACCAACACCAAACAAAAGGTCAGGATTCCTCTTGGCTCTCTGCATGTTGCTATCTCACAGCCTATTTATGCTTTCTTATATACATTATGCAAAATCATGACAATTGTATTGTAAAACTGTTTCCTTGGTAATGGTTGCTGGGTGAATTTAATTGGTTTTAACCATTGTGACAAAAATTAAACCTTGTTGCAGGCATTTTCAGACTTAAATATGATCTGCACTCCGACAAATCCTGGCGTAAGCCTCCACATTCAGCTTGGATGACATTCAGGAAACCCAACCAACCATCTGAAACAAAGCCTCCTCGGGTGCTATTTTTTAAAAGTTTTTCTTTGGATCTGGGTGTCACTGACAAGGATTGAAGAAGGGTCTCGACCTGAAACGACACCCATTCCTTCTCTCCAGAGATACTGCTTGGCCCGCTGAGTTACTCCAGCATTTACTGTCTAACTTTAACTCTATTTCCCACCCTTAGGAGGTAGTAGTACACTGTTTCCTTAATATTTGCAATCAAACGTGATAAAGCTTTCCTCTGGCTTGGAATTTCAGGCATATAGAGTCGCACACTCATACAGCACAGAAGCAGGCCCTTCGGCCTAACTCGACCATGCCTACCAAGGTGCCGATCTAAGCTGGTCCAATTTGCCCACATTTAGTTCATATCCCTCTAAATCTTTCCTATTGATATAGGAAGGTGTCCAAATGTCTTTTAAATGTTTTTATTGTCTTAACTACCTCCTCTGGCAGCTCATTCCATATACTCACCATCCTCTGAGTGAAAAAGTTGCCCTCAAGTTCCTATTAAATCTTTCCACTCTCACCTTAAACATATGTGCTCTGGTTCGATTCTCCTACCCTGGAAAAAAAAAGACTATGCATTCACCCTATTTCCCGTCATGATTTTAAACACCTCTATAAGATCACCCCTTAGCCTCCTGTGCTCTGAGAAATAAAGTCCTAGCTCACCCAATCTCTCCCTGCAGCTCAGGCCCCTGAGTCCAGGCAACATCCTCGTGAATCTTCTCTGCATTGTTTCCAGCTTAATGACATCCTTCCTAAGGCAGGGTAACCAAAACTGAACACAATATTCCAAAAGCGGCCTCACCAAAGTCTTGTACAACTGTATCAAAGTCCATATTGACAACGTCTGCATCCTTGCCCTCGTTAACTTTCTTGGTTACTTCATCAAAGAACTCAATCAAATTTGTGGGACATGATCTCCCACGTACAAAACCATGTTGACTATGTGCAATCACCCTCTGTCTATCCAGATGCATATATATCTTATCCCTCAGATTCCTCTCCAGTAACTGACCTACCACAGATGTTAGGCTTATCTATATTACTAAAAGTCTGATCTTGACCACTTCCTGTTGTTCCGTATATTGATTTTAGAAAAAAATGCTGCCACTTACGGCTGTGATTTTTGGCCATCTTACTCAGAGTCCACCTCCGCTGCGCAGGACAAGAGGATTTTTCCCATTGATGAAAAATAAAAGAGTTATTAGTGTTTAAAAAATGTTGAGATTCTCTCTCCTGCAGGCCACGCCCCTTCCGGAGGGACTATAAAACCCGGAAGTGTTGAGTGCCTCAGTCAGTCTCTGCAAGATGGGGGAGTGAGAGGGTCACATCTCTCAGTCTGAGCTGCGTATAACACTGAACACATGTCTACTAAACCGTGAGTGGTTTTACTGACCTGTCAGTGCCCTTAATGTGGTTTGAAAATATAGTTTGGAAATGCTAAAGCTGTGTTGCCTTTGGTTTGGAAATGCTAAAGCTGTGTTGCCTTTGGTTTGGAAATGCTAAAGCTGTGTTGCCTTTGGTTTGGAAATGCTAAAGCTGTGTTGCCTTTGGTTTGGAAATGCTAAAGCTGTGTTGCCTTATTAAAGTTGCCTTGCCTAATTAAAGTTGCCTTGCCCAATTAAAGTTGCCGAGGATTTTTCCCATCAATGAAAAATAAAAGAGTTATTAGTGTTTTTAAAAATGTTGAGATTCTCTCTCCTGTCAATCATGCCATGAAGGCCACGCCCCTTCTTGTGGGAGGGGGGAAGGGGCTATAAAACCCAGAAGTGTGGGCGTGGCTCAGTCTCTGCAAGATGGAGGAGGGGGAGGTCACGACTCGCTGTCTTTAGTGGCCTTGCACCCTGCTTGAAATGGTATGAAACTGCACTTGAATTTGGTGGCCTTGCACCCTGCTTGAAGCGGTAAGAAACTGCACTTGAATTTGGTGGTCTTGCACCCTGCTTGAAATGGAATTTCAAGGAATAGCCATGAGTCAACTGCCAGCCCACCAGCTGTGAGTGAGTGAGCTGCCGGCACAACTGGCTTGAGTGACTGAGCCGCCAGCCCAAGAATCCATTCGGCTCACAATGTCCATACTAGCCCTCTGGAAACCAGTCCCTTCAGCCCACAACACCCATACTAGCGCTGCAGATAGCCCCCACCCCTCTCTGGCCACCAATATTGGAATTGGTGGAGAGGTGGAATATTGCGTTGGGGGACCAGCCCTCCCGTGTGATGCTGGGACCCAACGGGTCCCACTTAGTCTAGTTGATCTATAGTTCTCAGGCTGTTCCTTGCAATCCTTCTCAAATAGCGGCACAAAATTAATCCGTCATCTGGCAACTCACCCGTGTCTAAACAATGATGCACATATCTCCGTCAGAGCTTCTACAATTTCATGACAGTTTCTAATTCATATATTCCCGAGAATTTTTTATTTTTTTTAAACAATATCAATTCATGAAACGGTCAAATTATCTGGAGAAATTTGTGCTTCAGGAAGGGTAAGAAATTTCACAGGAATTTATCCACATCTGGATTTTTATTTTTATCAAAGTAAATGACAAAAGAGCCACACGATGGCTTTGAATGTACTGATATAAAATTAATTATGGACATCCTGAAAATACATTAGAAATCTGAGATAAGGACTTCATTCTGGCATTTCATTTGTCTTAGTTGAGACTGAAAGTTTTTGTTAGATACTTGAGCGTGGAAATCTAATCACGTGCCAGTTACTTAAAGAAAGTCCATTAATACCTCTACTTCCTTAGAAGATTGAGGTGATTCAGCATGTCGACAAATACTCTCTTGCACTTCTACAATAGAGAGCATATTGACTGGTTTCATCGCGGCCTGGTTCGGCAATTTGAACACTCAGGAATGAAGGGGATTGCAAAAGTGGTGAACACTGCCCGGTCCATCACAGGTACTGATCTCCCTCCATCAAAGAGATCTACAGGAGTTGCTGTCTCAAAAAGGCCGCCAACATCAGGGACCTATATCACCCTGGCCACGCCCTCATTTCACTCTTGCCATCAAGAAGAAGGTGTAGGGGCCTGAAAACTGTAATGCCTATTAAACACTACAACCTTCAACTAAGCTCCAAATTACATACACTGAGGGGGCATTGTATTTGTCTTTGCACAATTATTGTATGTTTTTTATGTACTGAACCTTTTTGTTGTTGTTTGTTATGGTGTTTACAGAGTACTATGTTTACATACCTGTTGTACTGCTGCAAGTAAGAATTTCATGGTTCTGTTTCGGGACATATGACAATATAACACTCTTGACTCTTGAGCATTCTTTCAATTTCTTCAGCAAACATTAACAGCAGAGTTAGCTCGGGGAGACTGGTGCCCCAGACAGCTTTCTATAAAAAGACATAGCAGCCACATTAAGCCTCAGGAGAGCACTTCCCATTTTGTCGTTCATCCCCAGCAGCAGTTGTGACCCATGACACACTATCATCAGCAGTTTAACTGCTGTGAATCCTCTCTTAGGAGGAGTGATGAGTAACATCTGAGTTCATTTCAGTTCAGTTCTTTAAATTGTACATGTGCCCATGCACAGCAGTCAGCAAAGCATAACACATTGAGAGTGTAGGCTTCTCATAAATCCATGAGATGGGTGTGAATTTCAGCCTGGTTCCATTTGGAAACTGAAGTTAATTATGCTTTGTCTCTGAGAGCATTTTTTGCCACGCACAATTGAGTTGTAATTTATATATGGTCAAGTTCCATAAAATGCCAGGTTGAGAATACATATTGAAACACATGGTGGCCTCATTGAGCTACAGCCAGAATCTGTCAAAAGATGTTAAAGGGATTTTATGTTCATTCCTATTCTAGGTTTTATTTACATTTCAGTTCTATTCCTTTTATTATCTGCTAATACTCTCTAGAGGAATTGTAATGATTTCTGTACAAAACATCCATTTCTACTCCTGAGTCAGACACTTGTGGTTTCCAATCACACGTCAAAGACCTGAGAACATAGGTAACTCAGGCTTACAATCCATGTTGAAAACCATAGCATTCATTTCACAGGTACTGTAAGGGTCATTTTGGTTGGAAATTGATATCCACATGTAGAAACATAGAGAAACATAGAAACATAGAAAATAGGTGCAGGAGGAGGCCATTTGGCCCTTCGAGCCAGCCCCGCCATTTATTGTGATCATGGCTGATCGTCCCCAATCAATAACCCGTGCCTGCCTTCTCCCCATATCTCTTGATTCCACTAGCCCCTAGAGCTCTATCTAACTCTCTCTTAAATCCATCCAGTGATTTGGCCTCCACTGCCCTCTGTGGCAGGGAATTCCACAAGTTCATAACTCTCTGGGTGAAAACGTTTTTCTCACCTCAGTCTTAAATGGCATCCCCTTTATTCTAAGACTGTGGCCCCTGGTTCTGGACTCGCCCAACATTGGGAACATTTTTCCTGCATCTAGCTTGTCCAGTCCTTTTATAATTTTATATGTTTCTATAAGATCCCCCCTCACCCTTCTAAACTCCAGTGAATACAAGCCTAGTCTTTTCAATCTTTCCTCATATGACAGTCCCGCCATCCCAGGGATCAATTTCGTGAACCTACGCTGCACTGCCTCAATCACAAGGATGTCCTTCCTCAAATTAGGAGACCAAAACTGTACACAATACTCCAGATGTGGTCTTACGAGAGCCCTATACAACTGCAGAAGAACCTCTTTTCTCCTATACTGAAATCCTCTTGTTATGAAGACCAACATTCCATTAGCTTTCTTCACTGCCTGCTGTACCTGCATGCCAACTTTCAGTGACTTGTGTACAAGGACACCCATGTCTCTCTGTACCTCCCCCTTACCTAACCTAACCCCATTAAGATAATAATCTGCCCCTTTGTTTTTGCCGCCAAAGTGGATAACCTCACATTTATCTATATTATACTGCATCTGCCACGCATCTGCCCACTCACTCAACCAGTCCAGGTCACCCTGCAACCTCCTAACATCCTCTTCACAGTTCACACTGCTACCCAGCTTTGTGTCGTCCACAAACTCGCTAGTGTTGCTCCTAATTCCCTCTTCCAAATCATTAATATATATGGTAAACAGTTGCGGCCCCAACACCGAGCCTTGCGGCGCTCCACTCGCCACTGCCTGCCATTCTGAAAAGGACCTTTTAACTCCTACTCTTTGCATCCTGTCTGCCAACCAATTTTCTATCCACGTCAACACCCTACCCCCAATACCATGTGCTCTAATTTTAGTCACCTAAAATGGTACATCTGTGGGCTTGATGTAAAACTGTTATAGGTGTCAATGCACGCATCTACCTGCTATTTAAGACAGGGAATAGGAGGATTTATTTATTCCAGTGTCAGAACCTTTCGAATTCTCGACCCAGATGTTGAGTTCCTGAATACATTTCAGGCTGCAGTGCACTCAGTGTGGATTAGAAGATAGTTAAGTTTCTAGTTTAGTTTTGATTTAGAGATACGGCGTGGAAACAGGCCCATCGGCCCACCGAATCCACACCGACCAGCGATCACCCATACACAAATTCTATCCTCCACACCAGCGACAATTTTTCAAAAGCCAATTAACCTACAGACCTGCACGTCTTTCCAGTGTGGGAAGAATCCGGAGCACCAGTAGAAAAGACAAGCAGACACAGGGAGAACGTACAAACTCCGTACAGACAACACCCAAAGTCAGGATCGAATCCAGATCTCTGGCACTCTAAGGCAGCAACTCTACCGCTGAGCTAAGTTTTATCTAGAACAGATATAAAAACTTTGAAAGTTTTGAATGGCATAATAGGCTACTCATAGAGTCATAAAGTCATAGAGTGATACAGTGTGGAAACAGGCCCTTCGGCCCAACTCGCCCACAACACCAACAATGTCCCAGCCACACTAGTCCCACTTGCCTGCGCTTGGTCCATATCCCTCCAAACCTGTCCTCCCAATGTACCTGTCTAAATGTTTCTTAAACAATGGGATAGTCCCTGCCTCAACTACCTCCTCTGGCAGCTTGTTCCATACACCCACCATCTTTGTGTGAAAAAGTTACCGCTCGGATTCCTATTAAATCTTTTCCCTTACACCTTGAACCTATGTCCTCTGGTCCTCGATTCCCCTACTCTCGGCAAAAGACTGTGTATCTACCTGATCTATTCCTCTCATGATTTTGTATACCTCTATAAGATCTCCCCTCATCCTCCTGCGCTCCATGGAATAGAGACCCAGCATCCTCAACCTCTCCCTATAGCTCACAACCTCTAGTCCTGGCAACATCCTTGTAAATCTTTTGTGAACCCTTTCAAGCTTGATGATATGTTTCCTATAACATGGTGCCCAGATATGAACACAATATTCTCAATGCAGTCTCACCAACGTCTTATACAACTGTAACATGACTTCCCAACTTCTATACTCAATACTCTGACTGATGAAGGCCAAAGTGCCAAAAGCCTTTTTGCCCACCTTATCTACATGTGACCCGACCTTCAAGGAACCATGCACATGTACTCCTAGATCCCTCTGCACTACAACACTGCCCAGAGGCCCACCATTTACTATGTGGGTCCTGCCTTTGTTCGACGTCCCAAAATGCAACACCTCACACTTTTCTGTATTAAATTACATCAACCATTCCTCCGCCCACCTGGCCAATCGATCCAGATCCTTTCACAACCATCTTCACCATCTGCAAAACCACTAACTTTTGTATCATCAGCAAACTTGCTAATCTTGCCCTGTATGTTCTCATCCAAATGATTGATGTAGATGACAAACAGAAATGGGCCCAACACCAAACCGGTGGCACATAACTAGTCACAGGCCTCCAGTCCGAGAAGCAACCTTCCACCACTCTCCTTGGATCCCATGCCAGAGCAGCCTACCATTCGGAATCTTGTCGAACGCCTAACTGAAGTCCATGTACACAACATCTACAGCTCTGCCCTCATCAACCTTTTTGGTCATGTCTTCAAAAAAATCAATCAGATTTGTGAGACACGACCTTCCACATACAAAACCATGCTGACTATCCCTAATCAGCCCTTGCTGGAATAGACAATAGGTGCAGGAGTAGGCCATTCGGCCCTTCGAGCCAGCACCGCCATTCAATGTGATCATGGCTGATCCGTACCCCGTTCCTGCCTTATCCGCATATCCCCTGACTCCGCTATCTTTAAGAGCCCAATCTCGCTCTCTTTTGAAAGTATCGAGAGAACCGGCCTCCACCGCCCTCTGAGGCAGAGAATTCCACAGACTCGCAACTCTCTGTGTAAAAAAGTGTTTCCTCATCCCTGCTGTAAATGGCTTACCCTTATTCTTAAACTGTGGCCCCTGGTTCTGGACTCCCCCAACATCGGGAACATGTTTCCTGCCTCTACCATGACAAAACCTTTAATAATCTTATATGTTTCAATAAGATTCCCTCTCATCCTTCTAAATTCCAGAGTATACAAGCCCAGCCGCTCCATTCTCACAGCATATGACAGTCCCGCCATCCCAGGAATTAACCTTGTGAACCTACGCTGCACTCCCTCAATAGCAAGAATGTCCTTCCTCAAATTAGGAGACCAAAACTGCACACAATACTCCAGGTGTGGTCTCACTAGGGCCCTGTAAAACTGCAGAAGGACCTCTTTGCTCCTATACTCAACTCTTCTTGATATGAATGCCAACATGCCATTTGTTTTCTTCAATGCCTGCTGTACCTGCATGCTTACTTTCATTGACTGATGAACAAGGACCCCCAGATCCCGTTAAATGTCCCAACTTGACACCATTTAGATAATAATCTGCCTTCCTGTTTTTGCTACCAAAGTGGATAACCTCACATTTATCCACGTTAAACTGCATCTGGCATACATCTGCCCACTCATCCAACCTGTCCAATTCACCCTGCATTCTCATAGCATCCTCCTCACAGTTCACACTGCCACCCAGAGAAGAAGAGAACAGAGATGAAGAGAACACAGGGAATAAACTATTTCTTAGGTTCTTGTGAATCCAGCTCACAATTGAGTGGGTCAGGTGCATACATTGACTGTGTACAGTAATGAAGCCAGATAACACTGTCGTTGCACCATCAATGAACTTGTTACATGTGGCCACTAGATGGTACATGGTCTGACTTCCTCATTTTCTGGGAAACGTTGAATATGTCCTGGTAAATTACTGAGGAATGTCTGTTTTAAATTTCAGCGATGGGGCATAATTAGTTTATTGAGTTATGGTTAGGCAGTGCCGTCCACATTGAGGTGTACAGGATGCAGATTTAAAAACAAGCATTGTCAACGAGAATAGTTTGTAATTTGTTCCAAAACGCTCAATAATAAATTATGATCACCTACATACTGGGCACAGTCTATGCACTGGAACAGTTTTACTGATATCACCTTTTGTCCTGGATTTGTTTTCAATTGTTTATAGAACTAGGATATTCTGAGCCTGAACAGTTGCTTGGAAGATTATGCTGCTTCATGCCACTGCTAGGGAACCAATTGCAAGGGACACAATAGGTTGGAATTGCCAACCCTGTTTGGGTGCATTCTGAGTGGTTACTTTGCAAAACTTCCAGCTTCCAAGCATCCTGCTCCCATGATTGCACCAACGTTTGCCCAACAAGGCTGTTCTCACCTTACCCGGTATTTTGTTTTACTGGGGGATGTTGATTACATTTTTTATTCCTGCTAAGTGTGGCAGGCCTTGGAGTAGATGGAAGAGTTTGCAGCTCGCGATTCCCACACCTCTTCTACACTGGATTTACTTCACCTCAATCAAGGTCACATGGAGAGAAAACAACAATATCAGTGTATTGGGAAGCTCCGGGATGTTACAGGGCAAACAAAATGATAATTTTCCTTCTGGCAGTTCCTAAGTTACCATGTTCATTTGAGTTATGTAGATCCATGTAGTTGTTATATGTAGTCAAAGATTTCATAGAACATAGAAATGTATAGCACAGAACAGACCCTTTGGCCCATGACATTTGTGTCGACTATGATGCCAAATAAAATGAATGCCATTTGCCTACACATGATCTATATCCCTCCATTCCTTGCATGTTCTAGTCTCTGTTTAAATGTCTCTTAACCATCACAATTGTATCTGCTTCTATATGCATGTACCAAGCATCCACCACTTTAACCACCCGCAGCATGTACCAAGCATCCACCACTTTAACCACCCGCAGCATGTACCAAGCATCCACCACTTTCTGTGTAAAAAACCTGCCACTCACATCTCCTTTAAATCTTCCCCGCTTCTCACCTTAAGGTTGTCCTCTAGTATTTGACATTTCCACCCTGGGAAAAAGATTCTGACTATCAAACCTACTGTATCTATGCCTCTCATAACTATACACATTTCTATCAGGTCTCTCCCCAACATTTGATTGATTGATTATACCTTTAATAATCCTTTGCAGGAAATTACAGTGCCACGACAGCTTCAAGACAGACATAACACCACACATTTCCTCAAATGGCTTCCATACTTAACAAGTTAAAATACAAGTTAAAATACAAGTTAAAATACAATTAATGAAAAAAAAAAAGTGCAGTTATTTATGCGCATTATATAACCTTATAGCAGCTGGTAAACAGGACTTCCTATGTCTCTCAGTTTTGCACATTGGTGCAATCAGTCTCTGACTGAAGATGCTGCTCTTGATCACCTTCAGGGCATGGAGTGGGTGAGTGGGGTTGGTCATTATAGAACCCAGTTTGTTGAGAGTTCTGGCCTCTGCCACCTGCTGGACCGTTCGTTGCTCAGCCCCGACCACTGAGCCGGCCTTCCTGATCAGCTTGTCCAGCCTGTTTTTGTCCGCTATGCGGGCGCCATCTCCCCAACAGGCCACCGCAAAAAACAGAGCACTGGCCACCACTGAATGGCAGACACTGCACAGTAGGGGTTGGCAGATGTTAAATGCCCTCAGCCTCCTTAAAAAATACAGTCGGCTTTGTCCCTTCCTGTACACCGCCTCCATATGACACTTCCAGTCCAGCTCACTGTCAAGCTGCACACCAAGGTACCTGTGGTTAGCGACCACCTCCACCTCAGTGCCCTTAATGGTGATTGGTGTTGCTTGCGTCCTCCTCCTCCCCCTCCTGAAGTCCACAACTATCTCCTTGGTTTTTGTGGTGTTAAGAAGGAGGTAATTGTGTGCACTCCACTCCACAAAGTTACTTATTATGTCTCTATACTCCTCCTCATTGCCCCCTTTAATGAGGCCGACAACAGCTGTGTCATCCGAAAATTTCTGCAAAAAGCAACTGTTGGTATTACATCGGAGATCCGCTGTGTAGATGGTAAACAGGAATGGAGCCAGCACAGTTCCTTGTGGAGCCCCTGTGCTGCTCAAGATGGTGCTTGAGACATTGTTGTTCTGTAGGCGCACGTACTGTGGTCTGAGGGAAAGGTAATCCAAACACCACAGTACCAGTGATGGATCCACTTTCATCTTCTCCATCTTCTCCACTAGCAGTCGGGGCTGAATTGTGTTGAAGGCGCTTGAGAAGTCAAAAAACGTAATCCTTACAGATGCATCAGTAGTGTCCAAATGTGTGTACACCCTCTGCAGCATGTAAATGAGGGCATCATCGACACTGATGTTAGGCTGATATGCAAACTGTAAAGGATCCATTTGATTTGACACACTAGTCCTGATGTAGGAAAGGACAAGTCTCTCAAATGTCTTCATAATATGTGAAGTGAGCGCTACTGGTCTGTAGTCATTGTGGTGAGTGGGATGGGTCTTCTTTGGGACAGGTACCAGGCAAGATGTTTTCCACAGCCTTGGAACCTTCTGTAGACGCAAGCTCAGGTTGAACAGGTGTGTTAGAATACCACACAGCTCTGAAGAGCAGGTCTTCAGTAGCCTTGGGCTGGTGTCATCAGGCCCCACTGCTTTCCCTGGCTTCAGTCTGTCCAGTATCATCTTGACCTGAGCAGTATGAAGAGTCATAGGTGGGGCTGCTGGTGGAGTGGGAGGTGGAAAGAGGGGACTCCGTACAGGTGACATCTCAGGAGTGATGGAGATGATGGAGAGAGGGAGGGGAGGTGGAGAGGAAGCAGCAATGGTCAGCAGACCAGGTGGGGGAGGCTGGGGTGGTGTGGGGCAGTCAAATCTGTTGAAAAATCTGTTCAGATCATCAGCCAGACTCTGTTCACCATCAGGCAGTGTACCACCTTTCTGCTTCATGCCCGTGATCTTTCGCATTCCAGCCCATACCTGCTTCACACCATCTTGCTGCAGCTGTCGTTCTAATTTGAGCCTATAGGCTTCTTTCCCCTCCTTAATCCTCACCTTCAGTTCCTTTTGAAGTTATTTGATTTTATTCCTGTCGCCCTCCCTGAAAGCCTTTTTCTTCTCATTTAGTAAGGCCTTCAGGCGGCTGGTAATCCACGGTTTGTTATTAAGGTAGCAACGAATTACCCTGGATGGCATGATGTCATCATAACAGAAATTGATGTAATGGGTAATGCATTCTGTTAGTCCGTCAATGTCTTCCCCATACTCCCCACAGAACACATCCCAATCTGTTGTCTCAAAACAGTACCTCAGGGCTTCATCTGCCTCAGGATACCAGTCTCTTGATGTTCTGGTGGTGACAGCCAGCCTCTTGGCAGCTGGGGTGTAAGAGGGAGAGAGATGTAGCATGTCGTGGTCTGATCGACCAAGAGGGGGCAGTGCAGTACATTTGTATGCATTTTTCACATTTGCATACAAAAGATCCAGCGTTTTATCACCTCTGGTTGTACAGTCAATAAACTGTTTAAAAGTGGGCAAAGTCTTAGAGAGACAGACATGGTTGTAATCTCCAGACACAACAATGAACGCCTCTGGGTACTTGGACTGGAGTCCCGCTATAGTGGTGTGCAGCACGTCACACGCGACTTCCGCCTTGGCAGATGGAGGAATATAAACAACAATGGCTACCACCACAGTGAACTCTCTTGATGCCCAAGAGAAAACAATGCAAGCTTGTCCAACCTCTCCTGATAATATTTTCCAATCCAGACAATAGTCTGGTGAACCTCTTCAGCACCTCTCCAAAGCCTCCACACCCTTCCTGTAATGCAACACCCAGAACTGCCCACAATGTGGCCTACCCTAACTTTTAATAAAGCTGCAACATGACTTCCCGATTTTTAGTCAAATCCCTGACTGATGAAGGAAAACCTGCTGCATGACTTCTTCACCAGCTCGTCTACTTGTGCTACCACTTTCAGGGATATATATAGACTTGCACCCCAAGATCGATTTGTACATCAATGCTCCTAAAAGGGCTGTCCCACTTTGGCGACCTAATTGGCGAGTTTAGAAGAGTTTGAAAAAATGACATGTTGAAGACCTCCTTCGACTATGTAGAAGACCTCCTTCGACCTCCATCGACTATGTTGAAGACCAGCTTCGACTAGCTACGACTAACTTCGGGAAAATTGGATACCGAATAGTGGAGAGTGAAGACGGCCTCCTTCGATCTCCTTTGACCTCCCTTCGACTATGATGAAGACTATCTACGACTACCTTCGACTACCCTCGATTACCTATGACTAACATGCTGACCTACTACGACCTACTACGACTAAACCTACGAGTAAAAAAAGTATCGATTTTTTCCATGGCGACCTTTTTTACTCGCGGGCATTTTTTAACATATTAAAAAAATGCCGCGACCTAGCTGAGGCCTCGAGTACACGGAGACCACTCTCGAGCATGAAGGAGAGTTACGAAGACCTCCTACGACCTCGTGTCGACCATGCTGCGAGTATGAGACAAGGGCAAACTCGCCAGAACTAGCGGATTAGGTCGCCCTAGTGGGACAGGCCCTTAAGGACCCTGCCATTTATTGTACACTTTCTTCTTATATTTAACCTCCCAAAGTGCAATGCACTTGTCCAGGTTAAACTCCATCCTCCATTCCTTTGCCCATATCTACAACTGGTCTATATCCTGCTGTATCATTTGACAACCTTCTTCACAATCCACAACTCCACCAAATTTTGGCCATCTGCAAACTTACTAATCCGCCCAGCAATAATTTCCCCACATCTTTTATGCACATCACAAACAACCAAGGGCCCTGCACTTATCCCTGTGGAACACTGATGGTCCATGACCACCAGTCTGAGAAAAAACAGTCCACCATTACCCTCTGTCTCTGCAGCCAAACCAATTTTAAATCCAATCTACCAAGTCACCATTGATCCCATGTGTGCTAATCTTCTGGGTCAACCTATGATGAGGGACTTTATTAGTGCCTTAGTGAAGTCCACATAGACAACATCCACTATCAATTCAATTCAATTCAATTCAAAGCACTTTATTCATCCCCAAGGGGCAATTTAAAAGGGCGCATTACAGTAGCTTTTTAAAAAAAAAGAAAGGGACACAAACAACGTAACGAAGAGACAAACATTCAAAGCTACTCTCTGCACCGACCGGTCGACCGCACGAGCAGTGACCCAGCAAGGATTGGGTTGTCAGCAGCGATACAATAATAAAGAACACACAAAATGTAACACAAACATCCACCACAGCATTCATCACTGTGGTGGAAGGCACAAAAATTTGGCCAGTCCTCCTCCATTTCCCCCCGTGGACGGGACCAGAGTCCAAAGTCAGTCCAGGATCGGCTCTTCCTCACCGGAGACCGCAGCTTTAGATTGTTGTAGGCCGCAGGCCGGCGGTCAAGATTTAAAGTCCCCGCCGCAGCCAGAAGCACCGTAGACTGCAGGGCCGGCGGTCGAAGCTCCCCAATCATATCATCATCATCAATCATTTTTGTCGCATCCTCAAATAAATCAATTAAGTTCGTAAGACATGACTTGCGCCTCACAAAACCACCATCTTAAAATTTACTGAATTATCCCTAAGCGGTAATGTTGCTGCTTTACAGCACCAGAGACCCGTGCTAAATCCTAACTATGGGTGCTGTCTGTACGGAGTTTGTACGTTCTGTCTGTGACAACGTGGGTTTTCTCCAGGTGCTCCGGTTTCCTCCCACATTCCAAAGAAGTGCAGGTTTGTAGATAAATTGCCTTTGGTAAATTGTCCCTGGTGAGTAGGATACAGCTCGAGCATGGGTGATCGTTGGTTAGCATGGACTCGATGGGCCGAAGGGCCTGTATCCACACTCTATCACCAAACTAAACTAAACTAGACTACGGAGGGAATAATCACTTTACTGGGACTGTATTATAGCTCCCACCCCAATAGACCATGTAAAATAAAGGATTGGATGTGAAGGAAGATTACAGATAGTTGCAAAAATAATAGGATAATATTCGTGGGACATTTTAACTTTCCTTATATTGACTGGGTCTCCGATACTGCAAAGGTCTTGGACAGGATAGAATTTGTTAAATGTGTCCAAGATAGCTTCCTGGAAAGCACTCTGGGACCAATGACCAAAATTCTATTAATTTTAAAGTAGCTATGGAGAAAGATAAGACTGTCTCACGTTAAGATCCTAAATTGGGACAGGGCTGATTTTGGAGGCAAGACCTTCCAGAGATCAATTGGGTGAGTTAGTTTGCAAGTAAAAGGGTGGCTGGGAAGTGAGAGGCTTTCAAAAGTGAGATAGGAAAGGTACAAGGACACCATGTTCCTGTTAGTGTGAAGGGCAAGGCTAGCAAGTCTAGGAAGCCCTGATTGACGAGAGATGTTGAAGCTCTGGGCAAGAAAAAGGAGGCATACGTCAGATTTAGGCAGCTGGGATCAAGGTCATCCTTCCGCGAGTATAAAAAGTGTAAGAGTACACTGAAGAAGGTAATCAGGAAAGCAAAGAGAGGACATGAAATAGAGCTGGCAAACTAGGTAATGGAAAATCGAACGAGTAAAAGGATTGCTAGGGAAAGAATAGGTTCCCATAAAGATGAGCATGGTCATATTTGTGTAGGACCACAGGGGATGAGGGAGATATTAAATTAATACTTCTCATCCATTTTTACTGAGGAAAGATCATGGAAGCTAAGAAATGGAGGCAAAGGAGGCGTGATGGCTCAGATTGTATACAATATATCAAAGGCGGTATTGGCAGTTTTAAATCATATTAAGATGGATAAATCACCAGGACCTGACCAAGTATATCCTCGGGAATCAAGGGAGGAGATTGTGGAAGCCTTGCAGAGATGCATCATCTTTAGCCACAGGTGATATTATGGAAGACTGGAGGGTGGCTAATGTACCATTATTCAAGCAGGATACCAAGGACACGCCAAAGAACTACAGGCCAGTAAGCCTGATGTCAGTGGTGGGAAATTTGTTGGAGTGGATTGCGAAAGGAATAAATTATAATAATATAATTAAAACTATAAAGAAAGGCAGTTTCAAAATGCGTGCAGGTATTTCAATGGTGTCTCACTATATCAATTCCAAACAGGGTGCAAGAGGACAAGTAGGAAATGTTGGTCAGATTCTCTATATTTAAAGATAATTCTCTATATTTAAAGATCTTGAAGCAGTCACATTTGCAATTTGGGAAAGGTCACAGGCGTTTTGTGCACAGCAAGATTCTGCAATACCATATAGAGATAATCTTTAGGGGTAAATATTGGTCAGAGGAGTGGAGGATTCTCACACACTCCCACAGTGCAATGAGATGTCCAACTGAAGAGAGCAGACCCAGATTCATTTAGCATCTCATCTGATTGATGGCACCTCAATAAAAGGGCCCCAAATTGAATTAAACATCAGCAATGGAATCCATAGAGTTAGGAGGAGACCATTGTGGGAGCCCTGTCTGCAGAGTAACGATGAGAAGAGAGATGTTATCCTTGCCCTGAGCATATTTAAATAATGTTACTTAAAATAATTTTTCTTCTGACTTACTTATTGTACCTTTCAAGAATTAAACATCTTAACCCAAGTTTTCCTTTTAGAAAGTTGCCAGGAATGTTGCTGAAATAGGTCATTGCCTTTTTATGATAAATGTATCTTTTTGATCTGTGCTTTTGTAAGTACAGTGGGATGCTATTTGTCTTTTGAATTGCTGTTTAAATCTCACATTAATTTAGTTTGGCATTAAATAATATTTATTAATTGCAGTGACTGATAAGCAATCAATGAAATAATACTGTTGTTTTATTGTTTGGAAATAAATTCCCATGATTTATATTATTTCCAGATTATTTCCAGCAGCAATATTGAAAAGAGTACAAAGATAGACAAGGCAAAGCTGGATGTGATGGTGAAGTCATGCCTAGTTTAACTAGATAAGACTGATAACTTGGTGGGGAAATGAAACTGGAGTATTTTGTAGTTGAAGTGGGAAATATAATCCAGTTACATATGGTAGGAATATAAGTAAGGCTAAAAATAGGCAAGATGTTGAATCTGCAAGTTAGCAAGTTCATGACGATTAAATGCTAAATAGTTCAATAAAATAGAGACAACAAAACTTTTGAGTTGCGATGAAGAAAGTGCGAGAGAAATTAGATGTCAGAAAGGTTGGTGGAATAGCAGTCAGTTGTTCTTTGTGCTGTTATTCGTTGCAGCAGTGCGAGTGAGAAATTGGATCAGACTCCACATTCAGTTACGGAACATGTGCTGGAGGATCAAGTCAATTTGGTCAACCAGTTAGGTTGCGTATGTAATTCAGAATGAATCTCATTCCATAGCAAGCCTTGTGTAGTATAATGTAGGCACAGCTGTCCCGGACTAACAAACGGGACAAGAATAAACATTGCTTTTTTTTAAAGATTACTTTAACATAACACCGAATTACAAGTACTAAATAACTTTTATTTGTATTATTTTAAAGATAACTTAATTTTACAGCATAAAAAATAATGAAAGGGCTTTGTAGTTTGTGATAGCTAATTAAGCTGCTGGTCAATAAACATACAATCACTCTTCATGATGTTTGGCTTAATTAAACTTCAACAACCTTTGATTTTGCTTTTTTTATTATCCAGTCTCAGCATGATATTACTTTTCCTGTTAAATTGAGAGTGAGGATATGGCCCACCTTCTCGAGCTCAAGCAGTTCGACAAGATTGAGTGACTCGCTTGTCCATTTCAGATGGCAGTGGAGATCTTGCCAGACACCCAGAAAAGGTAAGGCCAATCAATTACGACTTTACTTTAGCGATACATCGTAGAAACAGCCCTTTCAACCCACCGAGTCCACGCTGATCACCAATCACCCATGTACTAGTTCTATCCTACACACTTGGAATAATTTACAGAAGCCAATTAACCTACAAATCTACAACCAGTCTTGGAAATATGGGAGGAAACCAGAGCACCCGGAGAAAACCCACACGGTCACAGAGAGAACATACAAACTCTGTACCGACATCACCCGTGGTCAGATCGAACACGGGTCTGTGGTGCTGTAAAGCAGCAACTCTACCACTGCGCCACCATGCCGCCCATACGGCATTGTATTCTCCTAAAGATTACTCAAACAACCTCATTACAACAATCCTGAGCTTCAAGGACATTTTTACACAGACTTCTTTAAATGTTCAGATTTGGAAAAAAAAATAAACTGCCATGGTGGGATTAAAAATCACCCTTAATGGATTATTGCAAGTGAATATGCAGATGTATAATACATATTTGTGCAGTGTCTGCACAAGCAAAGCAATGTTATTACATGTAAGATATTGAGCCAAGGTCCACAAACATCTGAATCGAGTTGAAAATGTGTTCACCGTGTTGAAGTACTTGAATGCATGATTTTGGTCTTGTAATATAGATGGAAAAATGATGGGCCATTATTGTTCGCTCTGTCACAAATCTAAGCTTTGCTCTGATTACTCCTTCACTTCTAGCCACTGAAGCAGCTTGAATGCAGCTTTTGAAATCGTAGGAATCTGTTTGGTCCCAAACTGAGTTTATGATCCTTTTATCCATTTACACAAAGATCACTGCTTTCACATCCATCACGTCTGCACCTTGCCTCAGCTCATTTGCAGCTGAAACATCCAATTCCAGACATCTATCTGAGCACTCACTTCGCCAGTTTCCTATCCTCTATCTTCCATAGATTCCATCTTATCCAAAATCTTGCTGCCCACATTCCACCAAATCACCCTGAAAAAATGAGAATCTTATATTTCATTAGCACCTTTCAAGACATCCTATGGTATTTCACTATCCACATAATTTCTCTTTCAGAAATTGAACCATTGTTGTAATGTAGAAAACTTTTTGATCATGTTACACATAATCCCAGAGACAACGACCAGATAGAAACATAGAAACATAGAAAATAGGTGCAGGAGTAGGCCATTCGGCCCTTCGAGCCTGCACCGCCATTCAATATGATCATGGCTGATCATCCAACTCAGTATCCTGTACCTGCCTTCTCTCCATACCCCCTGATCCCTTTAGCCACAAGGGCCACATCTAACTCCCACTTAAATATAGCCAATGAACTGGCCTCAACTACTTTCTGTGGCAGAGAATTCCACAGATTCACCACTCTCTGTGTGAAAAAAAAATTATCATCTCGGTCCTAAAAGAATTCCCCCTTATCCTTAAACTGTGACCCCTAGTTTTGGACTTATGAAAATATGATTGTATACAATTGTACTTACTTCTAATAAAATAAAAATATTTAAAAAAAAAAAAACTGTGACCCCTAGTTTTGGACTTCCCCAACATCGGGAACAATCTTCCTGCATCTAGCCTGTCCAACCCCTTAAGAATTTTGTACGTTTCTATAAGATCTCCCCTCAATCTTCTAAATTCTAGCGAGTACAAGCTGAGTCTATCCAGTCTTTCTTCATATGAAAGTCCTGACATCCCAGGAATCATGGGTGAACCTTCTCTGTACTCCCTCTATGGCAAGAATGTCTTTCCTCAGATTAGGAGACCAAATCTGTTTGTTTTTTTGAAAATATTTTTTATTGGAGATAAGTACACAACCTATTAACATCATTACCAGTCTTACATTTTTGAATTGATAATATTGTCAATTATTATTACATTGTCTCCAATACCTTTTGCCTTTTTTGTTTTTTTTTAAACTAGATAGAACTAAAAAGATGGATGAAGTAAAGAAAGAAAAGAGAGAGAAGAAAAGAGAGAGAAAGAGAAAAAAAAAAAAAAAAAAAAAAAAACAGAAAAGAAAAAGACAGTTAAAGAAGAATGGAAAAATGTATTAAAATAAAAAACTTCATTCGAGATATATTCATACATTTCAGAGTATAGCATTTCATCCATTCTTTAGCCCGAGTGTTAGTCAGGTTCCTGTGCTGAACCATTCTGACCCTTTAAATAATCAATAAAGGGAGACCATGTTCCAACGAATAATTCCTGTTTGTCCAACAGGGAAAATCTGATTCTTTCCACGTTTAAGGTCTCCGTCATTTCTATAATCCACATTTTGATTGTGGGGGTTATAGGGCCTTTCCAAAATTTTAGAATTAATTTTTTTCCCGTTATTATACTATAATCAATAAAGTTTCTTTGTGTTGTTGTAAATGTTTGATTTAATTCTAATGTTCCGAGTATTATTAATTTTGGATCCGGGTCCAATTGTGTGCTGGTCACTTTAGATATTATACTGAAAATATTTACCCAGAATTTTTTTATTTTTATACAGTTTGCAAACATATGAGATAAGTTAGCTTCTAAATGTTGACATTTATCACATATAGGTGAGATATGTTGAAAGATTTTATGTAATTTTGTTTTTGAATAATGTAACCTATGTATTACTTTAAATTGTATTAAAGAATGTCTGGCATTTAATGAACATTGATGTATGTGTTGTAAACTTTCTTCCCAAGTATCTTTCGTTATTATTTGATTTAATTCTTTTTCCCATGTTTGTCTGTGTAAGTCTGTTGATGGAATGTCACTGTCTAATAAAATATTATATATATAAGATATTAATTTTTCTGTATTAGGATGTTTATTCCAACATTCGTCAAGAATTTCTGAATTTCTAATTCGAAAATTTTGAGTATTCGATTTTACATAATCTCTGAGTTGAAGATATCTGAAAAAATCATTTCCTCGAAGTCCATAAGTCTGTTGCAAGTCCTGAAATCCCAGGAATCAGTCTGGTGAACCTTCTCTGCACTCCCTCTATGGCCATAATGTCCTTCCTCAGATTTGGAGACCAAATCTGTACGCAATACTCCAGGTGTGGTCTCACCAAGTCCCTGTACAAATGCAGTAGAACCTCCTTGCTCCTATACTCAAATCCTTTTGCTATGAATGCTAACATACCATTCGCTTTCTTCACTGCCTGCTGCACCTGCATGCCTACTTTCAATGACTGGTGTACCATGACACCCAGGTCTCGTTGCATCTCCCCCTTTCCTAATCGGCCACCATTCAGATAATAGTCTACTTTCCTTTTCTTGCCACCAAAGTGGATAACCTCACATTTATCCACATTATACTGCATCTGCCATGCATTTTCCCACTCACCCAACCTATCCGTCACCTTGCAGCCTCCTAGCATCCTCCTCACAGCTAACACTGCCCCCCAGCTTCGTGTCATCCCCAAACTTGGAGACGTTGCATTCAATTCCCTCATCCAAATCATTAATATATATCGTAAATAGCTGGGGTCCCAGCACGGAGCCTTGCGGTACCCCACTAGTCACTGCCTGCCATTCTGAAAAGGACCCGTTTACTCCCACTCTTTGCTTCCTGTCTGCCAGCCAGTTCTTTATCCACATCAATACTGAACCCCCAATACCGTGTGCTTTAAGTTTGCATACTAATCTCTTATGTGGGACCTTGTCGAAAGTCTTCTGAAAGTCCAGATATAACACATCCACTGGTTCTCCCCTATCCACTCTACTAGTTACATCCTCGAAAAATTCTATAAGATTCGTCAGACATGATTTGTCTTTCATAAATCCATGCTGACTTTTTCCAATGATTTCACCACTTTCCAAATGTGCTGCTATCCCATCTTTAATAACTGACTCTAGCATTTTCCCAATACCGATGTTAGACTAACTGGTCTGTAATTCCCCGTTTTCTCTCTCCCTCCCTTTTTAAAAAGTGGGGTTACATTAGCTACCTTCCAATCCTCAGGAACTACTCCAGAATCTAAAGAGTTTTGAAAAATGATCACTAATGCATCCACTATTTCTGGGGCTATTTCCTTAAGCACTCTGGGATGCAGCCTATCTGGCCCTGGGGATTTATCGGCCTTTAATCCATTCAATTTACCTAACACCACTTCCCGACTAACCTGGATTTCACTCAGTTCCTCCAAGATCTGAGAGAACATAAAAATGGCTAGAACTTATCTATTCTGCTGTGGAGCATTTTACTTCGGAGTCACGTGAGTGACTACATGAAGAACCCCGTCAGGGCGCATGCGCGTCATTACGTCTGACGCATTGGCGAGAATGGCAGCAGGAGGACGGAGCTCCTGCTGCAGGTGAGTAGTTACAGCTCCACCAAAGTCGGGCAGACTTTGGAGGAGTTAGAGAAAAGTAGAGAAAGTGTTTCTGTGTGTTTTTTCCCCCACATACAGGAACAAGGAAAAGGTGCAGGCTGCTGCCGAAAAGGAGAGAGAGAGCTGCGGGACGCAGTCTCTGAAAGGCAGCCTGTCACCTCGGGGGAGTCGCAAGCCGGTAGCGGTGCGGCGACAGACTTGGCAAAGTGCCCAGCCGGGTACACAGCCAACGCCAGTCGGGCGGTAGGCATAACCCAAGTCTGTCAGGGCTATAGACTCCGCAGAGTCGGGCCACGAGAGTCCCGTCAGGGACAGGATACCGTTCCCCAGCGGTTATCCAAAAGGAGCAGCGCACACAGGGGCTGCTCCACAGAGACGCTGCAGGAGGAGTAGTGCAGGCGGGAAGCCATAGGGAAGGCTCCGCTGGCAGTGCCTAGGAGAGGCCTGCTTCACAAAGCCACAACTCCAGGAGGAGTTGTGCAGGCGGGAAGCCTTAGGGAAGGCTCCGCTGGCAGTGCCTAGTAGAGGCCTGCTTGAAAGCACCCTCTTTGCAAGAGGTGAGTGCAGATGGGCAGATACACTCTGACCCTGAGTCCGACGACTTCCAAAGGGAGGGCAGGCAGCTGCCAGAGCTGACAACGTGTGCAGCATGGTTTGCCATGTCGTCGGGCGCTGGTGAGCCTCTGGGTGAGGAACTTGCCACCAGCATAAAATATGCTTCACTCTGCCAGCCTGGCATAGTGCAACCGGCACAACTGTTTGGCGAGGATTTCGCAAAGCAGGTGAAGGAGCTGGAGGAGGAGGCCAAGACGGTGGGCTTGATTAAGCAGCCAGCAGCCAACATATCCACCAAAGAGTATCCCTATAAGCGAGGAGACTGGTCCGGGCAAGGGATGAGTCCAGCTACGATGCAGCGCAGTTGGCGTTCGGCTGTAGCAGCGCCAGGGAAGGTGAGATATCCAGCTCAAGGCCGGGAAAGAATGCCAGGGGGTAAGGAGGTAAGTGGGTCTGGTTCTCATGTAGACAGATCTAATGTGATACCTCAGATATGTTTATATTGAAGGTTATAGAAGGATATCGAACAAAGCTTAATGCAAATTCTGATTTACCCATGCAACATGTTCTAAAAATCAGTTTGACTTCAGTATCACTGAACAATTGGAAGTTCAGTTGGAACTTGCAAGGTTATGTAATAAAGGTGTAATTGCTAAGGCAGTTTACCAAAGCCATCAGTTTGTATCCAATATTTTTCCCAGACCAAGCAAGGATGGAGGATGCAGAATTATACTGGACCTGAATAGTCTTAACCCTTTTGTAGGGTATAGACATTTTAAGATGGAAATGTTTCTGAAGGTACCATGCATTGCCTAATAGTTTGTCTTCAGCTCCTAGAGGGATTACAAAGTGGTTAAAACCTATTCTAGGCATGATGAGAAGTCGAGGGCATGTGCTCGTGGCTTAACTAGATAATATCTTGATTGTAGAACAATCAAAGGAAACAGCTGAAGCATCAGTGGCAAGGGGGGAAAAATACATTTTTAAATTGGGTTTCATAAGCTATCCAGAGAAATCTAAATTTATACCTGACACAAATTGACTAGTTGGGTTCACAATAGACTTAATCAACATGATTGTGATCTTGCCCAGGCAAAAAAGGGTAGAGCTAATTAAGAGCTGTATCAAGTTAATTGCTGACACACAGCCTTCAATTAGCCAGGTGACAAGTCTGCTGTGGTAATTGCTGGCAGCATTTCCAGCAGTTCAATATGGCCACTTTATTATCTACAATTACAAAGGTCAAAGGAACAAGCATTGAGGATACATTGGGGTCATTATAATAGACCTATGCTTCTATCAATAGAGGCTGTTGCTGATGTACAATGGTGGATTCAGCATGTGTCCACTAGTAGTTCCAAAGTGTTATTGGACCAAGCTTCCATGATTTGCAGACAGATGTCAGAGCACTTGGGTAGGGTGCTACTGATACAAGATCCAGCTGTGGAGACAGATGAACATTGCTTCTGCAAACATGGGGATAACCAAGAGTATTTTATGGACTCAAGGCTTATGGCACAAACTAAACTAATTTGCATGTGCAGTGCAAAATAGACAACACTACAGCAGTTGCTGATATGAATCACATGGGTGGAATAAAATCATTATCATGTGACAGGTTGGCAAATACAATTGGACCTGGAGTTGGGATAGAGAGATTTGGATTGGAGCTATCTATCTGCCAGGTAAACTTAATGTAGTACCAGATGGCAGGTCACGAAAATTACGTGATAATACAGAGTGGATGTTCAACCAGGATGTGTTCAAGAACATAGTACTTCTATATCGAAGGCCAAAATATGTTTCATGGGAACCAGATTCAGGGGCAGTGGCAAGTGATGCTTTTTCACTAAATTGAGATGATATGTTTGTGTACATTTTCCCACCATTCTGCCTCATGGTGTTTGAGAAAATCAAGCAGGATGCCGCTTCAGGGGTTTTGGTGATACCAAATTGCCCGATTCAACCATGGTTCCTTTTCAGGTTACAGATAGCGATCCAACCTCCTTTTGATGATTCCAAACAGTAGGAATTTGCTGGAGCATCCAGGAACGCGTTAAGTTCATCTGTTATGTGATCGTATTGATCTGGTAATTTGCAGGTTTGTAAGAATGCCTTACATTGGTCGAGGACTTTCTAGGCCAACGAGGACTTTCTAGGCCAATGGTGGATATACTCACTGCAGCCTGGAGAAAGAGTACTCAAAAGCAGTATATGACATGTTAAAAAAAATTTTTTTTAAATGGGAACAATATTGTGTTCAAAAGAATATGCAATATGATATTGTAATTATTGAAAATGTGTTCGAGTTTTATCTACACTTTATTATGATGAGGGTCATAGCTATAGTGCTATCAATACAGCTAGAAGTGCTTTGTCGGCATATCTTGTAATAGGTACACGGACACAAAGTATAGGATCTCACCCTCTCATATCTAGGTTGATGAAAGGAATCTTTAATTCCAAAATGCCTAAGCCTAGGTATATGGTAATCTACGATGTAAGCGTTGTTCTTAACATGCTTCGTCATTGGGTCCCTGTCACGTCTATAACTTTGCTGAATTGGCTATGCTAATGGCATTGGTGTCAGTACAGAGAGTGCAGACTTTGCAAAAACTTCAGTTCGAGAGAATGGAAGTGACTACAGAGAATGTTCTGTTTTATATTTCTGACCTGCTCAAACAAAGCAGGCCAGGCGTGACAGGATTTAAGATTGTGTTCTCAGCATATCCTACAGCTCCATGTTTATGTGTAAGGACACATTTGTTACATTACATTGAAGCCACAAGGGCTTTAAGACAAGAAGAAACAGGATTATTTGTCAGTTACAAGAAGCCAACATAAAAGAGTGGCAGTTCAGACTATCTCAAGGTGGTTAAAGCAAGAGTTGGTTCAGGCACGAATTAACATTTATGTGTTTACATCTCATTCCACTAGTGCAGTAGCAACATCCGCGGTCAGGGCGATGGACGTTCCCATCGACCATATATTAAAAGCCGCAGGTTGGAAAAATGAACTTGTGTTTCAGCAATACTACCATCGGCCGATTGCCGATGGAGGGCTGATTGCCCACTCAATATTGAGTGCTGTTGCTATTGTTTAAAGTCTGTTTTCAATACTGTTTCATTCTGTTTCGTTTGTTGCCCCTACATTAAGAGGGTTTATTGGTTGTTTTATGACCAAAAATAAAACTGTTTTGTTTTGGCATGATATGCAATGTCATGTTTATAGCATTATTGATGATACTCAGAGTCAATCGATGCAATGAGAAGCCGGGATTTTGATCTGCGGCATAAAAATCACAGAGCTTTAAAATCTTCACGTAGTCACTCACGTGACTCCGAAGTAAAATAGTAAGATTAAACGAGAACTTACCAGTTTGAAGTTTGATC
Organism: Malacoraja senta; assembly: GCA_038087875.1. NCBI lineage: Eukaryota > Metazoa > Chordata > Chondrichthyes > Rajiformes > Rajidae > Malacoraja > Malacoraja senta. The sequence goes on from JAXLNO010003134.1 coordinate 26,261, forward strand.
TTTATTTTATGAGGAGTTACGTTGGTGATTACGTGCCCGCCACGCCCAACCCTCTCTCATTAAAAAAAAGGTCATAATGGTAGTTCTCATGTTGATCATCTTAATATGTTACTTCAATTATGGTGTTGTCTGTGATTTCATACCGCTGCTTTGAAGATTGACGCGCATGCGCCCTGACGGGGTTCTTCACGTAATCACCAACATAACTCCTCATAAAATAAAGATCAAACTTCAAACTGGTAAGTTCTCGTTTAATCTTACTAGTCTCATGGCATCTCTGCCTTCAGCTGAGTGGGCTCCTTGGCATTGGTTCAATGTCCCCTTTAAAGGATGATTCAAACAATTTTATACTTAAGCTTCTGAAGTTCAATGTGACCTGCAATGTTCTGTCCAGAGATGAGAAAGTTATCCACTGCTCCACAGCTGGCATCTAACATGTGCATTATTCCTGTGGTTGCGAATGTACTCTGGCAGCTACTCTGGCAATACTCACAATATCGAATTTTCACTCTCTTTAAGATTCTACTCAAAATCTGTCTCCATGATCAAGATTTTAATTTCTCTTAATCAGATGCAGTGATGCAGCTGGTTGATCTGATGCCTGCAAGCTTCAGAGACCCAGATTCAATCCTGATCTCTGGCACTGCTTGTGTGGAACTGGTACTATACATTATCCTTGTAACATGTAGATTTCCTCTGGTTCCAACTCACATCCCAAAGATAAGCGGATTGGTAGGTTAATTGATAGGTTAAATAATGTCAACACAGGTGAAGTTGTAGTTGAATGAGAAAGAAAAAAACAAATTACTCCATCGTCTTCAACACTCCACTTTTAATTTTACCATCCTATTCCTTTCCTCGGGTTGGAAATACATCATCATCTTTCTCTAAAATATGCTCCCATTTAGTGAGGCTTCCAACTGTCAGTGCAGAATCACTCCATTTACTCAAATCATGCAACAGTTGTTACTGTTAGCACTGTCCTCGCGACAATTCTTGTTTTTCTGAGATATTCATTGCCTTCACAGTTCTAACTGAGTTAAAGGTCACTGGACAATAAAGTATTTATTGAGAAAAAGCATCTTATCATTATTTACCACTCTGACCTCTACCCATTTTCTCTACTCTCTTCCATTTTTCTTTATTCCCACTGATCTCAATCTTTCACGTTTCCTTTCCGAAATTTTTCTTTCCCCATTTCCTTCATGCTCTCTTTTCATCTCATTCTCTATTTTACTCATCCTTATTTTTTTCAATCTGCCCATTCTTTTCTCTCTCTCTGTGCCATCTTTCATTCCCCATTTCATTCCGCAATCATTTCCCTCTCCTTATTTCTCTTCCTGTCCCCATTCTTGCTCTCCACTCATCACTTCCACTCTTTGAGGATGTAACTAGGAAAATGGACAAGTGGATGTAGTGTACCTGGACTTTCAGAAAACATTTGATAAGGTCCCACATAGATTAGTGGGCAAAATTAGAGCACATGGTATTGGGGGTAGGGTGTTGACATGGATAGAAAATTGGTTGGCAGACAGGAAACAAAGAGTAGGGATTTACGGGTCCCTTTCAGAATGGCAGGCAGTGACTAGTGGGGTACCGCAAGGCTCGGTGCTGAGACCGCAGCTATTCACAATATATATTAATGATTTAGATGACAGGATTAAAAGTAACATTCGCAAATTTGCAGATGACACATAGCTGGGTGGCAGTGTCAAGTGTGAGGAGGATGCTATAAGGATGCAGGGTGACTTGGACAGCTTGAGTGAGTGGGCAGATGCATAGCAGATGCAGGTTAATGTGGATTTGTGAGGTTATCAACTTTGGTGGCAAAAACAGGAAGGCAGATTATTATCTGAATGGTGTCAAGTTGGGAAAAGGGGAAGTACAAAGAGTTCTGGGGGTCCTTGTTCATCAGTCACTGAAAGTAAGCATGCAGGTACAGCAGGCAGTGAAGAAAGTGAATGGCATGTTGGCCTTCATAACAAGAGGAGTTGAGTATAGGAGCAAAGAGATCATTCTGCAGTTGTACAGGGCCATAGTGAGACCACACCTAGAATATTGTGTGCAGTTTTGGTCTCCAAATTTGAGGAAGGACATTGTTGCTATTGAGGGAGTGCTGCGTAGGTTCACAAGGTTAATTCCTGGGATGGCAGGACTGTCATATGTTGATAGAATGGAGCGGCTGGGCTTGTATACTCTTGAATTTAGAAGGATGAGAGGGGATCTTATTGAAACATATAAGATTTTTAAGGGAGGAAGGAAACATGTTCCCAATGTTGGGGGAATCCAGAACCAGGGGGCACATTTTAAGAATTAGGGGTAGGCCATTTAGAACGGAGATGAGGAAAAACTTCATGAGTTGTGAATCTGTGGAATTCTCTGCCTCAGAAGGCAGTGGAGGCCAATTCTCTGGATGATTTCAAGAGAGAGTTGGATAGAGCTCTTAAAGATAGCAGAGTCAGGGAATATGGTGAGAAGGCAGGAACGGGGTACTGATTGTGGATGATCAGCCATGATCATATTGCTGGCTCGAAGGGCCAAATAGCCTACTCCTGCACCTATTGTCTATTGTCTTTTTATTTTATCAAAATGTTTTCCATAATACTCCATACTTACTGCACCTCCCTTTCTAAAATGTAGCTTAACCCCCCTTGTCTCCTGGTGGCAGATGCTTAGATGGATTAATGCCTGTAAATTGAGTTTCACCTCGTTTTGGTGTACGATATATGTGCTAACATCTGATCTCAAAAATTTCATCCCATTGGACAAAAATAGTGTGGAAACAGCATCATTTTGGTTGGATCAAATTGGTGGTGGTGGGGTATGAGTTGGGTGAGATGTACTGCTGAGGTGTCTGGTGAGGACTACAGGTGATTGACCAGACTAACATAAATGCTTAGCAAGATGACTGGCCAGACGTTAAACCTTACTCACAACCGTATAACCATAACAGCACGGAAACAGGCCATCTCGTCCCTTGAAGTCCGTGCCGAACACTTTTTTTTTAACTTCCCCCCTAGTCCCATCTACATGCACTCAGACCATAACCCTCCATTCCTTTCCCGTCCATACACCCATCCAATCTATTTTTAAAGGATAAAATCGAACCTGCCTCCACCACTTCCACTGGAAGCTCATTCCACACAGCTACCACTCTCTGAGTAAAGAAGTTCCCCCTAATGTTACCCCTAAACTTCTGTCCCTTAATTCACAAAATAAGGTATATCTATCTCCAAGCTCTTGCAAGAGGTCATGCAACTTTTTTTTACACAGGCTTAGAGACAATCCCTTCACATGGTATCTGTGGGTTCAGGTGACAGAGCGATAGGGTCATAAGCATTGGAACAAGCCCTTCAGCCCACCTAGTCTATACCAACCATTTGCACTAATCCTATTTTATTTTCCCACAGTCCCATCAACACTCCCTAGATTATCCCACCCGCCTACCCAGGTGAGTACAGCAACCAATGTTTCAGGGATGTGAGTGGAAACCAGAGCACCTGGGGAATCCCAGGTAGTCACAGGGAGAATGTGCAAACTCAAGATAGACAGCTCTACAGGTCAGGTTAGCACTCCGGTCGCTGGATCTGTGAGTCAGAAACCTTACTAGCTACAGCACATCGCTGCCCCACTGTTACTGAGAAGGCACAGATCTGGGCCGTACACAGTACTGTCGTTTCCATGCAGTCTCTTGCTGATCCCGCTGAATGTCTGGCCTCTCTTACAAAGGAACAGCTTGAAACTATTCAGGACAGTGAAAAATATTGCCAGGATGTAGCTTGTGGTCTCCATTAATCACTCACATGATCACTGCTGTACTCATTAAGCAGTGAGATACCATTCATGAAAAGATTGCTACTCTCAATGGACACAGGGAAACAACTCAATGTTCTCCAGGTGGACGGTGATGTCACCCAAGTGTGACTCGAAGTTTGTGGGGACAAAGAGATGCTGCCCATCAGCTGATTGCTTCTTTCCTAGAACAGAGAGATGCCAAGCGTGATCAGGTTGCTCTCCTGCAGTAATAGAAAAATGCCACTCGGAGAATCGATAGTCCTCTGCTGGAGGGCAGTCATGCCCATTGTGAAGACATGCCCACTTCACAGCCATTTTCATTGTGAACTGTGTCCTGCTCAGTTTGCATAAAAATTGGCAGTTGGCTATGAGGAGAGTGAAGATAACAGGACCCTATGGCTGTGGTCTGGGTCAGCTCCAGATCTGGCTGTTGGGATCACAGCATGGTCTGAGTGCCAGCAGATGGTTGCATCACTAGCTACCCAGTCCCTTGAGAGGTCTCCTGGTGTGTAAGGTCAGGATATTGATGCACCCATTCACCTCCCACCACAGCCTATCAAGGCAGCTTAGTCATTCATGCTTCATAGGCAGCCAGCCCAGAATGTTCTTTCATTTAGCTTTAGGCATCTCTCTGAAGCTGATCCACCAACAGCATTAGCTTCTCACATCTTATCAAGGCCAACTATGCCATCACAATGGGCAGGGGAATAATGGGGCAGCCTCATAGCAGCCACACTGCTTCCGTACACAGAATATTTTATACCCTGACCCTTGGGATTTGAAGCCTACATGTGAGGAATGGGGATGCTTAATTTTATTAAAAGATCTTATGCTATCTGATTTTTATTCTTTTCTGTTTCTCAATGATTCTGAACACATTAAACACTGTTGAAATGTTCCCATTTAGAGCAAATAACGTCCTCATTGTGCCAAGATAATTGACACTCCAGTGCCAGCTCCTGGTTTGTCACAGAGCCTACAATTAATCAGCCCCAATAAGTTACTTATGGAATGATGCCAGTGGTCTCACCACAGGTAAAAATTGAATCAGTATCTCAGTAGTGAGATGATTAAGAAGTAAACACACTCCATTTTAATTTAAGCACATTTTGCGGGATTCTGAGGATACTTGAGGGCCTGTAGTCAGTTCTCGAGCTGCCATGTTTCTCATGGTCTGCTAAAAAATGCTCCCAGTTATACTGAAAGTGCTTAATAATGGTAGTGCGTTTCTTTAAAAAACTCCAATTTATGCCAGCAGTGGAGGAATTGTGCAGTGTGTGACATGCCATCATTAGGTGTATGATCTAATGCCAAGAAAATATTTGCTGTGCTAATTTATATCACGCAAAGAAGCATGCGGGCCAAATTTTTAATGGGTGTGATTGCACTGGGAAGGGATGGTTGGCAAGATTTTACTCCGGTTATAATCACTATTACATGCAATTTGCAATTTGCACATGAAAAACATGCTTAATTTGATTGTTTCTAAGTTGAGGTCTCTGAATAGTTGAAATCCAACTCCAAAAGCTTTATCTAACCATCCAATTACGTGCCAGAATATAGACTGGCTGTATCACTTGTACAATCTTGGTACTGAAATATATCAACAAATTGGCAAGCAACAGTAGAATATCTTTTCTCCTGTACCTTTGGCAGTTTGGTATTATGGATGGGCTTTAACATCAAAGGGTTTCTATTTTTAGTAGCAGTGAAAGAGAAGTAGAATCTCCAGCTAAGATAAATAATTGTCATTACTTTGCAGAGAAGTGCACAGCTAGATATAAGGCGATACACAGAATGTTCAACAACAGGGCACATATAAATGGTATATGTCGCAATATTTTATCAAGAGACTCTGCAAGTTAGGTTTTTACACTGTGAGAGATTTACCTGCAACAACAAAGAGCCATATTGCTGCACCAGCATGCTTTCAAACCTAGCAATGACTGACACCTAGTACACCATCTCATCAATCGTTCACTCATTTACACAGAATGTATGGCATACAGCACAACTGGCCCAACTAGCTGTGACAGTATTTCAGCTTCACCATAGCTTTGTCTCATCCTATCTCATCAATTGCTCTTCAGCATTTACTTTGTGTCCTTTCTTCCCCAGGTATTACCTACCCTACTGGATGATAGAATCAAAGGCTTTGGTGAGGTTGATAAAGCCAACACTTAGTCATCCCATCAGACAGCTCCTGCCTCACATGCGGAAGAGTCTGTGAACCCTCCTTTGGTCTTATCAGTCACCTGTGCAAGTGAGTCATCCTCTTTCCCTAGGGTTCATCTGACGAGGAAACACTTCCCTATACCCCCATAAAATGTGTCCATTGTTTTGCCTCAACTTTCCTTTTGGCATCAAATTGCATGTTTTAATCGCTCAGAATAAAAACATTTATTCTACATTCCCTGTTGAATTTATTAGATTTTAACATAGCTAAAAGCCCTAGCTACAGACTCCTGTCAAGTGGTTAATCTGTTTCACAAATAACGATTCTAAGATAGAAATTGACCATGACATCAGGGAAAGGTCCCACGTTCTTCAAAATTGTGCCCTATTAAAACCCTTTCACAACCCTAAGGACTACCTCAGGTCACCCCTCAATTTTCACCTTTTCAGAAACATAGAAACATAGAAAATAGGTGCAGGAGTAGGCCATTCGGCCCTTCGAGTCTGCACCACCATTCAATATGATCATGGTCTTTATTGTCACATGTACCAATTAAGGTACAGTGGTATGCAAATTACCATACAGCCATATGAAAAAATAAAGAAAAAATAATCTGGTGCTAGTTTTGACAATATTTCTTGCATCTCCTTCAGGTGTGCATATCCTCTGCAGCCCAAATACCTAGCACTTGAGAAGTTCATTTCTAGCTCTGGTCAAAGAAATCATCCTTATCCTTCATATCTTCCAGCTGCACTTTTAAGATGAAAAAATTCTTTAAAAGTGCTGACACAATCCATTCAGGACTGCAGATCCAATCACCTCTGTTTCTATTTGTTGAGTCTTGGGGACCAAGGGATGGATTTACCCCACACACATACAGACACACACTGAGTGACCTTATAGGTATAAACCCAATGCTAAGCTACACATTCCAACCTCTGTTGCAACCAGGCAGCATTATTCACCCTTTGGGACTGGTATGGCTGAACATTTGATACAAGAAAAACATCTCCCACACTGGTTTTAATTTATAATAAGCTTCCATTTACTTTGGTAAGTTCAATTTCATTCTGGACTTCACCACTGGGAAATGTTTCAAGTTGACATCTAATAAAGAGTTCGACCTCTGACATACATTGTTTCATATTCAGGCAAGGCCTTGATTTTTGTTTAAATCCTAATTACATTTAAATCACTCCTTATCTCTGTGACCTGCCTTCCAACCCTTCTGGGCTACTCCAATTCTCAAATCCTTAATTTCCATTGTTCCATCACTGGCAGTTTGCCTGCTCTACCATTGAATAAGATTGAGAAACAGAGCTTAGTAAAATGGTGTCAGGATGATAATCTCACCCTCAATGTGAGCAAGATGAAGGAGCTAGCTATTGACTTCGGGAACAAGGAGGTTCGCAATCAGCACCAATGGTGTCAAAGTGCAGATGGTTGAAAGCTTCAAGTTCCCAGGTGTAAATATCACCAACAATGTGTCCTGGACGGCCATATTGAAGCTACGACCCAGAAAGCACACCAATGCCTCTCCTTCCTCAGAAGACTAAGGAAGTTTGATGTGTCTCCAACGACTCTTACCAGCTTCTTCAGAAACTCTGCAGAAAGCATCCTATGATGCTATATTTAAGAGGGAGTTAGATGTGGCCCTTGTGGCTAAAGGGATCAGGGGGGTATGGAGAGAAGGCAGGTACAGGATACTGAGTTGGATGATCAGCCATGATCATATTGAATGGCGGTGCAGCCTCGAAGGGCCGAATGGCCTACTCCTGCACCTATTTTCTATGTTTCTATGTTTCTATGATGCATCACAGCTTGGTTTGGCAACAGCTTTGTTCAAGACTACAAGAAATTGCAGAGAGTTGTGCATGTAGCCCAGTCCATCAAATAGACCAGCCTCTCCTTGATCGGGAGAGTAGCCAACATAATAATGTAATTAAGGACTATTTTCACCCCGGTCATTCCCCCTTCTCCCCACTCCCGCCGGGCAGAAGATACAAAAGCATGAAAGCACACATCACTGGATAGAGGAACAGCTTCTTCCTCACTGTTATCAAATTACTGAACTATTATAGTCATAGAGTGATACAGTGTGGAAACAGGCCCTTCAGCTCAACTCGCCCACAACAGCCAACAATGTCCCAGCTGCAATAGTCCCACTTGACTGCGCTTGGTCCATATCCCTCCAAACCTATCCTACCAATGTATCTGTCAAACAGTTTCTTAAACGATGGGATAGTCCCAGCCACAACTACCTCCTCTGGTAGCTTCCATACGCCCACCACCCTTTGTGTGAAAAAGCTACCCTTCGGATTCTTATTAAATCTTTTCCCCTTCACCTTGAACCTAAGTCCTCTGGTCCTCGATTCCCCTACTCTGGGCAAAAGTCTCTGTGCATCTACCCGATCTATTCCTCTCATGATTTTGTATACCTCTATAAGATCTCCCCTCATCCTCCTGCGCTCCTTGGAATAGAGACCCAGTCTACTCAACCTCTCCCTATAGCACACACCCTCTAGTCCTGGCAACATCCTCGTGAATCTTTTCTGAACCCTTTCAAGCTTGACAATATCTTTCCTATAACATGGTGCCCAGAACTGAACATAATATTCCAAATGCGGTCTCACCAATGTCTTATACAACTGCAACATGTCCTCCCAACTTCTATACTCAATACTCTGACTGATGAAGGCCAAAGTGCCAAAAGCCTTTTTGACCAACTTATCTATCTGCGACTCGACCTTCAAGGAACCATGCACCTCTACTCCTAGATCCCTCTGCTCTACAACTACCCAGAGGCCTACCATTTACTGTGTAGGTCCTGCCCTTCGACGTCACACCTCACACTTCTCTGTATTAAATTCCATCAACCATTCCTCTGCCCACCTGGCCAATCGATCCAAATCCTGCTGCAATCGTTCACAACCATCTTCACTATCTGTAAAACCACTAACTTTTGTATCATCAGCAAACTTGCTAATCTTGCCCTGTATGTTCTCATCCAAATCATTGATGTAGATGACAAACAGAAACGAGCCCAGCACCGAACCCTGATGCACACCACCAGTCACAGGCATCCAGTCTGAGAAGCAACCTTCCACCATCACCCTCTGCTTCCTTCCATGGAGCCAATTTGCTATCCATTCAGCTACCTCTCCTTGGATCCTATGCGATCTAACCTTCCAGAGCAGCCCACCATGCGGAACCTTGTCGAATGCCTTACTGAAGTCATGTGCACAACATCTACAGCTCTGCCCTCATCAACCTTTTTGGTCACGTCTTCAAAAAAATCAATCAGATTTGTGAGACACGACCTCCCACATACAAAACCATGCTGACTATCCCTAATCAGCCTTCGCCCATCCAAATGCCTGTATAACCTATCCCAGAATATAACCAGTATACTCTCCAGTAACTTACCAACTACAGATGTTAAGGTCACCGGCCTACCCTCCCATACAACTATCCTCCCATAAGTTAAGCAGTAGTCCCAATCACCCAACCTATCTCAATCTGGACCTTGCACTTTTTTTTACCTGCACATCCTCTGCACTGTAACACAATAATGGCGTAACAATATATTCTGCACTATGGTGTTTTCGCTTTGCATTACCTGTTGGCCTTGTGTATAGTTTGTTTGTATTCATGTATTGGACAGGTACATGGATAGGACAGGTTTGGAGGGATAGGGACCAAATGCGGGCAGGTGGGACTAGTGTAGCTGGGACATGTTGACCTGTGCGGGCAAGTTGGGCCGAAGGGCCTGTTTCCACACTGTATCACTCTATGACTCTATGACTCTATTGTATGATTTGACTGGATAACATGCAAACCTTAGCACTGTATCTCGGAACAGATGCGATAAAAATAAACCATTACTAGTACCAATTATGGTTGATTGAAAGTTCCAAGGTGTCTTCAACTGCACCAACCCCATATACCTCAATCCCCTTATTCTATATTGAATGTACTCATTGGCTGTGCCTCCACAGTCCTCTTGGAAAGATAATTCCAAAGATTCACCACCTTGTGGGTTAAGAAAACTCTTCTCATCTCTGTGCTGAATGGACAATGAGATCCGGGCCATAGACACCCTATGCAGAAGAACGACCCACCCTACATTTACCCAGTCAAAATCCATAAAAATCTTGTATATTTCTATGAGATATGCTCTTTTTCTTCAAATCATAAGCATTTATAAACCTAATTATTTAATCATGTCATGCAGTTTAATCCCCTCCATCCCAGGAATCAATCTGGTAAATTTCTGTTTTGCTCCATCTATTGTAGGTATTTCTTTCTTTTTGGTAGAGAGGCAATATTCCTCTCCAGTGTGGCCTCACCAGAGCCTTAAAGATTTACAATAATAATGGCTTTATACTTCACAGTTCTGTGCGGCACTTAAGGGAAAATCCCTTTCAAATGAGATATTAAGCCATGGTCCCGCCACTAATGCTTATAAGAAATCCTGTCACCATTTTGAAGAACAGGGACCTTTCCCTGATGCTTTGGTCAATATCTATTCCTGAATCAACATTTATGAAACACATTATCAGATCTATATCACATTATTGTTTATGGGACTGCTGTGTGCAATTTGCCTACTGTGTTTCCTACATTGCAACTGTGACCACACTTCATAAGTAATTAATTGGCTGCAAACCATTGGGACAATATGAGGTCAGGATAGGAATTTCTAGATGTAAGCCTTTTTTTTCATTTAAAGAACCAGAGCTGTCTCCCATGTCCAACATTGTATTCGTCCTGCAACCAAAATCTGAAACAGAAAATATGGTCATCTTTCTTCTTTCTGCAGTTATGACCCCAGTGCCTCGGAGCTGAACTGAGACAGGTTTGACAAAAGTACCGTGCATTACTAAAACATTAGTTATAGGAGCAGAATTAGGCCATTCGGCCCATCAAGTCTCCTCCACCATTCAATCATGGCTGATCTTCTTTCCCTCTCGACCCCATTCTCCTGCCTTCTCCCCATAACCCCTGACACCGGTACTAATCAAGAATCTGTCAATCTTCAATTAAAAATTGATGATTTTAGATAGTGCCACAAACTACTATTTATGTTGTCTGTATCATAATTTATCTGGGAATAATTGACTATATATTGCAAATTCTAACCATGAACGATTCAGATTTTAATCGCAGGGAGCAGCACAGTTCTCAAGGGTCCATAGCTGAACTAAGCTACAGCTGCTGTTGCTGCCACATTTTCACTCAAACAAAAACTCTTTCCTTTCATCTTGCTCACATAACAATAGCTTGTTGTCTCTCAGGAGCTCATTCTCACTTAAGACAAAAAAGATATTGGGGTCCCAGGGCAAAGCTTTGAACATTTAAACACTGTTCTTTTTTCTTTTCCTACTGTGCTTGGTGGAAAAGACCACAGTTTTCACATAGAAGGCCCTTTTATCACAGGGAGTGCTTAAAATAGCAATGCCAATATACACAAAATGGTCAGAACTCCCTGTTCTATTCTATTATTAGTAAAACGTTCTGTAGATTATCTTCTTGTAAACTATTACTAAGGATGTTGCAAAGTTGTAATGTGGTCGCTGTACTTGTAACCCAGATGCCTTTATAAATAATCAATTTAAGGTGGATTGAAAATTTAAATGAGGTATAAATTGGAAATAAAATACTTGTCTAATGGTCACACTATCAGATGAGTAGTCCAGTAACATCAATGGTGCGTGTGCAATCAATCCCGCTCTGGCAGATTGAGAATCCACGCCTATAGATATACCTAACATCTTTGAAGATACACAAAAATGCTGGAGAAACTCAGCGGGTGCAGCAGCATCTATGGAGCGAAGGAAATAGGCAAAGTTTCGGGCCGAAACCCTGTCTATAAAGCTGTCAGCTGTTCAAAGAAACCCATCTCTCACTAATATCCTTGCAAGAAAGAAAATTCGCAATCTTACATTGTCCATTCTTTCACTGACTCCAGACACCGTTGACTCTTGATTAACCTTCAAAATAGCCTTCCAAGATACAAAACTGAATCAAACTAATACCACATGAACCAAATGTAATAAAAAGGAACCGCAGATGTTGCTTTATACCAAAGATAGACACAAAATACTGGAGTAAGTCAGCAGGTCAGGCAGCATCTCTGAAGAAAATGGATAGGTGACGTTTCAGGTCGGGACCTTTCTTCAGACTGACCCAAAACATTACCTATCCATTTTCTCCAGAGATGCTGCCTGACCCGCTGAGATACTCCAGCATTTTGTATAAACCAAGATGATTCAACCTTTTAAGGGCACTTAGAAATGGGGAAACATATTTTCCATACCATTGCTGAGGTTGGTTTTTAAGAACAAGTCTCAAAATCTGTTCATAACTCAATAAAAGACAGCAGTATGCAAAATTGGCTTAATGTGGGAGTGAAAGAATTTTATACACCTTTCTGAGGTTTTGTAATCATCAGGAAACTAAACCCACTGAAAGCTGCACAAAATGTATAATTACTATTATTAATATTATTATTATTATTATTTCTTATTATTAACTCTCATTCTCTCATTATTTAGTGCATTTATTGCTATTTCTGCAGTCTTCTTTTCCAGCAAGGAACGCTCTCAAATAGGAATGTCAACAATAATGCAATGCACAAAACTCACCTACAGTGGGCTATTGAACCACAGTGGTCTGGACAAACACAGTTCTTCTTTGCTAAACGATGTCAACTGCAAGAACTTGCCACACATCATTCAGGATTGAGCTGAAACCAATAAGGTCAGATTCAGTTGAAAAACACAATTGCTGGAGTAACTGAGCAGGTCAGGCAGCATCCCTGGAGAACATGGACGGGCAGCGTTTCAGGATGGATCCTTTCTTCAGACTGGTCAGTTTCAATGCAGTGTTATAAATGGAAGCCCAGCTATGTTATTCTGATGTTATTCTTCATTTTCCAACTTGTAGTAGCCACAATGTTGTTTTAAAGTAGTAGTGTAACTTCTAGCTCTGAATATTTTTGCCAGTTGTCAGCCAATCAGTTGTCAGCCAATAAATTGAGGACGGGACAGGGTTAGTACATAACTCAACAAAGTGCTTATTATACAATAAACAATGTAATTGTACTCCATAATCAAACAATTTAAAGATTGAAGGAAGTAAACTATATCAGCATCTCCCTGGAAAAGGATAATTTCTCTGGATGAATTCCATGAGTAAGGAATAGTTATGTATAAATTACATGCATAGACACAATCACAGGCATTATGACAGCGCAGAGACCAGACTTAATTAAAAGAAGAATTTCCTAATTATCTGCTCTTATTATCCTATTATCCACCTAACACGCCACTTTTAGGGACCAATGCACCTGTACTCCCAGATCTCTCTGTTCTGCAACACTGCAGGGCCCTACCATGTACTGTGTAAGTTTGCCCTGGTTTGACACACCAAAGTGCAACACCTGATTCGACTTTTAAAAAGGAGGCAGTTATCAACTTCTGCATCTCTGACCATTTTTCATTATTCCTGCTGTATTTCTGCTGTGCAAAATACTGGGCAACACAGAAACAGCTGACATGCAGTGGTTATTTTTCAGTTCATCTCAGTTTCCTGTCATACACCATAATAGCATCAGGTTAAATAGGATTATAAACACAATGTCATTGGGTTTATTTTGTGTTTTCGATTTTTCCGAGTTGTACTGCGAGAGACCGTATACTTTACATTGGTGCCAACCGTTTCTGAGCCTCTGCCTCCAGTGATCTATGGCTGGATCAGTTCAAATACAGTGCATACTTGTTTGCACTGCATCTTTCAAACAAAGTGTTCGGGCTGAACATGAAATCAACTGACTAAGCTATATAAGGGAATGAGTTACCAAATGCGGATGGGAGTGTAAAAATGACCAATAAGGGTCGATTACAGAAAAATGTGCTCAGCTTAGGAACGCTGCCAACACAAAACATACGAAAGATTAAAATAAAATATGCTTGATCCTGTCGTGAGGCAGCTTTCGATTTAAATAAGATATTCACATCCGCATATCCTTGCCTTCTATACACAACCCAGATGGAATTTCTGCCAGTGACTAACAAGCTCCAGTTTCCCCCTTTCAAGATTAGCAAGTGGGAAAAACAGGAGAGGATGTAAATCTACCTTTCACATTCAAGGATTGTTCCAAAGCACATCAAAGCCAATGAAGTCACTTTTGAAATGAACTCGTCGCTTTGTAGGCAAAGCATGACAGCTGACTTGCACAGAGCAAGATTCCACAAACTGAGAGCTTGTGTTAATAGTGATAGCCCAGACTCTGGAAAATGTATGCTGCTCACTACAATTGGTTCTATGGGACCTCTTAGAAATCCTGCATCTTTTACTTGTTAGTGTGAGTGGAGCATATCAGAACTCTAACAGTATCTGATGTCTACATCACACCCTTGTTCATGGATTAGGATACTGTATGTGGGGATTTATTGAAGAAACATCTACCACTATTCAGAAACAGAAAAGTAAAGCACTCATAATTATCTAAGAACATCGACACAATCTGCTTTTCTTCTTGAATTTTTACTTCTTGAATATTGATGTCCGATGTCAAACAACAGTCTTTGCTCACTGTTTCTTTACCAATCAGAAATGCAATTAGCTATGTCTAGATCCCCAAATCAGATACAGGTAAGCCTGGATTTTTCTAAAGTATGTCGCTATTGCATGGTGTAGATACAAGGGTTGCCGTCCCTTTCTGAATCAGCTAACATTTTGTGGAATTAAAGATTATTCTCACTGAAAATCCATGAGGGTAAACTAGAAGAAATATTTTACTCTTGCCGAAGTCATAACAAACAGGATAACTGCAGTGTGCATTGTAGCAGGTCTAGGAGATGGATGAAGCAGTTTTGGTTCCATAAAAGATTATGGATTGGCACTGAAAATGCCTTTATTGTTGTTGAAATAATTGGCAGGACAGGTGGGGACCATGGAGTGTTGCATATCGAAAGGCCATCTATTATGCAACCTATCTTTCCATGATACCAGAGGTAAACAACTGGTTGATGCACTGCTGAATGACAGGCCTACCAAGAGTGCAGCCTTTCTACTGGGTACTGCCCTTAACTGGGGATATGCACTTAAAGGTCAGAGTGATTTTCAACCAAACCATCCGAATCAAGCTGAATGTACTACTTGACCAATAGCAACCTCTTTGACCATTGTGGTCAAGGATAGTGATCTACAAAGCTGCACTTAATTGAAGTCACTCTGATGAACATGTGCCATTAGGTCTGTACATTCATCAATACGACTGACTTAATTCTTTGGCTGCATTTAATGAGAATGTATGCAGAAGTCAAAGCGAAAGTATACTGAAAAGAAATAATTAGAAAATTCAGGAAATTCATTAATTCCAACATTTATGGTAGATATATGGCACCTTGATTGTCATCATGCAGCAAATGTAAGGGCAATAAGAACAAAGTGGGGTGAAAGTGTCATTGCAATGCAACAGAAATGGTTGGGGGATAATCTACATATAATATTCACAAATTCAACTCTCCTCCAATGCTGGCCTCTTTCATGCATAATTGTTTCCTTTGCTTCACTATCAGTGGCTGTTCTATTTAGTGACCTAAGGCACAAGGTTTGGAATTCCATCCTTGAAAGACTTGACCTTTTTTCACTTCAGTTTGGACACATTTTACAATGTACAAATGAGTAATCATTTGGTTAACTATCTTAACTCCTTCTGTGGCTCAGCATCAAATGTTGCCTGTTTAGAATTCTCTGGTGGCCTTGGGGCATTCTATAATTGTAACAATGTAGTTTGAGTTGAAATAGCAACAGAAACTCATGAAATAAAGATTTATCTCATGGGCATTGCTCCGAGCATTTGGCAGAAAAATAATTGGAGAACTAAAATGCTTTTTGTTTTATTTTAAAAAACAACAATTTTAGCTCTCAGTTGTAATAAAAATGTTACAGATTGAGAAAATAGATAAGATGGCCAGTGGGAGATAGGAGGCCATCAAACTAGAAATGGTAACCCCAAAAACTATATTAATTACAAGTTGTCTTTGTTAGAGATACTTTGAAATCCTGTCCAGGAAACATATAGTAAAATGATCCCATTATTCCTCTTATTGGTCTTGCTATTTTAAGCTGTCCCTCTAACAAGCCCCACATCTTTCTCAATATCATGTGTTTCTCCAGCTCAAGATTTCCCAGTTTGTGTTTACTACAGCTGTGTTACAAAAATGGAACAAACTGTTCAAGATGTGAGGAAAATCAAAAAAAACTTTTGCCTTGAGACCCAGCCTTCCAATTCTTGGAAAATATGTACATAACGGAATGTTCAAATGGACATTTGAATCACAGAAGGAATTGGGAAAATATTGGCCCAGACTCTGCATGGTTATGGGAGCAGTTCCACGCATAATTGCCGACATATTCCTGCAGAAGGGATTTCCATGAGGAAGGCCAGAAGTTGCAGTCGGGTGCTTGTGGTTTCGCCCAATGCTCTACAATGTGGGCTCCTCTTGCAACTCAGCAGAGGGACACAAACTTTTGGCACTATCCCACAACTTGTTGTTGAATCACTCAAATGGCCTGCATCAGGAACAACAATAACTTCCCACAATTCAACAGAGGGACCTGGTTATGAGAAACTAAAATAATTATTAGCACCTTCTGATCATTCTAAACAATTTGAGTCAATATACATGTCTATGTGTTTTTAACTACTTTTTAAAAATATTTAATATATTTATTTTTATGCAGTTTGAATATTTTATATTACCTTATGGATGTTCAGAGATTTAGGGACAGTTTCTTCCCACCTATTATCCGGAAACGGAACCATCCTATCACTAACTAGTAAGCTGTCCTGACCTATCATCTACCCTCTGGAGACCCTCAGACTATCTTTAAGCAGACAATACTGGACTTTATCTTGTGCTAAACGTTATGTCCTTTATCCTGTATCTTCACACTGTGGACGGCTTGATTGAGATCATGTATAGTCTTTCCACTGGCTGGATAGCACGCAACAAAATTGCTCCAACCAATTTTTTGGGTCCTATAACAACATTGCAGGCCACACTAAAGGGCCTGTCCCACTTGGGCGTCATTTGCGTGTCACGCAGGTGGCGCGCGAGGATTTTGAGAATCCCAAAATCCTGGGGCGCCGCGCGCTACCGCACGTCACTGCCTATGCCACCACGTCTCACCACGCGCCATGCGTGCGTAATGCACGCCATGTGCGCATCATGACTCGTAAATGATGTCACGTAAATGATGCGCAAATAACGCCCAAATGGGACAGGCCCTTTTTACACTTTGTGAATGCAAGACAGGAAGTGAGACAATCAATTGTCCTGTAGTTTATAGATTTCAGTAATGACCAAGAATTCAGCTTGAGTGTTGGCCCTTTAAATAGCATGATTTTAGGGGAAACAAGACCAGTATAGCCTGTGAGTAAATCAGGACTGTCTTTTTTCTGACCAGTGAGACTGGAAAATCTCACCATAAGTGAACTTTGTCTGCTGTTTTACAGTTGATTTCATTTGGGGGAAGTCTTTCATCAAAAGAAAAGCTCAAATGAGAACTAAACTCCTGCCAAAAATATGAAAGCACCCAGAAATGTGTGTAAAATTGCTGAAATCTGGATTATGCTGATATTCAACAGCACTGCACTTTTATCGGTGTAGTATGCATGAATTTCTGGACATCAAAGTTTTGTGACAGATTAGATTGTTACCGTTTAAGGTGTATGAGCTTTTTATAATTTCTGTTAGACTGCTTGAATCCCCTGCACGACCCATCAAGCACTGAATTCCACAGCTATGATAGAAGGAAGCTGACTTTACTGGACACAGGCTTTCTCTGCAGCACCCAGACACCAGTGGCTCCTGCTCATCCTGCAGATGGAGTGGTGACATCAAAAACGTTGCACTTTTGTTTGGTTTATAACCAGATGGATGATGTAACCCAACACTGTATAATGGTATGGATGAATTGATTGTTCTGTGTTATATTGTTGCTCCAATGTGACACTCCTTGTCATTGAATGGCAGCTTCCCGACAAGCCCGTGCATTAGGTGATTTCTTGTATGTGTCCATCAGCCTCCTCTTCATGACTGCAACATTAAAATCTTGTGCGAGTCCAATGCACCTGACTGTGCCTTCTAATGTGCTGGTGCTTACCTATAGCACCCTCATTCTGCCTGCGGTTACCAGCTAAGTCCTGCTAACCCACCATGTGCAGATTCCACACAATGTCACATGGAGCATGAATTCAACTGATGCCATGTAACTACATTTGCTGACAATAATCCCTCTGTGTATCCCCCCCCCCTCCCCCTTTGTCCTGAGCTATTTAATAACACATGGAACCCTGCCTTTTTCCCTTTGTAACACTCTCATCAGTGCATGCCTTCAATGTGAAGGGAAGGTGACTAATTCAAAGATGAGCAGAGAGGTGGAGCAGAAGGGATTCGAATATTCAGCAAATGGAGCAAGGTGGACAGAATGGAGTTGGGGGGAATGGCTTTGAATTCAAAGGGTAGAATTGGTGTCAAACTGCAATAAGAGGGTAAGAATAAACAGTGAGGAGGAGAGCAGATCATATGGTCCATGGTATCAGTATCAAGTACATTTACCTTTGGTAATTTCCAAAGGAATTTCACAAAGCATTACGAAGAGATTCATCCAGATGGCAAATGTTGTACAGCGCAGGAGGCCGAGTTCAGAAAAACATTTCTCAGCTAGTGCACATTGTTTCAATCAAAAGAAACAGATGCGATAGTGGTGGAAGAAATCCAACAAACAACTTGAGCATTAATTGAAAAAACATGTCAAACATCAACAACATTATGTGTGGGGGTAACAAAAGTATGCTGTCCCAAGAGATACAGCAACCACACAAACTTAAAGCTGCAAACACCAACAGATCATACTCATGATGTTGTTAAAAGACAGCAAGATTATGATGGTACAAAAGCTGATGGACTACAAATGATCCTTGAGTCCCATTTTATTACATGTTTCTGCAGAATATTTTCATTATTTGGTTAAATGGCAAATTCATCACAGAATGAGTTCTGAATACGGCTTCACTCACTTGCTGAGGGTGCTCGGTATGTTATAATTTGTCTTGAAAATTCACCATCACTCTTACATGATAAAGTTCTTTAAAGATCTTCTCTTTCAGCTGTAATACTGTTGAAAGCTGTCGACTTTTTTCCCTTCAGTTCAGTGGTGGCAACATAAATAGAAACAGCAGTCTAAGAGATCCATTGATACTGCTACACCATTGAATAAAACAACAGTAAATCAATTGCACTTCTCCACCTGATCCCCACACACCCCTTGAGTTCCTAGATGTTAAAAAATCAATTGAAATCAGCTTCAGCAATGTCACAGATCAATGATGACTTGCTTCCATCTTGGTTTAGAGTGTCCTCAGGTGTTTGATTAGCCCAATGTGGGACCCACAGTTGGTGCCAAGGCCAGAGGTGTGTGCTGTCCCTTGGATATACTCAATGATTGAACACCAACTGCGTTCTGGACTAAAACATTCCAAATATTCACAAGAACACAAGAACTGGGAGCAGGAGTAGGCCATCTGGCCCTTTGAGCCTGTTCCACCATTCAACAAGATCTTGTGTGATCATCTACCTCAGAGCCATTTACCTGCACTGTCCCGATATCGCTTGAATCTCCTCATGTCCAGAAATATGTCATTCTGTGCTTTCAATGGAACATTTAGACAACAAGGACTACTACGTTACTCTTATTTATCGACTATAGCTCTGCCTCCAATACCGTAATCTCATTCAAATTTATCTCCAAACTCCTGGACCTCGGTATCAGCTCCCTCCTCTGCCGCAGGATCCTCGACTTTCTGACCCACAGAAGGTAATCTATGAGGATGGGTGGCGACACCTCCTGCACAATAATTCTCAACACTGGTGCCTCGTAAGGATGTCACAAAGTCCCCTACTATGCACTCACAACTGTAGGCCAAATTTGGCTCTAACTCCATCTACATGTCTGCAGATGACACCACTGTGGTGGGCGGAATCACAAACAATGATGAGCTGGGGTACCGGAAAGAGATAGAGACCATAGTGACATGGTGTCAGGACAACAACCTCTCCCTTAATGTCAGCTAGATGAAGGAGCAACTTATCGACTCAGGAAGCATGATGAAGTACATGCCATATCAGCATCAATGGTTAAGAGCTTCCAGTTCCTTGCCATTAATTTTACCAATGATCTGTTGTGGACCAATCACATTCAAGGCTAGAGCCAAGAAGGCACACCAATGCCTCTACTTCCTCAAGAGACTGAAGAAATTCAGCATGCCTCCAGCAACTCTTACAAACCTCTACAGATGCACCACAGAAAGCATATTGTCGGATTGTATTAGAGGTTTTTTTGGGAACAGTTTGACGACACAAAATTGTAGAGAATTGTAGATGTACCCCAGTCCTTCACACAGACCAGACTTCCCACCATTGAGCCAATACAATCAAAGACTTGTCCCATCCTGGTCATTCCTCCTACTCCCGTCCAGCAGAAGGTACAGAAGCTGGAAAGTGCACATTGCAGCTTCTTCCCCTCTGTTATTGGGCCATAACAGTCCCATAAGATAAGATACTGTTTGAATCACCTCTACCCCATCGTCGACATTGGATTTTCATGTTCATAAGTTATAGAAGCAGAATTGGACCATTTGACTCATCATGTCTACTCCACCATTCAATCATGGCTGATCTATCTTTCTCTCTCAACTCCAATCTCCTGCCTTCTCCCCATAACCCCTGACACCCATGTTGTCTATGGAACATGCACTACAATGCTGAGAATGAACTCCGTACCTTCTCTTTTGCTCTAATTTACTTGAATTTGCCTTGATTGTATTTAGCATGTAAAACAAAGCTTTTCACTATTCCCCAATACATGTGATAATAATAAACCTAAATCTAAAATGACCACTCACAAACTGCAAGGAAAAGAGTAATAAAAACAGAGACTGCTAAAAAGCTTTACCCAGTCAAATATCATTTTTGGAAAGGGAAACAGAATGAACATTTCAGGTACAAGCACAAACACGAGTACATAAAGGTCAGTCTCCTGTCTGCTAGGCACAAAATGCTGGAGTAACTCAGCGGGACAGGCAGCATCTCTGGAGAAAAGGAATGACGTTTCGGGTCGAGACCCTTTTCTGACTGATGTCAGGGATATGGGCGGTGCAGAGATAAAATGTCTGCTAGTATCCATTTGGCATAGGTTCAACAGCTCAGATCATAGAGGAATGGGAAGAGCAGCAGACAATGATAATGACAGTGGCACTCATTCTTAAAGCTGCACCAACCAATATTTAAAGGGAGTTTATACATATGTACGTCTGCAAATAATGGAATAAATTGATTTTAAAAAGTGCAAATCAGTGTGCTTGAGGATTTGGAGGTAAAAGGAAAAAAATGGCAGCTCAAACACAAACACAAGGAGTGATCATGGCGAGACTGCAGAAATCGAACAAAGCTCTTATGTGCTTATGTGGTGAGGTTGGAGATGATTTTTTGAGATGACTAATATTTTTCAGCTTTTAGGCAGTGTAGAAACACACAGGTGTTGAATGCTGCCAAGAAGGAACATAAGAAAGAAATATTTCTCAAGGAAATTTGCTCATACTTTACTCCACACTCACTAATTTTGCGGCTGTGCAGAAAACTACTGGCATCTCATCTGAGAGGCAGTTCGGAGTTTGCAAATGCACTTCAACCCATATAACCATTTTAGAATAAGCACTCAAAGGTTTAGAACAAAATGTGAGCAACCACATTTTTGTATTCAAAGATCAATCAAGATATTGTAACTTTGGCGAGTTTTTTGATCATGCGCGCATAGATAGGTTCATGTGCAGTTAAAAAGGCAAAAAGATCCATTTAAGGTTGTTAGATAAAAAGAACCTTACAATTAATTTTATGCATGGGGCTGTGATGTCCATGAAGATGACAGGAAAAAATGCCACGTAATTCCAACCTCATGCCAGCCACATGTAACAGTTGCTTCCAGACCAATGACAATCTCTAAAGCTTTAGTCCAGGAACAGTGTTATATCATGGCAAATGGTGCCTATCATTGTTAAAGTTGCACTGGCAGATATTCCCTAAGCAACTATTTTTTAAGGAGTGTTTTTTACTCATGTCAAAAGAAAGGACATGTAGCATTATCTTGTAAAATGAAACATAGGGAGCACAGTCTTGAATATGGCATCAACACAACGAGTTTCTCTTTAAATGTTACAAACAGGAAATCTGCACAATATTACAACCACTGTAGATGACAGAGAATTTATATGGTGGAAGATCGATACTAGCAACTGTATGACATAGGACTTTAGGGATAGAGTCCTGGTTGATGGAAAGCAATTAAACAAACGGATTAACTTGGCTGCAGATTGTTTCATCGTGGAAAGGGACACATATGACAAGCAATTCATTTCAGGAAAGAACAGTTCAGCCTTTACTTTGGACAAGTATTGAAAGTCTTGCGACAGATGCAATACATGTTGTGCTATGAAAACCAGGGACAATACACAGGAGGTTAAATGAACTAAGAAAGCCATTCAACTGTTTGCCATGATGATGTGAAATGTGTTACCCATGGTTTCTTTAAGGAGGAAAAATATTTTTTGTATACTGTCATGGAAAGAAATAATATTTTCAGTGGACATCACTGTATACATACACACGTATACACACATATATTGGCAGCACATAGAGTGAATTTCTTACTGTTTGGAATTTAAATGGGAATGTATAAACCTCTTATTGAAAAATCCTGCATCTTTTACCTGTTATTGTGAGTGGAGCAGACCAGAACTTTAGAAGTGTCTGATGTCTACATCACACCCTTGTACACGAATTGGGATACTTTATGTAGGTACTTATTTAAGAAACATCTACCACTATTCAGAAACAGAAAAGTAAAGCACTCATATATATCTTAGAACATCGACACAATTTGCTTTGCTTCTTGTCTATTTACTGTAAAAAAGTATTGGTTCACATGTAAATATGAGTATTAATGTCAGATGTCAAACAACAGTCTTTGCTCACTGTTTCTTTACTAATCAGAAATGCAATTAGCCATGTCTAGATCCCCAAATCAGCTACAGGTAAGACTGGATTTTTCTAAAGTATATTGCCATTGGATGGTGTAGATACTAGGGTTGCCAACCCATTCTGAATCAGCTAGCATCCTGTGAAATTAAAGATTATTCTCACTGACAACCCATGAGAGTAATCTAGGAGAAATATTTTACTCCTGCCAAACTCATAATAAACAGGATAATTGCAGTGTGTATTGTAGAAGGTCTAGGAGACCTAGAACAGTTTTGGTTTCACAAAAGATGATTGATTGGCACTGAACATGCTTTTATTGTAGCGTTGAATTGACAGGAAAGGAGAGGACCAAGGAGTGTTATCAAGGAGCTTATTGAAAAGCCATATATTATAAAACCTATCTTTCCATGATACCAGAGATAGCAATAACAGTAGATGCAACTGGCTTCCTGAGTTCAGTAGTTGGAAGTTTATCTAGATAAATAATTTCATTCCCAGTTTGTGCATTAACATATGGTTTTTACTTGCTTGAACTAGGATAATTAAATGAGTTGATAGGTTGAAAGAGCGAAACATCTTATTCTACTAAGGGTATCCAGATTAAATATACAACATAGAACATAGAACATGGAAGTGTACAGCACAGGAACAGGCCCCTTTGGCCCACATTGTTTGTGATGAACATAATGCCTAGCTGAACTGATGTCTTCTGCCTGCACTTGATCCATATTCCTC
Source organism: Malacoraja senta (assembly GCA_038087875.1). Taxonomy (NCBI): domain Eukaryota; kingdom Metazoa; phylum Chordata; class Chondrichthyes; order Rajiformes; family Rajidae; genus Malacoraja; species Malacoraja senta. The sequence continues at coordinate 50,078 of JAXLNO010003134.1, forward strand.
TATTCCCTGCATTTTACATGTGCCTATCCAAAAACCTCTTAAAATCCACTATAGTATCTGCTTCCACCTGGCAATGCCTACCAGGCCCCCATTACCCTCTGTGTAAAAATACTTGCCCTACACATCACCAATAAACTTTCCCCCTCTCACCTCATACCAATGCCCTCAAGAGTTGGACATTTCCACCCAGGGAAAAAGGTTTTGACTGTGTATCCTATCTATGCCTCTCATAATTTTATAATATTCTATCAAGTCTCCCTCAACCTTTGACATTCCAGAGAAAACTATCCAAGTCTAATCAAACTCTCCCTGTGGCTGAAACGTTCTAATACAGGTAGCATTCTGGTAAGCCTCCTCTGCACCTTCTCCAAGGCTTCCTCATCATTGCTGTAATGGGGCAACCAGAACTGCATGCAACATTCCAAATGCATCCTAACCCAAGTCCTATAGAACTGCAATGTGACTTCCTGTCACTTGCACTCAATGCCTCGAGCAATGAAGGCAATGAAGGCAAGCGTCCCATATGCCTTCTTACCACCATACCTGTATTGCCACCTTTCATGAGCTACAAGTAAACTTACAATTATAGTTCAAATGTTGTGAAAGGTATCCTACATTTCAACTGAAAATCTCACAGCTGTGACTGATCGATTTCATTAAAACATGGGCTACAAGCAGGCCATTTGGCCCTAGCTAGACTGTATGAGCTACAAGAGCCTACTCCCATCTCTCCCCTACAATCTTAGTAGCCTAATCCACTTTCCCGATTCCAATTGAAAACAATGATCAAAATTGAATGACTCGATATCCGAGAAAAGCTAAATTTCCTTTGCTCCCATCCATCACTGAGTAAATTCAGCTGAGGACAGAGATTTCTGGATCTTTCTGGCAAATGTACCATGTGGGAGAGAGAGCTGAATTATTCACTGAGATTTTATCTTCTCCCTTGAAGCTGCAGCATCCAAAGAAACTCACAAGGACCCACGGCACATGACATCAACTATAGTTGATAGAAGGCACGAAAAGTAAAAACATATTTCTAATAGTTAAAAGCTCGAAGAATGTTTTGATAGGAGGATTCTTTTTCTTACTGAACAAGGCTGATGATTGCAAATAAAGGGACTGTTTATCGCTTGCCATAAGTAGAAGTCAGTCAGTTATTCTAACCCAGAATTTAGTGAAATTTTCCAACATTGCATGCCAGTCATTAGAAACGGTGGGAAAATATGGGGACTGCTCTAATCAAGCCTATTTCAGCAAAGACCATGTATCCTCCCTGGGAAGTGAAAGAGACAAACATCTCTTACAGTGATATAAGTTACTGATAAAAAATGTTAAAGACTAAAGAGAAACAAATAAACAAAGCAATAAATGTATTCACATCTTAAGAATATACCACAAGTTTTCAGTGGAATGTTGGACAAAATATTTTTATTTTGTTTATTCTATATCATTGAGGATAAGGTATTTTGTAAAGAGCAACCAAAATCTAATTATACCGTAAGCCAATTATTGTACTTTGCAAAGCAACAACTGGATTCACACAGTACCTTGAAGGTACACGGTACACATCCCAACGTTAAATACAAGAAAAGCAGGTATTGGAACCAGGCCGTAAGAGATTAGGAGAAAAACTGAGAGATGGGATGAGGAGATGGTGCTTTGAACAGTGTTTGTAACAGCAGTGCAAAAACAGAACCAAAAAGAACCAAGGCAAAATAAGTCATTGTCTGTAACATGAGTGGTGAACTGAAACAGAGTCCAATAAATGCTTTCCAGTGATGGCAATGCAGAGATAACATGGGGAAAAGTTGTGATGGAACTTATAAATGAATTGGGAAGTGGTACAGGAAATCGGCAGAGAACAAGGGACCTGGTGCATGGCAGGATATGTGCAAGAAACCTTCAATGAAATTGAATTTATGAGGTTTGGAAGACCAGTAAGGTTCTCTCCAGAGTAGACCTTTCTTCTAGTGCCAACACATATAAGGATTTCTTCAACAGAGGAGTTAATGTGAGGTGAAATATAGATACATAGATACATAGAAAATAGGTGCAGGAGTAGGCCATTCGGCCCTTCGAGCCTGCACCGCCATTCAATATGATCATGGCTGATCATCCAACTCAGTATCCCGTACCTGCCTTCTCTCCATACCCCCTGATCCCTTTAGCCACAAGGCCCACATCTAACTCCCTCTTAAATATAGCCAATGAACTGGCCTCAACTACCCTCTGTGGCAGAGAGTTCCAGAGATTCACCACTCTCTGTGTGAAAACGTTTTTCCTCATCTCGGTCTTAAAGGATTTCCCCCTTATCCTTAAGCTGTGACCCCTTGTCCTGGACTTCCCCAACATCGGGAACAATCTTCCTGCATCTAGCCTGTCCAACCCCATAAGAATTTTGTACGTTTCTATAAGATCCCCTCTCAATCTCCTAAATTCTAGCGAGTATAAGCCAAGTCTATCCAGTCTTTCTTCATATGAAAGTCCTGACATCCCAGGAATCAGTCTGGTGAACCTTCTCTGCACTCCCTCTATGGCTATAATGTCCTTCCTCAGATTTGGAGACCAAAACTGTACGCAATACTCCAGGTGTGGTCTCACCAAGACCCTGTACAACTGCAGTAGAACCTCCCTGCTCCTATACTCAAATCCTCTTGCTATGAAGGCCAACATACCATTCGCTTTCTTCACTGCCTGCTGCACCTGCATGCCTACTTTCAATGACTGGTGTACCATGACACCCAGGTCTCGCTGCATCTCCCCATTTCCTAATCGGCCACCATTTAGATAATAGTCTGCCTTCCCGTTTTTGCCACCAAAGTGGATAACCTCACATTTATCCACATTATACTGCATCTGCCAAACATTTGCCCACTCACCCAGCCTATCCAAGTCACCTTGCAGTCTCCTAGCATCCTCCTCACAGCTAACACTGCCCCCCAGCTTAGTGTCATCCGCAAACTTGGAGATGTTGCTTTCAATTCCCTCGTCCAGATCATTAATATAAATTGTAAATAGCTGGGGTCCCAGCACTGAGCCTTGCGGTACCCCACTAGTCACTGCCTGCCATTGTGAAAAGGACCCGTTTACTCCTACTCTTTGCTTCCTGTTTGCCAGCCAGTTCTCTATCCACATCAATACTGAACCCCCAATACCGTGTGATTTAAGTTTGTATCCTAATCTCTTATGTGGTACCTTGTCGAAAGCCTTCTGAAAGTGCAGATACAACACATCCACTGGTTCTCCCCTATCCACTCTACTAGTTACATCCTCGAAAAATTCTATAAGATTCGTCAGACACGATTTACCTTTCGTAAATCCATGCTGACTTTGTCCAATGATTTCACCACTTTCCAAATGTGCTGCTATCCCATCTTTAATAACTGACTCTAGCAGTTTCCCCACTACCGATGTTAGACTAACTGGTCTGTAATTCCCCGTTTTCTCTCTCCCTCCCTTCTTAAAAAGTGGGGTTACGTTTGCTACCCTCCAATCCTCAGGAACTACTCCAGAATGTAAAGAGGTTTGAAAAATTATCACTAATGCATCCACTATTTCTGGAGCTACTTCCTTAAGTACTCGGGGATGCAGCCTATCTGGCCCTGGTGATTTATCGGCCTTTAATCCATTCAATTTACCCAACACCACTTCCCGACTAACCTGGATTTCACTCAGTTCCTCCATCTCCTTTGACCCGCGGCCCCCTGCTATTTCCGGCAGATTATTTATGTCTTCCTTAGTGAAGACGGAACCAAAGTAGTTATTCAATTGGTCCGCCATATCCTTGTTCCCCATGATCAATTCACCTGTTTCTGACTGCAAGGGACCTACATTTGTTTTAACTAATCTCTTTCTCTTCACATATCTATAAAAACTTTTGCAGTCAGTTTTTATGTTCCCTCCCAGTTTCCTTTCATAATCTATTTTCCCTTTCCTAATTAAGCCCTTTGTCCTCCTCTGCTGGTCTTTGAATTTCTCCCAGTCCTCTGGTATGCTGCTTTTTCTGGCTAATTTGTACGCATCATCTTTTACATAGATACATAGAAAATAGGTGCAGGAGTAGGCCATTCGGCCCTTCGAACCTGCACCGCCATTCAATATGATCATGGCTGATCATCCAACTCAGTATCCCGTACCTGCCTTCTCTCCATACCCCCTGATCCCTTTAGCCACAAGGGCCACATCTAACTCCCTCTTAAATATAGCCAATGAACTGGCCTCAACTACCCTCTGTGGCAGAGAGGTCCAGAGATTCACCACTCTCTGTGTGAAAAAGTTTTTCCTCATCTCGGTCTTAAAGGATTTCCCCCTTATCCTTAAGCTGTGACCCCTTGTCCTGGACTTCCCCAACATCGGGAACAATCTTCCTGCATCTAGCCTGTCCAACCCCATAAGAATTTTGTACGTTTCTATAAGATCCCCTCTCAATCTCCTAAATTCTAGCGAGTATAAGCCAAGTGCTTTGATACTATCCCTGATTTCCCTTGTTATCCACGGATGCACTACCTTCCCTGATTTATTCTTTTGCCAAACTGGGATGAACAATTTTTGTAGTTCATCCATGCAGTCTTTAAATGCCTTCCATTGCATATCCACCGTCAACCCTTTTAGAACTAATTGCCAGTCAATCTTGGCCAATTCACGTCTCATACCCTCAAAGTTACCTTTCTTTAAGTTCAGAACCATTGTTTCTGAATTAACAATGTCACTCTCCATCCTAATGAAGAACTCAACCATATTATGGTCACTCTTGCCCAAGGGGGCACGCACAACAAGACTGCTAACTAACCCTTCCTCATTACTCAATACCCAGTCTAGAATGGCCTGCTCTCTCGTTGGTTCCTCTACATGTTGGTTTAGATAACTATCCCGCATACATTCCAAGAAATCCTCTTCCTCAGCACCCCTGCCAATTTGATTCACCCAATCTATATGTAGATTGAAGTCACCCATTATAACTGTTTTGCCTTTGTTGCACGCATTTCTAATTTCCTGTTTGATGCCATCCCCAACTTCACTACTACTGTTAGGCGGCCTGTACACAACACCCACCAGCGTTTTCTGCCCCTTAGTGTTTCGCAGCTCTACCCATACCGATTCCACATCCTCCAAGCTAATGTCCTTCCTTTCCACTGCGTTAATCTCCTCTCTAACCAGCAACGCTACCCCACCTCCTTTTCCTTTCTCTCTATCCCTCCTGAATATTGAATATCCCTGGATGTTCAGCTCCCACCCTTGGTCACCCTGGAGCCATGTCTCCGTGATCCCAACTATATCATAATCATTAATAGCTATCTGCACGTTCAACTCATCCACCTTATTACGAATGCTCCTTGCATTGAGACACAAAGCCTTCAGGCTTGTTTTTACAACGCTCTTACCCCTTATACAATTATGTTGAAAAGTGGCTCTTTTTGATTTTTGCCATGGATTTGTCAGCCTGCCACTTTTACTTTTCACCTTGCTACCTATTGCTTCCGCCCGCATTTTACACCCCTCTGTTTCTCTGCTCACCCATTTAAGAACCCCACCACCTCTTATTCTCTGTTTATTATTGTTTTCTTCTTTCCCCCCTACATGTTGGGTGTGAGTGCTTTCCTTCTCTGCCTCCTGCCTCACACACTGTCTAATAGCATTCTCTATTTGAGTTCAAGAAGTGCAAGAGCAAATCAATGGCTCCAATAGAAGATGTGGAAATTACAGCTTAAGGAAGGATCTAACATGAATACAAATTTGCTGTCTGCATTAGCCTGACAGGAGTTGTCAGGTATAAGGATAGAGACAACAACAAAGCAGCAAAATCTTGCCGAGGGAACAAGAATGGCTTTGGCTTGCCCAAATTTACATTAGGAAAATACAAATGGAAAATACTGAACATACTCCGCAGTTCTGGCAGCATCTGTGGGGAGAGAAGCAGAGTTAACACCTCAGATCAATGACACTTTATCAGAATGATGCTTCCCGACCTGCTGAGTGTTTCCAGCATTTTTTATTTTTATTTCAAACACTGAGCCCCTGCAGTTTATTGATTTTGTATTGGTGAATTTATAATCAAACAAGCTTTATGACAGCAGAGAAGTGGTGTAAGCAAATGGCAAAGGATAGAAGAAACCACAGATAAAGAGCTGTATTTTCGACAGGGCAATCGTGTGCCAAATGGCAAATTCGGTGTCAGTGCATTGTGCATCTGTTTAGCCATTCAATATGTTACAACAGTAAATTCACTGTTATTACTGTTTCTAGAAGCAGCATTTTTTGTCTTTTGTAATCTTAATATATTCCAAAACACTTTAGAGCCAATTTTGAGTACTCACCAGAGTAATGAAAGATACAGCAACTGCAACTAAAATATGCCCTGTAAGATTCTACAAATAGCAATGACCAGGTGGTTTGATTTGGTGATATTGAATAAGAGATAACCATTGGCATGTGCAGTGGAGTTCTAGATGAGTTTCTCATTGGGGGTCATCACAGCCGCCTAGATATTGTTCTCCCAATGTCCCAAAATATAGCAGTCATGCCATTGGACAGAATTGTTCCAAGTTACAATTGGATCCAATAAATAGTTATAATGCAAAAAGCATTCACCGTGCAAGATGATGGGAATACTTTTAACTCACTTTTAACTCACATTTTTCTTGCTTCTTACTTGAAATTTAAAAGATTACAACACTAAACTTTTATTTGGATGATAAAATCAAAACGTTCTCATGACAATACTCCAAGGATTACAGTCAATATAGTCCGCTTCATGGCAATTCCTTTGAACCAACTTCAATATTATTGTGGAATCAGTGTGCTAAACTTAGTCATGGTCTCATGGTCCTCTCATCCATGTCCTTTTGACAGCAGATGTAAGTATTTTTCTTACATGTTCACACCTAGTGCAAGCTCAGATGAGAACTTGGTAACTGTGTTCCTTTGAATCAGACTGCTGTTGCATGGCTGTTGCTGGTTGCAGTGTCCGCCCGCCCGCCCGGTCCAGCGATTCCATCCGCGGCGTAGGAGCCCAGGAGACCGTCCTCCCGTCGCCAGGCGGGAGCGGCTGTAACCCCAAAACCAGACGCCGCTGCGATCGCCTCCCCCCGCCGCCGGGGCCCAAGCCATCTTCCGCCCACGCCACCCCCGCTGACCCCACGCCAACCCCGCTTGTCCCACGCCACGTTCATCCCCCCCCCCGCTTGCCCCACGCCACCTTCATCCCCCCCCCCCCCACTGGGCCCACGCCACCTTCATCTTCGCACCCCCCCACCAGAAAGAGGGGGGGATGTGAGAGGGGGAGAGGGAGAGAGAGAGAGGGGAAGGGAAGGGGAGAGAGATGGGGGAGGGGAGAGGGAAAGGGGGAATATCTTTAATGAGATTGTAAAATTGAGGTAGGTTTAAGAGCTATTATATTTTTTCCTCATGCGTAATATCAAATAATATCAAACAATTGGAACTGCTTTCTTTGCCTTGTTAATAATACTGAAAAATATGAATTCCAAAGTTTGTGACTCTTTTTGCAGCATATTTTTAATATAATTTGAACATTACAAAAATCTGCATGTTTTCAGGGTCATCATGGATCTGTCTGTGGTAATGAGTCTGAAGAAGGGTTTCGGCCCGAAACGTTACCTATTTCCTTCGCTCCATAGATGCCGCTGCACCCGCTGAGTTTCTCCAGCATTTTTGTGTACCAGTCCGTTGATGATGTTGCTGCTGGGAAGGGGGCAAATATGCGTCAAGCCGATAGCCTAATCGTTAAAGAGTTAAAAGATAGCCTAATCGATAAAGAGCTGAGAAGAGGAATCAGAGCTGCCAAGGAAAGCTACTCTGAGAAGTTGAGGAGCAAGTTCTCAGCTAGTGACTCTTCTTCAGTTTGGAAGGGCATGCAAGAAATCACCAGCTATAAGAGGAAAGCCCCCCGCTCTTTGGACAATCGTCAACTCACGAACGACCTGAATGAGTTTTACTGCAGGTTTGAAAATCAGAAACGTAACCCTGAAACCCCCTCCCCAACAAACACAGCCAGACCCCAGTCTGCAAAGAATGGACCCTTTCCCACCGCAATTAACACTTCACACCCACTCACAGCCTGACCTCAGTCTGCAAAGACTGGGCCCTTCTACACCCAACCCACTCCAATCACCACTTCACACCCAATTACTCATCTTTAATCAGTCCCTGCAAAGATGTACTGTTGCTGCCTGCTTCAAAGTCTCCACTATTGTCCCTGTACCCAATAAGGCAAGGACCAAAAAGACTGGTCTTAATGACTACAGGCTTGTCGCACTGACCTCTGTAGACATGAAGACATTTTGGAAAAAAAAATGAAGACTCTTGAAAGGCTCGTGCTGGCCAAGCTGAAAAATATCACAATCCCCCTGCTTGACCCTCTGCATTTTGCATATTGGGCCAATAGATCTGTGGACGACGCAGTCAATCTGGGCCTGCACTTCATCCTCCAGCATCTAGACCGCCAGGGGACCTATGCGAGGATTTTGTTTGTTGATTTTAGCTCTGCATTCAACACCATTGTGCTAGAGCTACTACACTCCAAACTTTCTGAGTTGACTGTGCCTGAACCCCTCTGTCGGTGGATCACCAGCTTTCTGACAGACAGGAAGCAGCATGTGAGACGGGAAAGCATATCTCGGACCCGCAAACGCTCAGCATAGGAGCACCGCAAGATGCGTACTCTCCCCTCTCCTCTACTCTCGCCACACCTCCACAGACACCTCTGTCAAGCTTCTCAAGTTTGTGGACGACACAACCCTGATTGGACTGATCCAGGATGGGGATCTCTGTACTCTTTTCAGTTTGACATCTTTCCTATAACATGGTGCCCAGTACTGAACCCAATATTCTAAATGCGGTCTCATCAACGTCTTATACAACTGCAACATGACCTCCCAACTTCTATACTCAATACTCTGACTGATGAAGGCCAAAGTGCCAAAATACTTTTTGACCACCTGATATACCTGCGACTCGACCTTCAAGGAACCATGCAACCATCAACCATTCCTCTTCCCACCTGGCTAATTGATCCAGATCCTGTTGCAATCATTCACAACCATCTGCACTATTTGCAAATCCACTCACTTCTGTATCATCAGCAAACTTGCTAATCTTGCCCTGTTCTGTGACGTTTCACAGAGTGCTGGAGTAACTCAGCGGGTCAGGCTGAGTATAGAAGTTGGGAGGTCATGTTGCAGTTGCATATGAAGTTGGTGAGGCTGCATTCAGAGTATTGTATTCAGTTCTGGGCTCCATGTTATAGGAAAGATGTCATCAAACTGGAAAGGGTACAGTGAAGATTTACGAGGATGTTGCCAGGACTGGGGAGCCAGCGCTATAGGGAGAGGTTGAGTAGGCTGAGACTCTATTTCATGGAGCACAGGAAGATGAGGGATGATCTAATAGAGGGGTATAAAATCATGATTTGAATAGATATGGTTGAGTCTTTTGCCCAGAGTAGGTGAATCGAGGAGCAGAGAACATAAATTTAAGGTGAAGGGCAAAAGATTTAATAGGAATCTGAGGGATATATTTTTCACACAAAGGGTGGTCGGTGTATAGAACAAGCTGCCAGAGTAGGTAGTTGAGGCAGGGACTATCGCAAAATTTAATAAACAGTTAGACAGGTACATGTATAGGACTGGTTCGGAGGGATATGGATCAAACGTGGGCAGGTGGGACTAGTGTAGATGGGACACACTGGGCCGAAGGGCCTGTTTCCACACTGTATCACTCTATGACTATCTATCTTTTCCTCTCAAACCCATTCTCCTGCCTTCTCCCCATTACCTCTGACACCCGTATTAATCAAGAATCTATCAATCTCCTCCTGAAAAATGTCCATTGACTTGACCTCCACAGCTGTGTGGCAATGAATTCCACAGTTCATCACCCTCTAAATTAGTCCCACTCACACGCGTTTGGCCCATATCCATCTAAATCTGTCCTATCCATGTACGTGTCCAAATGTCTCTTAAACAGTAGGATAGTCCCAGCCTTAACTACCTCCTCTGGCAGCTTGTTCCATACACCCACCACCCTTTGTGTGAAAAAGCTACCTCTCAGATTCCTGTTAATTTCTGAAATATTGGTCATAAATTTGATGCAAACATGCTCCAAAATAAGGCTCATAATGCATCAGAGAGCATCTAAAACCCCTGAGCTTCCAGGACCCCGACATCGAGTGACTTCACGCTTCGCACTCGTGATGTGCGCAACGCGCACATTATTTCACATTAAATTTCTTGTAATCCTGTCATGCCATCCCCCTTTTTGAAAAGCTTCGTACGGGCCTGTGTTGTATATTTATTACTGAAGATGAAAATAGGACTTAACTGCAGAAAAGGCAGTGCAGTAAATCATCACTCGACTCAGTGTGAGATGGCAGAGCCACATCAGTTGTAGTTCTGAGCTTCTGTACAAGAACTTCTGTGCAAGAACTTTCCTGTACCAAAGAACTCACCAGGATTCCCTGTAGAATAAGTAGGATAGATATCAGGATTCTGAGCTTCTTGGAAATATGCTGAAACAGCACCCCAGTTAGGCAAAAGCCAAACTCTAGCATGAAACATTGAAGAGAGTGACACATAAGTGATTTTTTTGCCAATTCTCAAGCACCACCTAGTATTTCTGAACATTTTGCAATAATGCAGAAAAACCTCTGATGTGTGTTCCCCTACCCCACATTTCCCTAGTCCCTACAACAATCCCCAACAGCTTGATAAGCATCCAAGATTTACAAAAATTCTGAATTGTCTATACGTTACATCTAAAATTGAATGTTCAATTTCTTGTGTTACACGGCTGTTTTTAAAGAGTTTGTCATTATAATGAACACTTAACAATAACCTATTTTACTTTACGTTTCTTGGAAACTTTTATGAAATCTGAATAATTCACATTAAAAGTTAAAAACTTTCCACAGTTACTTTTTCCTAAACATGAAGATGGAGTCCAGTAATTCAACTGCATGGCACATGTTTTTATGTGCTGCGTGATATACTTGAGATGTAACATCAACTACAAAATGCAATTGGCACTTCCAAGCATGCCTATCTCCTACTGAAACGTTGTATTACATGCCTCCTTGCTGATACTGCATACTGATAGGGGGTGGGGAGAAGAAAGGAAAAAAGGAAAAGGCGGAGGAGGAGCCCGAGGGCTGGGGGAGGGGAGGAGACAACCAGATGGCTGATGAAGGGGAGGGGACAGCCAGGGCTAGCAGAATTGGGAGAATTCAATGTTCAGGCCACCAGGATGTAGACTGCCCAAGCGGAATATGAGGTGCATTTCCTCCAATTTACGGTGTTGCTCGCTGTGGCCATGGAGGAGACCCAGGACAGAGAGGTCAGATTCTTTAACACTTTGAAGTTTGCATATAGTGCAAGCATGAAAATTACTCCATCACAATCCCAGATAAAAACTCAGATAAAATTCACTCCGCTACAAGAGTAGGGGCATTTGACTGTACATGCTGTTATTTATAGGGCTAATAAGCTCAATGTTCAAAACTAATGGCTTGATGGATTCAAACTTTAATTTCCAGACAGGAAATGGGATTTGAACAGGCAAGTTCCGTGCATTCCACAGGACCCAGTTGTTGATGCTTGATTTTTTTCCTATCTGGCAATTTCACTGCAGGTTTACACTATTTGATGTAAGAATGGATATGAATGTTGATGTAACTTTCAAATTGTCCCACAGTAGAAAGCATAGAACCACATGGTTAAATTATAATCAGAGGCAGAAGTGTGGATCTGGAGACATAAATACCTCGCAATTGTCTATCTGAATGTAAATTAATTAAATAAAAATGTGGGTTGAAAATGCCAGTCTCAGTAATGGAGAATTTAAAACTATAAGATTGGTTTAGAAACCTATCTGGTTTACTGAAGGCTCTCTGGCCTCATCTTGTGCAGTTTATATTGAACTACACACGCACGCTAAAATAGAGAAATAAGGAACTGCAGATGCTGCTTTACAAAATAAAACACAAAGTGCTGGAGTAACTCAGCTGGTCAGGCAGCATCAATGGATTACATGGATAGGTGGCATATCAGGTCAGTAAAAGGGTCCCAACGTGAAACATCACCTATCCAAGTACCGGTACATCCAAAATCCTGCCTGACTCCAGCACTTTGTGATTTTTTTTATATACATGGTAAAGTGTTGACTATCAATGGGCTAGTACGTCACTCAATTCAAGGGTATTAGGGATGGGCAATAAATGCTGATCGTGCCAGGAACATTCACAACCCCTGAACAAATAAAAAAGAAAAGTCATATGTCCTGTAATTCACAATATAAGTTTCAAAGTATCTTGTATTCACCATACCAATAAACACTATTTAATTGGATGGAAATAGCAATTTAACATCCACAGGGCTAAACCATTATACTCACAAAGAAATCTTTGTTGTTAATAACAGAAAGTAAATTCCTGCAGATGCTTGAAATCGGAAACAAAAACAGAAAACCAGGCTGTATCAGAAAACGACCATGAGGTTTCAAGGCAACGATTCTTCATCAGAACTAAGAGTTGTGATGCGTGAACTTTGTAAGGTGGAACAGAACCTAAAAAAAAGATCAGTGATCAGGTACAAGATCAAAGGCATAAGCAGAGTAAGAAAAATTGAAGATATAAAAGATTTCTATAAATAACCGACACATGCCAACTTTCTGAGTCTTCAAGACACCCCACAGCACTTTAGAGCCAATGAAGTTTAGTTTAGTTTAGTTTATTGATCCGTGTACTGAGATACAGTGAAAAGCTTTTTTGTTGCATGCTAACCAGTCAGCGGAACAACAATAAATGATTACAATCAAGCCATCCAGAGTGATTGAAGTGTTGTTTATGGAGTATGGCAACCAATTTATATACAGCAAACTTGAACAAACAGAAATCAGAAAATAGATTAGAAAATGTGATTGATGGAATAAAGACTGTCGAAGCCAGTGCTCTTTTCTATAATGGTGGCTTTAGAATCTGTTCAGACAGGACACTATCAATGCACACTCCCTCAGTATTGCATTTAAGTGTCCAGCTGGATCATAGGTTACTAGACTAAGTGGGACCCGTTGGGTCCCAGTCACACAGGAGGCCTGGTCCCCCAATGCAACCCATTCCCCAAAAGCAATATTCCATCACTCACCTGTTCCCCCAATGCAACCCGTTCCCCAAAAGCAATATTCCTCCACTCACCCCAACTGTGCAGGTACGGTTCATTTCCCCTCATCCCCCAGCACTCTGCCCCCCTTCCTCTTCATGTGTGGGAGGGGAGGAGGGGAGGCGGGTGTGCGGTGGGAGGGGATTGGGGGTGTGTGTGGGCAGGGGGATGGAGGTGGGGGGAGAGCATGGTGTGGGGGGTTGGGGGAGGGGGAGCGGGGTGGGGGGGAGGGGGCATGTGGCGGGGGGGTGTGGGGTGGGAGGGAAGGCGTGTATGTGTTGCGTTTCTTGTTGTGTTCTTCAGGCAGGGGCTGTCGGGGGACGGTGGGGGAGGGGGGAGCATCCTGCACCCAGGGGAGGAGCGGGGGGGAGAGGGAGGGGTGTGTGGGTGGGGGGGGCAGTGGCTGTGGGGGGGGTTGTGGTCACCGCAGACTCACCCCGCACTCTGCTCACCCTGCACCTTCAGCTTTCGGCCTCACTCAGTGGCTCCCGGTCTGGCTCCGTCTTCAATCAGCGGCTCCCGGTTCCACTCATTGGCTCCCCGGTTCGGCGTCGTCCCAGCAGCCGCAGAGTAGCCCGCACGTTGCTCACGCCGCACGCTGCTCACTCCGTGCAGTCCGCACTCACTCAACACACTCTGCTCACTTCGCTCCTTCAGCTTTATTCTCCTCGTCACCGGTGATTGACAGCGGGTGCTGGAAGGGGCAGTTTTTACGATTTTTAAACCTTCATAACTTTTGTACTATTTCACCGATCAGAACAAAACTTGTTGCACTTGCAGCGCAGGAGAATGGCGAGTAAGGTGGTGAAAAATCGTAGTGCTGTTGAGAACCATTTTTGCGCAAATATAAATACAACGCAAACCGGAATAGGAAAAGATGAGAGTTTTGTAAGTATGGAGAGGGACACAGAGGTGCAGAGAGGGACACAGGCACAGAGAGGGGCACAGAGGCACAGAGAGGGACACAGAGGCACAGCACCCGAGCCGAAAAGCGGACCGAGCCGAGAAGCGGACCCGAGCCAAAAAGAGGACCCGAGGACCGAGAGCTAAGCGGCTTCAGTCCAGGGCCCAACTTGCTCATTCTTTCTGCGTCTTTTGAATAACTGTGGGGGGGGGGGCGGGGGGGGAGTGGTCGGGGGGTGACGTCGCTCATAGTGCGTGGAACACAGCATGGTGCAGACCCATTGTGACGTCATCAGCTAAAAACAGTCATTTTTAAATTCAAAGTTTTGTCAGATTTTTGAACATTTTCAGTAATAACGAGAAATAAAGCATGAAATTTTCATATACAGTGATTTTGGACTCCACGGGAAAAATGTCTACCGGAATATGTAATTTACCGTTACCGCGTCGTTTTTTCGCGAAGATGTGATTACACACAAACAAACACACACACAAATAAATATATCCACATACAAGATCAGACTTTTAATAGTTAAATAGATATAGATAGATATAGATATACATATAGATAGATGACCTGGGATTTGAACCTATTGACACTCAATTAAGGGATGAGCATTACCAATTGACAAATGTGATTTGAAGGATCCAATGGAGTAGCAGAGAGGAATCAAAACATGGCAAATCAGATGAAACAACGGCCCTGGAATGTGGTTGGAGAAGGCTATATAGATCATCTGGCAAGATGAATAACAAATTACTGCATTCTATTTCTGGGATGGGTGATGAACATGATTTGGAACAATGCATGTTCAGACTAAGTGCTGTGATCTTAACTTGCCTATTTCGGAGGAGGACCAGGAATTTCTCATAGAAAGAGTCATTTGGCATTTTCAGCCTATGACACGTATTGAAAAAATCATCTCGATGCTACATCCCCATTTGTTTCCCATTCACCAATTCTCTCTCATATGCCTGTTAAGTTTCTCCTGAATTTCTTGCCACCACACCTACAATAGGGGTAATGTATCAGCCTGCACATCTTTGGGATTTGGGAGGATTCCAAGGGGAGTAAGGGGTGACCATGGCTGACAAGGGACGTCAGAGACAGTATAAAAATTAAAGCGAAGAAGTACAACGTAGCAAAGATGAACGGGAAGCAAGAGGATTGGGTAATGTTTCAAGAACAACAGAAGATAACAAAAAAGACAATACGGGGAGAAAAGATGAGGTACGAAGGTAAGCTAGCCAAGAATATAAAGGAGGATAGTAAAAGCTTCTTTAGGTATGTGAAGAGGAAAAAAATAATTAAGACCAAAGTTGGACCCTTGAAGACAGAAAATGGTGAATTTATTATGGGGAATAAGGAAATGGCAGATGAGTTGAACAGGTACTTTGGATCTGTCTTCACTAAGGAGGACACAAACAATCTTCCTGATATAGTCGTGGCCAGAGGTTCTGGTGTGACGGAGGAACTGAAGGAAATCCACATTAGGCAGGAAATGGTGTTGGATAGACTGATGGGACTGAAGGCTGATAAATCCCCAGGGCCTGATGGTTTGCAACCCAGGGTACTTAAGGAAGTGGCTCTATAAATCGTGGATGTATTGGTGATAATTTTCCAATGTTCTATAGACTCAGGATCAGTTCCTGTGGATTGGAGGGTAGCTAATGTTATCCCACTTTTTAAGAAAGGCGGGAGAGAGAAAACAGGGAATTATAGACCAGTTAGCCTGACATCGGTGGTGGGGAAGATGCTGGAGTCAATTATAAAAGATGAAATAGCCGCACATTTGGATAGCAGTAACAGGATCGGTCCGAGTCAGCATGGATTTACGAAGGGGAAATCATGATTGACTAATCTTCTGGAATTTTTTGAAGATGTAACTAGGAAAATGGACAAGGGACAGCCAGTGGATGTAGTGTACCTGGCCTTTCAGAAAGCATTTGATAAGGTCCCACATAGGAGATTAGTGGGCAAAATTAGGGCACATGGTATTGGGGGTAGAGTGCTGACATGGATAGAAAATTGGTTGGCAGACAGGAAACAAAGAGTAGGGATTAACGGGTCCCTTTCAGAATGGCAGGCAGTGACTAGTGGGGTACCGCAAGGCTCGGCGCTGGGACCACAGCTATTTACAATATACATCAATGATTTGGATGCAGGGATTCAAAGTAACATTAGCAAATATGCAGATGACACAAAGCTGTGTGGCAGTGTGAACTGTGAGGAGGATGCTATGAGAATGCAGGGTGACTTGGACAGGTTGGGGGAGTGGGCAGATGCATGGCAGATGAAGTTTAATGCGGATAAATGTGAGGTTATCCACTTTGGTAGCAAAAACAGGAAGGCAGATTACTATCTAAATGGCGTCAAGTTGGGGAAAAGGGGAAGTACAACGGGTTCTGGGGAGTCCGTGTTCATCAGTCTATGAATGTAAGCATGCAGGTACAGCAGGCAGTGAAGAAAGTGAATGGCATGTTGGCCTTTATAACAAGAGGAGTCGAATATAGGAGCAAAGAGGTCCTTCTGCAGTTGTACAGAGCCCTAGTGAGACCACACCTGGAGTATTGTGTGCAGCTTTGAACCCCTAATTTGAGGAAGGACATTCTTGCTATTGAGGGAGTGCAGCGTAGGTTTACAAGGTTAATTCCCGGGATGGCTTATTTAAGATTGTTAAGGGTTTGGACACGCTAGAGGCAGGATACATGTTCCCGATGTTGAGGGAGTCCAGAACCAGGGGCCACAGTTTAAGAATAAGGAGTAAGCCATTTAGAACGGAGACGAGGAAACACTTTTTCTCACAGAGAGTTGTGAGTCTGTGGAATTTTCTGCCTCAGAGGGCGGTGGAGGCAGGTTCTCTGGATGCTTTCAAGAGAGAGCTAGATAGGGCTTTTAAAAATAGCGGAGTCAGGCGATATGGGGAGAAGGCAGGAACGGGGTACTGATTGGGGATGATCAGCCATGATCACATTAAATGGCGGTGCTGGCTCGAAGGGCCGAATGGCCTACTCCTGCACCTATTGTCTATTATCTATTGAAACCGGAGGACCTGGGGAAGACCCATGGGGTCACAGGGACCACTTGCAATCTCCATAGAGAGAACTGGAGGTTACCAAGGATGTAAGGAAACAGTACCACCTGCTGCACTATTTTACCACCCAATGAATGTGCATGAGCAAACAAGGTAGTCATTCATCCGAAGATAAGTCCCTGAAAACTTTGAACTCTAAAGAAAATCATTTGAGATTGAAACAAAAAAATCCACATATCCTTTGTGCAAACAATTGAATAAAGACAGTGATTTGTGATAGAACGTTTCACCCCTTTAGAGTTGATGAAGAGGGTGGCTCTGCATTCCAGAAGAATGAATGCAGTCTGAAATCCCACTGTATGCCTTACTCGGCGATGTTTTGCAAAGTACAGACTGTAGGTTATTTGTGAATTTGTTGGAGTTGGTTCTGATAACATCATTGGAGCACTTCCTGGCTCTGCAGGCAGTCAAGGCTAAAGATCTGGGCCCAATGCCAAGGCAAGTGAAGCTGTTGGAACTCGTCTAGATGTGTACTGAACATGGTCTAAGTGCCAGGCAAATCCCCACAGGAGTAATGACCCTGCCTCATTCCTAACTTATGCTGCTGAACAATACTACAGTGTATGGCAAGTATATTCCTAGGTTAAAGATGTCTCCTCTCTTGTTCAATGTTTTCAAGGACAGGGGAATGGAACTGATGCGATTTTTCTGTCAGGAACTGGCATGGACCCAATAAGTGAAATAGCCACTATCAATGTCGTATAGCTAAGCAAGATATCTAAGCAAGTATATCTATCTATGTCTATATCTAAGCAAGAAAGATTACCTCACAATTAAATTTGCTCGGTGGGACACATAACATTTCCACAGAAATATTCTCCAGGACTGTTTGGAATTTAGTCATCAGGGTGATTATAGTTGAAGTTGGAATTAAGTAGGATGTTTGAAAACAACGTACATCACTGTACGGATGTTTTCCTCTTGATAGGAAATGGCAGAGATTCCTGATGAGCAGGTTCAACATGTTAATACATTCATGGACAGCTATGAAAAACTGTATAAAAGACCAGTGAATTGTTGGCCTTGCCTCAAGATAGATGGTGGAGGTGAAAACAGAGAAGTAACAGAGTATTAGTATAGAGAACTTTGGTGAGACTCAGACTACATCTACAATGCTGCTTTCAGTTTTGAGCATTTCTGGATCTGGAAGAATATTTTGGCTTTTGAGACAATACAGTCCTGCATAAAGAGTAACCTGAAATTTACCTTGCATTCCTTTCAGAAGATTAATCAATTAAAAATTATTCAATAATTCAATACAAAGCCTTGAGCAGGAGAATCCAGAACAAGTGGACAGAATATTTGTCGTAAAGCTATAGAATTGAAGAATGAAATTTGGACATACAGTGGCTTGCAAAAGTATTCATACCCCTTGAACTTCTCCACATTTTGTCACGTTACAACCACAAACGTAAATGTATTTTATTGGGATTTTATGTGATAGACCAACACAAAGTGCCGCATAATTGTGAAGTGGAAGGAAAATGATACATGGTTTTCACATTTTTTTACAAATAAAAAACTGAAAAGTGTTGCATGCAAAAGTATTCAGCCCCCTTTACTCTGATACCCCTAAATAAAATCCAGTGCAACCAATTGCCTTCAGAAGTCACCTAATTAGTAAATAGAGTCCACTTGTGTGTAATCTAATCTCAGTATAAATACAGCTGTTCTGTGAAGACCTCAGAGGTTTGTTAGAGAACATTAGTGAACAAACAGCATCATGAAGCCCAAGGAACACACCAGACAGGTCAGGGATAAAGTTGTGGAGAAGTTTAAAGCAGGGTTAGGTTATAAACAAATATCCCAAACTTTGAACATCTCACGGAGCACTGTTCAATCCATCATCCGAAAATGGAAAGAGTATGGCACAACTGCAAACCTACCAAGACATGGCCGTCCACCTAAACTGACAGGCCGGGCAAGGAGAGCATTGATCAGAGAAGCAGCCAAGAGGCCCATGGTAACTCTGGAGGAGCTGCAGAGATCCACAGGACAACTATTAGTCGTGCACTCCACAAATCGGACCTTTATGGAAGAGTGGCAAGAAGAAAGCCATTGTTGAAAAAAAGCCATAAGAAGTCCCATTTGCAGTTTGCCACAAGCCATGTGGGGGACACAGCAAACATGTGGAGGAAGGTGTTCTGGTCAGATGAGACCAAAATTGAAGTTTTTGGCCTAAATGCAAAATGCTATGTGTGGCGGAAACCTAACACTGCACATCACCCTGAACACACCATCCCCACTGTGAAACATGGTGGTGGCAGCATCATGCTGTGGGGATGCTTTTCTTCAGCAGGGACAGGGAAGCTGGTCAGAGTTGATGGGAAGATGGATGGAGCCAAATACAGCGCAATCTTGGAAGAAAACCTGTTAGAGTCTGCAAAAGACTTGAGACTGGGGCGGAGGTTCACCTTCCAGCAGGAAAACGACCCTAAACATACAGCCAGAGCTACAATGGAATGGTTTAGATCAAAGCATATTCATGTGTTAGAATGGCCCAGTCAAAGTCCAGACCTAAATCCAATTGAGAATCTCTGGCAAGACTTGAAAATTGCTGTTCACAGATGCTCTCCATCCAATCTGACTGAGCTTGAGCTATTTTGCAAAGAAGAATGGGCAAAAATTTCAGTCTCTAGATGTGCAAAGCTGGTAGAGACATACCCCAAAAGACTTACAGCTGCAATTGCAGCGAAAGGTGGTTCTACAAAGTATTGACTTGGGGGCTGAATACTTTTGAACGCGACACTTTTCAGTTTTTTATTTGTAAAAAAATTTGAAAACCATGTATCATTTTCCTTCCACTTCACAATTATGCACCACTTTGTGTTGGTCTATCACATAAAATCCCAATAAAATACATTTACGTTTGTGGTTGTAACGTGACAAAATGTGGAAAACTTCAAGGGGTATGAAAACTTTTGCAAGCCACTGTACTTTTTAATAAAAGATAAATGGTTATCTGCAATTTATTGAATGTTGGATTATTAGAATCTTTCCCTTGAATAATATAACCAGTGGATTTGTGAGAACAAATTAAGCTGGCTGATAGATCCACCGTGATTAAACGGAACAACTTTATGATTTCACTCGATGACGATCTCCTTTGAAGGTTAAATCTGATGATGGTATCACACTTCAGGAGTGTTCCACTTTATTGCTTCTTATACCTGATGAACAGCTTCTGGTTAACAATTTTGTTGTCAGCTGTAGTGCATTTTTTCAGAATTAATGGGATGTTGTTGTTTATCAGTCATTACTTTGAGACTCACACTCCCACTTAAGTGTATTTGTTGAGCTAATTGGTTAAACATATACTGAGACACAACTTGATGCAGCTGAGAATCTTTTTATTTCATGTTTTGCTTCCTAGTCATATATTAACAATGGAAACCTAGAAATTATGGGATGCTGTAGAATGGGATTGATGCAGACATGAATGTCTATTTTGTTGTAGAACATAAAGTGCTGGTGAAACTCAATGGGTCAGGCAGCATCTCTGTAGGATATCAATGTTTTGGGTCAGGACATTTCTTCAGACTGATTGTAGTATGGGGGGGGGGAGAGCTGGAAGAGAGGTAGGGGTGGGAATAAGCCTGGCATGTGATCTGTGCATACAGGTGAGGGTTTTTTGATTGGCAGATGGGAGGACAAAAGCTGGAGATGAAAAGGAGACAAAAGGGTGACAAAATGGGCCAAAAAGAAGACAAGAAGACAAAAGGGTGTCGGATAAGGAGAGAGGGGATTGAAAGAGGAGTGAAATATAAAACAAGACAGAGAAATATGGGTGGAAGAAGATTGCTGGGGGGGGGTGGGGGAGGCAGAAAAGGGAGGTAGGATAGTGTGAGAATTGGATGCACATCTGTGAATGGGTGGACACATAAATAGAAGGGGGGAGGAAACAAAGGGGAGGTGTTACGTAAAATTGGAGAATTCAATGTTCGAGATGACACAAGATTCTCTGTGTCATCTGCTGTTCCTTGTATCTGTCTATCCATTTTGCTGATTGACCCAACATATAAACTTCAGTTGCATCTCAGAGCATTGCCCAGGCATTGCAGATTGTCAAAATTGAAAATGTACCACCCTGTCTGCCTTTTACAAGGCTGATCTCATTAAAAAAAAATTGGAGCTATGGCTGGAATTGGCATTAGGGATAAAGGGGTGGCACTGTGGCACAGTGGTAGAGTTGCTGCCTATACACGCAGTTTCAATCCCAACTATGGGTGCTGTCTGTACAGAGTTTGTACATTCTCCCTGTGACCTGCGAGGGTTTTCTCCAGGAGCTCATTTCCTCCCGCACTCCAAGGTACAGGTATGTAGGCTAATTGACTAGGTAAATTTGCAAATTGTCCCTAATGTGTGCAGGATAGTGTTAGTACGCGGGGATGGCTGGTCAGCACGGACTCAGTTGACCGAAGGGCCTGTTTCTGTGTTGTATCTTTAAACTAAACTAAATTAAACAAAACTTTGTGGGGGAAGGGAAGGGTGGAACCAAGGAAAGGCAAAACATACCTCGAGAAGAAAGACGGGTATATTGCTTACTTGGGTTCAGGTGACTGGCAGAATTGTGGAGAGGAGAAAATGAGGACTGAAGTTGAAAGACTGGCAGCAACCTTGGGGGAGGGATGAGCGATGTTGCAGGGATTTAGAGCTAGAAATAAGGGTTCAGGAAGATGGCCTGGTTTTCCTTTCAGTGTGCCAAATACCCCATAAAACGTGAATAAGTACTTCACTCATCTTACAGGCATCTCAGTCCGATGCTGTTGTATGAAGACTAGGTTGTCGCAACTCTAGAAAGTTGTGAGATGGGCAGTCCAAATTCCTCTACAAAGTTCAGAAAGGAGTGTTGCCAAGCGGCGCAATTGGGCAGCACAATGGCACAGTGGTAGAGCTGCTGCCTTACAGCGCCAGAGACCTGGGTTCGATCCTGACTACAGATGTTGCCTGACTACAGATGTTTTCGCTGTAACCTCATGGGTTTTCTCCGGGTGTCCCACATTCCAAAGACGTGCAGGTTTGTAGTTTAATTGTCTTCTGTAAATTATCCCCCTGTGTAGGATAGAACTAGTTTACGTTGTCATGCTGGGACTCAGTGAACCAAAGTGCCTGTTTTCATGCATATCTCTAAACTAAACTAAATGGCATATATAAACTAAGACACATATATGTTTAGTACCAACCCGTTTTTTTTATTACTAGGCATAGCTGCATTATCCTACTCCACTGTAAATAGTCACACTATAACTTGAGCAGCTGTTATTGACCTTTTCCACCTGCAAGGTTGAAAATATAGCAGATAAGATATTGTAAATCAAACTCTGTCAGGCCCTTGAATCCCCAAACAAGCAACATACCTGTCATTTTTCTCTGAAGAATGTTGTATTATTGTTTATTGTAAATGTATGCATTTGCTGTGTTGTTGCATTAATGTGCAAGTAAGAATGTCATTGTTCCATTCCCAGTGCATACGACAATTAAACACTCTTCACTCTTGACCCTCTTATGTGCGGGCTATTATTTTTGTGCATGTGGTCACGTGTAAGCTGGTAGGGTTAACTCAGAGATAAGGTAAAGTGTGGTATTTCTGGTGAATGTAGAGTTGCGGTTGATATACCTGTAGCAAATTTGGACATGATTTTCATGGATAGTCCAGCCAGAAATGTGGTGGGCTCCTTCTCCTGCGCAGGTCTCAGTGTAAAGCAGGCAACATAGGCCAAGCCCTTGCAATAGCAAAGTTATTGAACATGCTGAAAACCGTTGTAAACCCTGAGACCAAATATGCCAACCACTGCAAAACCCATCTACAGCAGTGAAGGCAGCATTGCAGCTTATCACAATCATTATCATAATCTATCAAATCTGCATCCTACCAGTGGTCATGAGGTGTGCAGCAAAGACCATCATCGATCCTGTGGCTGACATAATCTTTAGAATATACTTTAGACTTTAGAAATGCAGCATGGAAACTGGCCATTCGGCCCACTGAGTTCACGTTGACCAGTGATTACCCATGCACTTTGCACTATTCTACACACTAGGGACATTTTACCATTTTTTACAGAAGCCAATTAACCTACAAACCTGCACGCCTTTGGAATGTGGGAGGAGAACAGAGCACCCAGTGAAAACCTACACGGTCACAGGAAGAACATACAAACTCCGTACAGACAGCACCCGTAGTCAGAATCAAACCCGGGTGTCTGGTGCCGGAAGAAAGCAACTCTACCACTGTGCCACTATGCCGCCCTAATGTCCTATAAATCAGCATGCTTGCATTATGCACCATTTGGCACTCACAGCAGTGAAAAAGTAGGTGCTGTGAGCCGAACTTTGATGACCTGACATTTGTTCTATTTTTATCTTTGTTTAGTGCTTTCAGTCACCAGACTCCTCTGGGAACATCCATCACAGTGCCCCATCTTGGCGCGTGATCGGAATCGGAACTATTATTTTCATACATGTGTGGGACTAAATGAAATTGATGGTAGTAATTTAGAAATGTACGTAGAGCTGGGACCTTAGGAAAACATGAGCAAAGATTCTAAATCAAATCCATCTGGTGACTGTCCGACCATGAGTATATCAAACGTTAAGGTGACTGCAGGTTTGGTCAATTTTAAGTATTTAGTTTGTTAATTATCCAGCGCAACGGGGTAATAAAATATCAGTGCTTTGTTATTTTCATTAAAATTTAGCACTGCATTCATTCTTTGTTGTTTGCTTTTATATTATTCTTCAGTTTGTCCCTTAAGTATATTTAGAATTCTATTCATTTTATAAAAAGCTTTTTTTCCCATACATATAAACGTATTTGGAGATAGATTATTTCCTACATTATAAGAGTAACAAAACTTCAAAGAATTTCATATGCTATTCAAAATTGGGAACAACATTTTAAAAGAAGCTGAATCAATGCAAGTTGTAGGTATGTTACAAAACTTACCTTCAGTCGCGCTGTAATTCTGCCACTGTCCGTGTGCGCGATTTTGGCGCCTTTAAGGGGGGGCGGGGTTAAAACGCGGGTTTCTCCTCCCTTGTCCTGGTTAATATTTAGTTGGAGTACAAGCGTTGGCTGACAAATCGTTCCTAGTGGCGATTTGTGTATTTTTTATTTTTATTAAATCGTCAATGTCAGCGCTAGAGTAATTTTAAAAGCAGCTCCTGAAGCGTCAACGCCGATAACGGGGACGGATTTCACACACGGGACAGGTAAACGAAAGTGGTTTCTTTAAATGTATAAAAGTGCTTCTTAAGAAGCCTTTAATTCACATTTTTTCATGCGACATGGTGATTTTATTCCCCGAATTAACGGCAGTATTTTTCATGCCAATACGGGGTTAAATTCACCGCAAATGAACGTTCCAAAAGATCGCGTTCCAGAAATCCTCACTCACAAGATGATTTAAATCCCCATTAATTTACAGGTATTAAACATTCAATTCCTTCCATTTGGCCTGTAAATTCATGAAAATTAGATTTAAAAATTATGTTATATTGTGAATTATTGTGTGAATGTTATTTGGACACTTAGGCTATTTAAAAATGTTAATCTATTCTTAAGAAATTGATAGATGTTTAGATCTAGTAATTGAATTTTGTAATTAGCTACAATTAGGTAACTAACTAATTATATGCTTTACTTTCATGTCTTCTAAGTAAGATTGTTTCATATTTGTTTCAGAATGCTTCAATCTATAATAACTGAAAATATCTTTCAGTTATCTTAATTTTTAAGAAAGTTATGGGCTTTTGACTGTCCTCGATCACAGCTTTTGTGTTAAGTCAATGGAAAAGCAATAGGGAACAAGATGCTAATTTCCGAGTATGAAAATGGCCATAACTTCTTTAATACTGAAGATATGAAAGTGAATTAGGTGTCAAATTAAACTTCTTTTTATGCTTTATCCGATGGGATAAATTGCAGACTTTATTTTTAAAATCTCAAAATTTTGTAACATTGCTACAAGTTGTTTCCCTACATCATAAAAAAGTATTCCTGTGAAATCTATCAATTCCCCTCCATACAGTTCCCTTCAATTAGTCTTTCCTATTTTACTCCATTTAAGAAACTGGCTAGATCCTATATTCCTCTGAGTTTTTGCAATGAGAAGAGTAAGGATGGGTGATAATGTCCAGTTTTCCCTGCCACATCACCTGCCACATCACCTACGAGCTGCTTAGGATGGTGTTGGTGACTCTGAGGATCAGGCTGCCAACTCAATGCATTGAAGGAGGGAAGTGTTTGTGGGTGTCAATGTGAAAGCACAATTGCAATTATATCGCCGAACAACGGCTAAAGCTGGAACTATGTAATTGTATGTGGAAGACTATGGGGTAATGTAAAATATTAGTCAGCTCTCAAAATTGTCATTATCACAGATGCAACACTTTCTATGTTCTCTTTTTAAAATAAGTATTGAGCTTTGTTTATTACTGTCACGTGTATCGAGATAGATTTAAACACTTTGCATGCTATCCAGTCAAATTATACTATACACTGCTATCACAATTCTACATAATCATAATGTACAATTCAAGATCTTGCCCTACATGACTTCTTACATCAGATTCATTAAACATCAGGTGAATCAAGCTGTACACAAGTACAACAGGTAATGCAACAAGAAAAAAGCCAATTTGCAGAATATAGAGTTACAATATTATAGCGTTAGCTTAGTTTAGTTTAGTTTAGATATACAGTGCGGAAATAAGCCCTTCAGCCCACCGAATCCGCATCGACCAGCCATCCCCGCACATTAACACTATTCTACACACACTAGAGAGAATTTACACATACACCAAGTCAATTAACCTATATACATGTATGTCTTTGTAGTGTGGGAGGAAACCGAAGATCTCCGTATAGACAGCACACATTGTCGGGATAGAACCCAGGTCTCTGGCGCTGCAAGCGTTTTAAGGCAGCAACTCTATCGTTGCACTGCCGTGCCGCCCTGTGATTGTTCAATCTTTTGGGTGATGCAGCTTTCATGGTTAAGTAGCTGTGCAGGATGTGGGATAGATGGTGGACTGTTATACTACTTCAGCCAGATGTTGCAAATCAACATCTATTAATATATGTCCATGTTTCCTTTTTGGAGATTCATGTTCTTTAGAACATTTTGATGGGTAAAGAGTTAAAAATATGCTTGCTGAGAAAAAGATTTCATTGGAATATGGAAAGGATGCTTGACTGTGACCCTCGGGTCAAAATTCTATGTTCTCAGCCAGCTATTGAGTTACATAACTAGTGAAAAATTAAAGTTCATTGATGCAAGGGTACGGAGCACAACATTTCAAATCCAATACTCGTAAATCTTAAAATCCATTTTAACTTTGGATGCATGGACAAATGCCCATTAATTCAAAATTTGGAGCAGTGGAGATAATCATTAGAAATAAATAACCTGCAAATAATAACCTCACAATCTGCCAAGGTAATTTCATCTAATTAACTTTAAGCATCGTTCTTTTTAATGGTATAAGAAACATAGGAGCCAATGTAGTTCGGCAAAACTCCCAAAATAGCACTTTGATAGCAACTAGATCATAGGTAGAAATGTTTCTTCAGTTGCTCATGTTAAATACACTTTATGGTTACAAATTCATGTTGTAAGTTTCCAATGCCTATGTATCCTTTGGTACTTGTATTAGGTAATATGGTTCCCCAGGAACCTTTTTCTTGTCTCCTTCCCTTTCTCTTCTGCATGACAGCCTTTCATCAACATAATGCACAAACACAATGTCATTTCCAAAATATGCACGATGACTCTCAGTTTTATTTCATCACCAGGTATCACTGATCTCTCTGCTGCCTCAGCCAGACAGCTTACCTGACTTCCAGAACTAGATGTAAAAAAAATTGTATGCAACAAATATTGAGGAGACAAAAGCCAATGTCTTTGGGGTTCACCATGACTTAGTTTCTTTGTTTACCTCCTTGGCAATTGTCTGGCACTAAACCACTGTTTGCAACTTTGGTGTCATACTGTATCCTGAAAATGTGCCTTACATACATACATACACCTTTCACTAAGAGCATCTACTTCAACCTCCGTATTATCAAGCAATTCTGCCACAGCTTCAATTTATCTGCTGGAACCTTCACCTATATTTTGTACTTTCTAAACTTGACTATTGAAACTTGTGGTCAATCTCCATTGTTGTATTCAGTTTAAACCCAAATTCATCCAA
Organism: Malacoraja senta; assembly: GCA_038087875.1. NCBI lineage: Eukaryota > Metazoa > Chordata > Chondrichthyes > Rajiformes > Rajidae > Malacoraja > Malacoraja senta. Next base: position 77,442 of record JAXLNO010003134.1, read on the forward strand.
AATCTTATCACCCAATCCTTACTTCCCATCATCTTTGTTCTTGCTGGCCTTGTTGGCCTCCATTTTAATATTTTCTCCCTCTTCTCCCTCTCTTCATAATCCTCCATGAAACTGCCATGGGAAACACGTGTGCCACAGACCTGGCTGCCGCTGCTCTCCCTTGAACAGTCATCCTCTGAACAGTATCCAAAAGTGTATACCTGGTTTGCAGGGGAATGGCCACAAGGGATTCCTGCACTCTCTGCTTGAATGGCCACTAAGGATTCCTGAATTCTCTGCCTCTGATTGTTCAGAAGAGAATCAGTTCAATATTTGAAAATAAAATGTTTACCAAACTGTGGGGGGAGAGCACAGCTTTAGTTTGTTCTCACATTCCCAATTGGTTGGCAGGTTAATCGCCCATTATAAATTGCCACTACAGGGAAGTTGATCACATGGAAATAAATGGATAGATGATATGGATGTATAAATATGCTCTTCTCAAGCTTACCCCCCCCCCCCCCAGTCTAGTTCAGTCAAAAACCACTGAGTCAAGCAGTGGAACAACGAATCTTTATTTTCCCATTGCACAACAAATTCCCCTATACTATACCTAAACCACCGTGGGTTCAATGCTTGTATCTGCCTGGCCAAGCCCTTCAGCCTCATGCAAGCAGAAACACTCCAAAAGGTCATGCAGTCCCAAGTGCTTTTCCAGAAGATCGACAAAGGACCTCGTGGGGCTGCCTTTTATAGGTCCCCAAACTTTGAGGGGCCGAACTACATAGGGGTGGTCTCTTACAATCCAATCAAACATATTAATTACATCAGTACATTATTGACAGTTCCCCAAACCAATAACAGAGTCTCCCATACATTGTTTCAGGAGAAGCTTCTAGAAGAAGCTAACATAACTTGAATAATGCAACATTTACCCTGGAATCCAAACAAACCTGCCAGGGCTTAACACTTTGGACAATCAACAAACAGCAGGGTAACTGTCTAGCAACATTATTTACATTATTTACAATGCTGTTTGCAGTAATCCAGTCAACTTCATCCACTTCCTTGGAGGCCCTCTGCAGAAATATCATTAATTCTGTCAATGGAAGATATACTCATACATTTCTTATCTGCAACATTGATCTGGGCCCTAGACTTACTGGCATCATTCAGAAGCTTGTCTTATTTCTGCAGAGTACATCAGATTTGACCAAAATGACCTAACAATACATGAGTCCTTTACTAAATGTTCGTGCTATTGCTGCTCTGTTTTAGCCAGGATTTACAGTTCCCTTTTATCATATGATAACCATCATTTATGATAACCAGATGTACATTGGTGACTGTTATATTATCAAACATATTAACAACAAGATGATGATGTATCTTCCCAGAATCTCATCAAGCTTCCCGAGTTTTCGTGGGTGTAGCTTCATGATTCCCGTCTGATGAGTCTTCACCTCCCGAGTTTTCATGAGCGTAAATCCCCTCCATCCATGTTGCCAATCCCTTTGTACTTGATCCATAGCAGAACATATAATTCCTAAGAGAACTTGGGATGAAGTAAGTTACAAGACCATTATTTTAAGTCAAGCCAAATAAGAATGCCGAATCTAGGGACAATTTACTTTATGCCTTGATAATAGTAGCCGCTTTATTATCAAGGGTTGGATAAATTTCGATCCACCTGTCAAATACATCGACCCTGACAACAAGTACCCACTCCCCTGGTACTTCTTCTAACCTAGTCAACTCTTTCTTCTCCAGCAACTCTTCTCCAGGTGGTTAGCCTTGACTTCCTGAAGGGAAGCTTTGTCCTTTGCACTTCCACATTCCCTATTCTTTTTCCGCCATCTCTCAAGTTCTCTGGATATTCATTCATGTTCTACACTACCAGACCTCTGCCAAGTTCTGTTCTTCCCTTCATTACTGTTACCAAACTTTCCCATCTCTGGCTGTCTGTCTGGGGGTGAAACAATAAAAGATACAAGGTTAATTCTCAAATTTCAAATACTTTTAAGCCATATCCCATAAAACATTTCCAAATCTCAAATTTCAAAGTCCTTCCAATACATCACCACACAATTTTAGAGATTTAATTTAGAATTGGTCAATTTATTCCTAATCGCTAAAATTTAGGCGCAAAGTAGGTGTCCCTGAACCACAGAGGAGTGTTCATTCCCAGGTTTTCTTCTTTAATTCTTTTAAGTTGGAGAACTGGGTTTCACTGGAGTGGGGGCATCTGTAGCCCAGGGATGGTCTGCACCTACTGCAATATCCAAATCCAAAGTAGGAGTAGGCACCTTCCTAACAAGGAATTGTCTACGGGGAATTCGTTCTGCTTCCATGATATTGGCGATATCAGAATCAGCTATCTTATAGCCCGCTATTGTCTCATCCTCAGAAATACTGCTCCCTTCATTAAAGGGATCCCTATATCTTGTAGGTGTTTGACCAGCTCCCACTTCTTTTAGCTTTATTCCCAGCCTTGAAGCTGCCGTCCTCCAATTTGTTAGCCTAACAACTTCTTTAGTCACTTTCCTCTTCATAAAATACATTCTTCATAACTCTATAAGCTCATTTCCTTTTTCGCTATCCCCACACTGCCGGATAATTTTCTCTATGTACCTTATCCCCGTCACTGACTTCAGGCCATCCATCGGTCATAATTTACTTCCTAACTCTTTATTTAACTTTCCAGAAAATTTCCGTAACCTCTCAGCTTTTAGAGGAAATTCATCACACATTATTTGTAATGGGCTTTCCGAAGTGGTAGTTAAATCCTTCTCCAGATTATTCCCCATGTCCTTGTACAATAGAAACAATACAGATACAGATAAATTTCTGACTCACTAACATGTCACACCTCTTCAATAATTTGCTCCTCCATTTCAGTCTCCAAGACTACCCAGATCACTCTTGAACAATAGCCAACGTCTCCAAAGCACTAACAGTCTCTCACCTTTCTCAAACAATCGCACAGTTAATCTTCCCAATCTACTATTCAATCACTATTCAATCATTCTATTCAATCACTATTCAATCGCTCACCCAACTCTCTTATCAGTCTCTTCTCAGTCACAACCACTCATCCAATTTCCAATCTGTAAACAGTTCCAGAAGAATTCTCAATCTCCCAGATTAAGGTAATATTCAAATACGTTTTAGCAGCAGTCTCTCCCATTCAAAATACTTCAATTTAACAGAGTCAAATAAATCCAAACTACTCAAGCAAAACTATACCCAAGCAAGAAACTATACCACCTATTATAAGTAAACAGAAACACTCTAATATAAACTACAAGCATTCACTTATTATCACAATTACATCAAACACTATTTTAATTCCTCCTCGTGGTGTGCTCGGTCAACAGAACAGTCCCTTCCCTGAAGCAATCGATCGGAAGGATACAAACCCCCAATCGAACAACCACGGATCGGACTTCAATACTAATACAATCCCTACTAAACCAAATTCTTATATATTCACTTTAACCCACTATTACCCTAGTTTTCTAACACTCAAAATTCTTAAATACAATACACAATCAGTACAATATAACAATTCACGATCTTAACACTTTCAAAATGTATCTTACACGCAACAAAGTATTTATACACAATTTAACTCTGAAAGAAATATGTACACTTAAGATTCACTAAATTCTATCACAAGCAATGCAATACACTATAACCACAAGACTCTAACAACAATCTTTAATACACAGTTTCAGAAGCAAATCACAATATTTCAATCCAGCGTCGCGCTGCTATCAACCATTGAAACTCTCACACCGATACAGAAGACTCTCCCCTTCCTAGGGTCCTCTTTGCTGAGGGGTACTAGTTCTTAATTAGTTATTCTTTACCTTCAAGTATTTTTTCCTCACACTAAATACATAGACTTAGGGGTACCTTTCCTGTCGGGTTACTCTTTACTACTTAATTACTTTCCCTCTCTCAGTTACTCTTCGCTATCAGGTACTAATCAACAATTAATCAGAGGGGGTACGAACTCCTGGTTGATCAGCCACGATTCGGAATCGATCTTAAACACTCTACACACACTTCGAAGTTTTTATATAATACACAGAATTCTGACAAATATGTGCACACTTTAAATTGTCCAGCACCTCAATATGAGATTCTGAATTTAGTGACTTTCAAATCGAAAAATTTCAATTCGCTCTGATCTGACTAATTAGGTTTTCGGTGTGTAACTCGACGTACGCAAATTCGAATTCAAATTTGTTCGGATATAGAATTATCAAATTGATTAGAGTATTCTCAACCAATCTAGACTCTAACCACCGAGTGCCTGATAGGTTTACGAGGGTCTTTCCCAGTCTTTTCAGAGATCTGGATACTTCAAACAGGCGTGGACTGTAACCAACATAGGCTCACCCTGTCAAAAAGGCTTCTCCCTTTCCACCTGCTTGGCACCGGGTGTCAGCGCGTAACCTCTTCACGTTGGCAGTCAATGCCAATTTTTGGAGCGCGCTTCCAATCTGCATCACCAGCAACGACGCAGTGCTTAGCTGCTTAGCACTGCTACACCCAGGTCGTCTTGAAATATCCACTCAATTGGATACCCGATCTGGATAAGGCCTCGAACATCTAGTTTTATTTTTTATGGAATAGTTTTTTGGTTTTTGCCAGCAGCTGCAGCTGCAGCTACAGACTACGACCAAGTTTTACGGGCCTTTAACACAGAGGAGAGGGCCTTTAACCCAACCCTGATTTTATGGGCCTTTAACCCAATTCTAGTAGGGCCTCTAACCCCAAAGGCACTTTTGCCCCCAGTGCTTGCTAGACTCTGTTCTACAATCTAGTTGGGACCCTTTCCCAAGCCCGCGAATGATCGATCTGCTCCAACTAGCGAGGTGGCGAAAACCGATGCGAAAACTGCACTGTGGCGCCGATTTCTGCACTCGCGATCGGGAAGAGCTCAACACCCTTAATCGCAAGCTTGTGTTTGGGGGTCCGATGAGTTCCCGGATGAGCCCCCAATGTAAATACGCTCTTCTCAAGCTTTCCGTGCGCTAACGGCCTGTCGGCCCGCAGCCGCATTGAGGACGTACGCAGCGTCTCGACGTCATATGCAGCGTCTTGACGTCGTACACAGCGTCTTGACGGTGTCCGCCTAGCACGTGGCATTGCGCGATGACGTCACCGCCCGGCGTGCCATTGCGTGATGACGTCACTGCCCGACGCCGTGCGACGTCCAAATTCAATCGTCCCGCCTCCTGCCCAGCTGATTGGTGAGTATGGTGTCGGGACCAGCCCCGCCCAACTCCAGACACCTCCGCGGTTGGAAGTGGGACCGGCCCCGCGAGGCCGTACGCCTCAAGCCACCACGTTTGACCGCGCTAGACGCATGCAATCGCATGCTGGTGGGACAGGCCCTTAATCTTTATTTTTGGATTGCACAACAAATTCCCCTATACTATACCTAAACCACCGCTGGTTTGATCCTTGTATCTGCCTGGCCAAGCCCTTCGGCCTCATGCAAGCAGAAACACTCCAAAGGTCATGCAGTCCCAAGCACTCTTCCAGAAGATCGACAAAGGACCTCGTGGGGGCTGCCATTTATAGGTCCCCGAACCTTGAGGGGCCGAACTACATAGGAGTGGTCTCTTTACAATCTAATCAAATATATTAATTACATCAGTACATTATTGACAGTTCCCCAAACCAATAACAGGGTCTCCCATACATTGTTTCAGGAGAAGCTTCTAGAAGAAGCTAACTTAACTTGAATAATGCAACATTTACCTTGGAATCCAAACAAACCTGCCAGGGCATAACACTTTGGACAATCAGCAAACAGCAGGGTAACTGTCTCTCAACATTATTTACAATATTTACAATGCTGTTTGCAGTAATCCAATCAACTTCAAGCATTTTACACTTCCTTGGAGGTCCTCTGCAGAAATCTCATTAATTCTGTCAATTGAAGAGATACTCATACATTTCTTACCTGCAACATTGATCTGGGCCCTAGACTTACTGGCATCATTCAGAAGCTTGTCTTATTTCTGCTGAGTACATCAGACTTGACCAAAATGGCCTAACAATACAACAGTCCTTTACTAAATGTTGGTGCTATTACTGCTCTGTTTTAGCCAGGATTTACAGATGTACACCATAATTGACCCAATGGGCTGAACAGACTCGATAAGGAAATTAAAGAAATTCTATCAAACTCAGTTGTGAAATGTCCTTATAGATTATGAGCTGAAATCCCTCAAGTGGCACTTCAACCCACGTCATTTTGATTCTGAAGTCACCGCTGGGTCAAAACTGAATCCTTGTTAACTGTAACCCTAACAAGAAAAAATAATGTTTTCTTTCTCAGATTCACATTAACCATGAGAGATCATCAGGCATAATTTGTTTAACTGCTAAAATTAGAGCAGAGGAAAATATAACCTATGATCTCATTGCTAGAGACGTGTTTACATTTTAAAATTTATTTTTCTATGGTGCAAAATTAAACACAGCTTAACCATGAGTTTAAAAACCTTATTTTTTTTCTTTTGAAAGTGACCTGAAGCAGCTGGTGAATGGAGAGCGGACGTTATTTGGGGATCTCCTTCAGAGCTGCAACTGCCCCGTCTCAACAAATAAATAGACATTCTGTCATATGTGTTATCAACATCTTCAAAGTTATCTGTTTGATTTTGCAATATTTATATTGCTTATCTTCACTTAATTTTCCCAGAGCAAAGCATTTTTTATTAATTTTATTCTCTAGGCAGATTGAGGATGACTGTGTGACAGTACAGATGGATATGGTTCTGTTTGTAGTCAAACCAGAAGGTAGGTGGCATCAGTTTTTTAATTTTTTTTTTTTAAATTTATATTTTATTAGAAGTACATTACATTACAACCACATACATTAGTACTTGTCATTTATATCTTCTTACAATTAATGTACTCCATTTATTTTTTACACTAGAAAAGGAAAAGATTGAAAGAAAGAAGAAAGTGAAGGAAAAAGTGAAAGTGTAGGAAATGTGACAACAAAAAAGGACGAAGACCCTATAAGAGCAAAATTAAAAACAAAAGAAAAAGAGTTAAGAAATAGACCCTAGGAAAGAAAGAAAGAGAGAAAGAGGAAAAAGAGAGAAACAAATATTTTTATGAGCATTACGTAAATGGGACATACCAACTCTTCAACTATCATCCCCCCTTACCTGACCTCAATTTTTTTTTCTTTAAGTACTTTTGCACCCTATGTTTGTAATAATTCTATAAATGCAGACCACGTCAGGTGGAAATGATCTGGTTTACCTGCTAGGAGGAGTCTTATCTCTTCTAGGTAGGTGGCATCAGTTTGATAGCAATATTTCCAATCGGAGAAGATGGAAGACAAACTTCTTAACATTTCCTCTTCAACCATTTGTATATGTATTCACTGGTTTGATCGTATGAAATGTAATGCTGGCAATGACTGCTGAATCAACCACAGAACACATCTCTCAAAGAACCCCCATGTAAATGGAGAGTGGAGGTGTACACTGGCTGGCCAAGCCAATACTGTGTTGTCATTGATTTTACGTGATTATACACCAGCGCCAAATGAGGTTAGGTAAACTATCACAGGATACCGACTTGATTGCACCCATGTGATTAATATATGCCACCACCATAGTGTATCAACTTGTAGTTGAGCATGCAGATTATGCATATTCGCACAAGCCTTTAACCCATAGAATGCCCCTAGTGTCTCTAGGTAGTTGATACCATATAACTGAAGAATTGGTAACTCATGCAAACCCCATCCGCCTCCGTAACTAGAGATGGTATTAGTAATTTTTCCATCTTTGAGCACTAGCATCAGTTTGTAATTGTCACAGTCTGCCCTCTCCTGCCTGCCTGCCACTCCCCTCTCATCAGCCCAACTCTCCTCACCTATGGCACTCAGTTGCCTCTGATCACCAATTAATCCGGTATATAGACTCTCCTCACCGTTCCCACAGTGCCAGATTGTTCTCAGCATTCATGCAAGACTCTCCAGCGATTTCCTGACTGCCTGCACGGATTCGAACCTGCCTGCCCCTCTTCGGAACCCTCGCTTAATCCTGAGCCTCTGTGTGAGTACGGTATACCCATTCCTGTGTTACAGTATCGGAATAAAGTTCGGTAACAACTATACCTGCCTGATTCTGTGCTGCTATCGGGTCCAAGCTATCCCCGTTACAGTAATATAACTGAAGGTTTACTGACCAAAAAGTTACTGGAGTAATGCTGAATACTGTTTGTCCACCATTGTGACTTTTATAGCTTCAGCTGGTAATAGTATAGGTCTGTTAACAATGACCTACATGGTACTTGAGAGCTTGCTCCTTTGCACGTTGTAAGTTCTGATAATGCAAAGGCCTAAATTGTGCAGCTGAAAAACAGCCACTATATTGCCAATTACACTGGCCACTTGATGAGTAGAAGGCTGCTTCATAACAACAAGGTTGGTACAGGCTTCCATTAATTCTAATCTCTTGACCCAGGGCAGAGTCACAGACAAATTAATAGAGTTAAAGGTAATTCCCAATAATCAATAACTCTAGTTGGTATCAACTTAAATTTAACTGGATGGATGAGAAGCCCCAATTTCTAAAATATAGTTTTGCGGCTGAAACAGCTAATTTAGCAAAATACAGCATTTTAGAATATCATCCAGTTAGGCCATAACAATGTGTTTTGAGCTCTGAGCAGCCCAAGCACCGGCTTTAGTAATTTGGTAAATAACCTGGGAGCTGAAGTTAGCCCATTTTGCAACGCTTTAACTGCTATCGTTGCGCCATCCAGCTAAATTTCAAATATCTCCGGTAATCCCTGTAAATGGGAACTGAATAGTATGCATCTTTGAGATCGATGCATGCCATAAAGCATCCTATGGAAATCAGTTGTTAGAAAGTAACGAAGTTTTCCATTCTAAAATGTCTATACTGCACATGTGAGTGTGAGTTAAATCAAGGTTTATACGACATCCTCCATCTTTCTTTTATGGAGGCGCAGGGTGTCATCGCCGAAATGGTGAAGCTATGCTCGTCGTGGGTGCTTTAATTAACCCGACATTGGTGGCCTTACATAAGCCTGCAAATTTGGGATTTAAGGCAGGTCTGATGGCATTCTTCTGAAAGCAGTTCATTTCGAAGTGTGCATTGCACATCAACGCCAGGGCATCCTACTGGACGTCCGACAGCCCGCCACCCACAGATTTGGCAAATGCCGTGATGCCTGAGGCCAGTAATTTTTAAAATTTGTTGGAGTTTCATTTCCTGGGTTTTGACGCCCCCTCCAATGTCTCCCCAGATAGCACTGTTCACTGCCGGCACTTTCAGGAATGCACAATTTACAGGTGTATGGTATTTTGCAGCCGTCACCTGTTCCTGTAATGATATGACGTGAGGTAGCTGATGCTTACAAAGCTTGTAACATGAGGGGAAACTCTGCCCCCCCCCCACCGGGTTTTCTGCCAATGGCTGGAAGCCAACTCTTCCTGCAGCGGCTCCTTTGTTTGCGAGGATATCGCAACCCTGGATGCAATGACAGACAATTTTTGAACCTCACGCATGTAACCCAGTATGTTCCACGGACATACTTCCGAGTTTGGAGTCAGTCATACACTCCCCTGCACAGAAAGGGAGATTTGTAAGCAGCCCTGACACAGGCGCTGCCGCAGGCCCCCAAGGAGACCTGCGCCGATATGGTCCCGTTTCACGGACCATATCATGATGGAGCATCACCTTTGTGGGATGAACGCCCGAGGACGCTATCCATGCTCCATTTAGGTTAAACGCCCGAGGACGTACCCATGTTTGTCGGAGGGGAACCCTCCTGGCCTGACTCGTCCCAGTCCAGGCCTCTCAGACTCCATTTGGCTGCACACCCTTTTGGGGCTGCCGAAGACTGAAGTCGCTGACCGCACTGTCAGCGACTCAGGTAGCGAACCTGACGGCCGTCGGCTACCCGCACTTCCTCGGTCCTCCGTAGCCGGTTTCCCCGCGGCCTGTCTGGATTTCGCCCTGGATTTCCATATCCAGCAGGAACTCTGTAAAAGAGATTCCTGCAACCAAAAAATACACCTAAAAATATGTTCCAAAAATTACCTGCAGGGTTTGAAACTTACTGCTGGAGGAGCGACGCGCCTCCCAGCCAGTCGTGCGCAATGCGTTAGATGTATTAACGCGCATGTGTGCTGGCGGTCTTCTTCACGTAGTCACTCACGTGACTCCAAAGTAAAACAACATATTCACATGACGTTCACAGCAAGTTTAGAGCTCCCAGTGGGATAGACTATGGTATATCCATTTGTTATCTGATTAAGTATGCTTATGGTTTTGGTGCTTGTAACCAAAGTAAATTTATCCTGCTCATTCGTTTGTTTAATCTATCTCTGCTTCGCTTGTCTACTTTTGCTAGTTGTTCAGAACTTAATGCTCTGTTTCCTATGTCTGTCGAATGATTTGCCGATGTGATCTCCAGATCCATTGAATAGCTTTAACATCAGGCTGATATTTGAAGATGTATCTGGCAGACAAGAAATAGTTTATTTGAACTTCTCAAAGGTACCATACCATTGGATCGAGATGTCCAAAAAAGCATATAATTTGAAGCAAAATATTGTTGGGGTCTATTCCAAATGCGTTTGGTAGCTGAAACAGATAATTCAGCTGATTTCTGAGTTTTGCCTATGATTAGGATATCATCCAAATAGGCCATTACAATATGATTCTGAGCCTGGAGTAGGCCCAAGACTGGTTTTAATATTTTTGTAAATAACCTAGGGGCTGAAGTTATACCATTAGGCAATGCTTTAAACTGCCACAATTGCTTCATCCAGCTAAATTTCAAATATCTCCGATGATTATGATGAATGGGTACCGAATAGTATGCATCTTTGAGGTCTATGCATGCCATGTAGTACCCTTTAGAAACCAGCTGTTTGGCAGTAAGAAAAGTTTCCATTGTGAAATGTTTATACTGCACATAAGAGTTAAGTCTAGTTAGGTCAAGAATGATCCGATACCCACCATCCTTCTTTTGTCTTGGAAATATATTAGAGACAAACTGGTGAGACTGATGAGAAGACTTCTCAATTACCCCTTTCTTAGCTAATGTTTGAATCTCAGTTTGTACCTCCAAGGAGTCTTGTGAAAAAACCAACATCCGGCTAAGTGTATGCTGTGTAGGTGGACATACTTTAAAAATAACTTCAATCCGGAACCCTAGTATACTGTGCAGTATAAACGAGTCTGATGTTATATGACACCATTGATTAAAAAACAACAGTAATCTCCCACCAGGTTGTAACAGGCCACCTACCTCCGTGGTTGGTAGAAACTTCCGTGTTCTGGAGGGAAATGGTGGCGTGCGCCAGCTGCGTATACTTGGCAAGGGCCAGCTTGGTTCTTGTCCTGAATTCGATTCAGCGGACCGCTTGTAGGTATGCTGCTGTCGGAGAGGAGTCTTGCTGACCGGTTGTGCTCTGATGAGACCAACTGTTTTCGCCTCATCATCGAGTTCTCTGACATGCTTGGACAGGTCGTCCCAGAACAGCAAATTTGGTGGCTGTACGCTGCTCATTTTGCATAGTGCTGCAAATTTAGGATTCAGCATTCGCAGTCTTCCTCAAACAATTTATTTCAACTGTGCATTGCATATAAGAGCAAGCGCATCTTGCTGAACTGGGGACAGAGGCTCATCATCCACCGACCTGGCGAAAGCTGTTATCCCCGAAGCCAGAAGCTTGAGGATCTTCTGGAGCCTTAACTCTTGGGCTCTAACTCCTGCTGCCATGTACCCCCAGATAGGGTGGTTCACAGTAGGGACCTTGAGCGATGCGCAATTACCCGGTGTTTGGTATTTCTTACAGGTCTCTTCTATGGTGAGGTCCTGTAGTTGATGAGATATCATGTAATTGATGCTGCTGGCTAGATCATCATTGATTGGTTCACCCGTTCCGGCAGGTATGGCGAACTTGCTTGCCATGCTTGGCACCCCTGACTGCTGGTCTCCTTGCTTGGAGGTATGCTCCTCTGCTCTACCTCCGCTCTCGGAGTCAGAACAAAACTGACTCCAGCAGCTCACCTCCTCCAAGAGGGAGCTATCATGCAGCCCTGTTACAGGTGCTGCTACCACGGGCCCTCGAGGAGACCCGCGGATAAAAAGCTTGTCTTCCTCGAGTATTTGCTGGTGGAGCAGCCTCTCCATGAGGCGTTCCATTCTGGACAGCCGCCCCAAAACGGCATCCATTGAGGGAGGACAATCCTCCTGACCCGACTCATCAGAGTCAACAGGCCTGTTTGAATTTTTGGTGGCTTTCCGGCCCACCGGAGTAGCCACGGTGCCTTCCACCGGCACCAAGTCGGAAGCCACCGGCCGTGCCGCCAGTGACTCGGAAGCTGAGAGGAACGGCCGCCCGCTACCCGTACTCCCGCGGTCTTCCGTAGCTGTTTTCGCAGCGGACCGCCTCAACCTTCCTTTTACTACTTTTTCCATTGCTGTCTTGCTCCTGTAAGACAAGATATCCCGCCCGGAAAAAGACCTCAGCTAAGTTTTAAAACTTACCTCGGGTTTTTAACTTACCGCTGGTGGAGCTGCGCCCTCCCAGCCCGTCAGTGCGCCATGCGTCAGACGTAATGACGCGCATGCGGACTGGCGGGTCTTCTTCACGGAATCACTCACGTGACTCCGAAGTAAAATATGGTATAACCATTTGTTATCTGATTAAGTATGCTTATGGTTTTGGTGCTTGTAACCAAAGTAAATTTATCCCGCTCATTCTTTTCTTTAATCTATCTCTGCTTCGCTTGTCTACTTTTGCTAGTTGTTCAGAACTTAATGCTCTGATTCCTATGTCTGTCGAATGATTTGCCGATGTGATCTCCAGATCCATTGAATAGCTTTAACATCAGGCTGATATTTGAAGATGTATCTGGCAGACAAGAAATAGTTTATTTGAACTTCTCAAAGGTACCATACCATTGGATCGAGATGTCCAAAAAGCATATAATTTGAAGCAAAATATTGTTGGGGTCTATTCCAAATAGATTGAACCAAATAGAATAGTGTTTGAATTCTAAAGGCAAATATTTTTCATACTTATCATTTTCTAAGTCCAATTCAAATTCAATATTCTGGTACTTTTAAACAATTCTCTCAGTCAGTCAAATTACTCAGTCATATTAATATAAGATGCTAATTGTTCTGTTTGTAAAATCCAAGCTGGGAAAAGAAGAGTCTGACATCCTACAAGCAGTTAACTTGTTTGATTTTGCATTCTGATCATTTATTTTTTATTAGCAGATGTCCCTTTTGGCAGGGAATGTCTAATACGGGATGTGCCAATTATGGAATTTCTGCAAAAGGGAACTTTTAAAGGAATACTTGTTTAGTCTCTGTACAGTCCACGATATTTGCTTACTGGGATAAGGGAACAGTGTACTCTATTTAGCCATCTGAAAGTTGCACTGCTTCAGGCTCCAGAAAGCTGTTCTTGTCTGGTTATATTGAGACCCAAATATCTACTTTTAAAGGCAATCCAACAAATCAAATTATATGGTGAGGAAGAATACTCTTCTCAAACACAGTGAAACCTGGCAGAGATAGGAACATCATTCTCCCCAAGGCTATGGAGTAATTTAATGACCTATGACTACCTGTCTTTCTCATTTTCAAAGTAAGTCAATGCAGTGATATTCAACTGCACGAACTCCAGTGACACGCCATTGATATAAATCTCAGTGATTAAAAATGGCGTGCACAACGCATAACCATATAACCTCACAGAGAATAGCTATTTCCAAAAAGTAAAGACCATTACCAAAGGTTTACCTTGTTCAACCGCTACATGTCAACAATTTAGAGATAGACTTTAGCAATAAAGCACGGAAACAGGCCCTTTGACCCACCGACTCCACACCAACCAGCAATCACCCCATACACTAAAGGCTCTGTCTTACGTTGTTGCGGTCATCGGCGGTGAAGCGCGGCTTCGCCTGTAGAGTGGACCGCACGGCAACGGCGAGAGCGCCGAGCCTATGCCACGGGAGCGCCGCACGGATGCTGCGCGGGGGCCGAGTGATTCAAATACGGCTGGTCCCACGTGCTTGCGGTAAGTAAAAAAAAGGGCGGGCCGACTGCGATGACGTCGGCCCGCCGCACGTGACTCACTAGCGGCGGCTGTGGCGGCGGCCGTCCTGATCACGGCGCTGTAGCGGTGGCTGTGCCAGCGGCCATGCCGCACACGTGCCTCCCTGGCGGAGGCTGTGACGGTGCAAGTTCGACACACGGCGCTCGAGCCACACTGGCGGCAGCTGTGGCGGCGGCCGTGCCGCACTCGTGCATCACTGGTGGAGGCTGTGCGGCAGGAAAATATTTTTCAACAGTGTAGGTTTTATTTTAGCATCGTGCGGTGTTGGGAACAACGCCGCACGGCCCCGGAATTGTGCGTTCTCACGAGTGCGCGGTCTATGGCGGCAGATTCTTCCCGTTTCACCGCCAATGACCGCAGACTCGTGAGACAGGCCTTTAACACTATCCTACACACTAAGGACAATTTACAATGTTACCTAAGCCAATTAACCTACAAACCTGTACGTCTTTGGAGTGTGGGAGAAAACTGGAGTACCCGGAGTTACCCAAGCGGTGACAGGGAGAACATACTTTTAGTACCCGTAGTCAGGATCGAACCCGGGTTTCTGGTGCTTAAGGCAGCAACTCTACCGCTGCGCCACCCAATTCCATTGCATTGCATCGCATTGTAAAATTAGCATGGAGACATTGACTATCACACAGTTAGTTTCTAATAATTACCCACTGACAGATCCAGGTATGAGATGACAAGAGCCCTACTAGTGGGATCCTGCAACATCTCCCCCCAAGAAGGGAAAAGGGCAGTGACTGCATGGGAACACCACCACCTACAGGTTCCCCTCCAAGTTGCTTACCATCCTGACAAGGAATTTTACTTCGGAGTCACGTGAGTGACTACGTGAAGAAGGCCGTCAGCCCGCATGCGCGTCATTACGTCTAGCGCATTGCGCAACGTGCTGTTGCACAATGCGCTGTCTAGCACTTACCCAAACCCACTTGGAGGGTAAGCCACTAAATTATATCTCCCTCTCTGAGGATGGGAGCGTAGGGAAGAGGCCCGTTGACTCAAACAAGTCGGGCCAGGAGGATTCCTGATGGAAAGGATCCCCTCCTTCAATGGGTAGCGTCTTCGGACGTCTAACCCACATGGAGCACCTGATGGAGAGGTGCTGCACAATGGTATGCTCCAAGGAGGGAGTTATATCACCGCGAGTCTCCTCGGGACCCGCGGCAGCGGCACCTGTTTACAGGGCTGCACAGTGTCTCCCTCTCTGAGGAGGGGATCAGTCAGGGTCAGTTCTGTCTGACTCGGAGTTCGGTACCACGAGGCACGAAGGGTATGGTCCATGGAGGGGCCATATCATCGCAGGTCTCCTCGGGGGCCTGCGGCAGCACCTGTTTCAGGGCTGCTTACTATCGCCCTCGCTATGGAGAGGAGTGCAAGGGGTCAGTGTGTAACTGACTCCAAACTGGGAAGTATGTCCGTGGAACATCCTGGAGTACGTGTTTGAGGTACAGAAATGTCTGTCATGACATCCAGGTTTGCGACATCCTCGCAAGCGAATGAGTGCTGGAGGAAGAGTGGTTCCAGCCATTGGCAGCAAAACCTCACGTCACGTCATAACAGGAACAGGTGACGGCTGTGAGATACCATGCACCTGTAAATTGTTCCTGAAAGTGCCGGCAGTGAACAGCGCTATCAGGGGTGACTTTGGAGGGGCATGGAACCCCAGGAAATCAGCCGCCGAATCTTCTCTTCAGGTAAGGCTATTCAACAGGTGGACCTGCATGAGGGAGCTAAAGCTGTCGAACTACGAGTAAAGCCTCATCGTTTCGGCAACAACACACCCCACGCCTCCATCGGCAGTAAGCGGTTCACTGAAGATGGTGGCAGACAGCTAGCTGGGCAGAGGTCTTTAGGCCAAGGCCCAAGCCGGTCTCAAGAAAAATATGGAATCCACGTACCCTACCAGTCTTACTCTCCAATCAAGGATGGAAATAGAACCCGCATCAGGGGCCTTTGGGCTTACCACAAGACCACCGGTAACCATGAAGGTAGGTGGGTCTGGTTCTTTCCGAAACATGGGGTATATGGACCATTTACAAGTTGGTAATATTTACGCTTATTTTTTTGTACAAATGACAAAGTGAACATGTGATTAGTTTATACTGCACAGTATACAAGGATTCCAAGCAGGCTTGGAATTGTGCCCAGAGTTGTCTTTCGAAGCAGCCTCAGTATTATGGCCAGGTTTGCCTTTTGAGACAGGCTCGGAAATATGGGCAGGCACAGAATGATGGCCGGAGTTGTCTTTCAAGGCAGACTCAGTATTATGGCCAGGATTGCCTTTCGACACAGGCTCGGAAATATGACCAGAGTGTTTTTTCAAGGCAGGCTCGGAACTATGGCAGGCATGGCCTGATCATTGTGTAAGATGCAGGATGTCGGTTCATCCTTGATTAACTCGCATGTGCGGTATAGACATTTCAGCATAGCAAACTTTGTTACTGTCTAACTACTGATTTCCATAGGATCTTTATGGCATGCATTGATCTCAAAGATGCATACTGTTCAGTTCTCATTCACAGGGATCACCGGAGATATTTGAAATTTAGCTGGATGGGGCAATGATAACAGTTAAAGCGTTGCAAAATATGCTAACTTCAGTTCCCAGGCTATTTACCAAATTCCAAAACCGGTGCTTGGGCTGCTTAGAGCCCAAAAAACACTTGTTATGGCCTAACTACATGATATTCTAAACGCTGTATTTTGCTAAAATTAAACTGTTTCGGCCGCACACTATTTGAGAAATTGGGGTTTCTCATCCATCCAGTTAAGTTTAAGTTGATACCAACTAGAGTTATTGATTATTGGGATCTATCTTTAACTCTATTAATTTACTGTGATTCCGCCCTGCCGCAAGAGATTGGAATGAATAAAAGCTTGTAACAACCTTGTTGTTATAAAGCAGCCTCTATTCATCAAGTGTAATTGGCAATATAGTGGCTGTGTTTTCAGCTGTGCATTTGGATCTTTGCATTATCAGAACTTACAACGTGCAAAGGAGTAACTTCTTCAGTGCCATATAGGTCATTATTATCAGACCTATGCTATTACCAGCTGAAGCTATCAAAGTCACAATGGTGGACAAACAGTATTCAACATTGCTCCTTAACTTTTGCTCAGTAACTCTTCAGTTATATTACAAACTGGTGCTAGTACTCAAAGATGAAAAATTACGAATACCATCTCTAGTTACGCAGGCGGATGGGCTTTGCATGAGTTACCATTTTTCAGTTATATGGTATCAACTACCTATAAGACACTAGGTGTATTCTATGGGTTAAAAGTTTATTGTGCAAATATGCATAATCTGCATGCTCAACTCCAAGTTGATACAGTATGGTGGTGGCATATGTTAATCACATGGGTGCAGTCAAGTTAAATATCCTGTGATAATTTACCTAACCTCATTTTGCACTGGTATATCATCACGTAAAAATCTTTGACAACACAGAATGGATGTTGTATCACAAAGTATTTAATGACATTGTGGTTCGATGGAACACCGAATATCAATATGTTTACATCCAGGCTCAATCACCATTGTAAAAATATGTGGCACAGTGGCAATAGATGTATTCTCGCTACACTGAGGAGGAATGTTTTTTATGTCTTTCCTCCATTTTGCCTCTTCAGTCGGGTCTTGCACAAAATCCAGCAAGATCTCGCCTCAGGCATTTCGTACTGCCTGACTGGCCCATGCAGCCATGGTTCCCGCTAAATGTTGGGAATAATATAGGACCTTATATGGTTATCCTAAACACTAACATTTGGTGGTTCAACCCCGTGACTCGGGAAACCATCCTCTGCATGAAAAAATCAATTTATAGACTTACAGACTCTGAGAGACCGTTCCGGCGGCTCGGGTTGCCAGACTGATCTATGTACGTGCTCACTGCAGAGTGCAGGGATAGCACCGAAAAAGCAGCACATTTTTCCTCATCAGGAGATGGGAAGTGTTTTGTTTTAATGCCAATGTTACATATAATACGGCACGGATAACTAACGTCTCGGGGTTCATTTTCAGATGGGTCTTTGACAATTAATTAAGTTACAGTACCATTAACTGTGCCAACGTGCTTTCTCATCATAGTTGCTGCAGCGATCGGGACCCTCTCTGTCGGGTCTCACCCTCTGATATCCAGATTTCTAAAGGATATCTTTAACGCAAATTCTCCCAGGCCCAGGTACTCTGAGATATGGGATGTTAGTAATTGTTCTAAAACTTCGCCAGTAGGGCCCAGCTACATCTCTATCCCTGGTCAAACTCACTTTCAAAGTTGTTATGCTCATGGCTCCAGTCTCAGCGCTACGGGTCCAGCCACTACTTAAATTGTGACTGGACAGGATGGTTACATCTGCTAATAATATAATATTTTATTTTTTATGTTATAGTTAAGCAGAGCAGACCAGGGGCGTCGGGTCCTAAACAATTTTTCATGGTATACCCCATGGACCTTTGGTTGTCTGTGGTCACACATTTACAACAATACGTCAAGGTCACCAAGAGCCTTAGAGGCTCTGCACTAGCAATGTTTGTTAGTTACTATAAACCTCATGAAGGTATCAATCCAGACCATCTCCAGGTGGCCAAACGGGTTTTGGCTTATGCAGCAGTAGATACTAATATTTTCTATCTCACTCCACTAGGGCTGCTACAATATTAGCAGCAAGGGTTATGTACATTCCACTGGACCACATCCTAGCGGCTGCAAGATGGTCAAACGAACGAACTTTCCAACATTTTATAATAACCCATTGCCAGACCGTTTTTTTTGGGACAAATTCCATTTATGTTTTGTTTCATAGTTTCCCCCAGGATGGTAGGGGTCACTATTATTTTCCTTTGATGATTAAAGCATCAGCATTTTTAACAAACTATATCATGGCTGAATGCATTAATCTTTTTCACTCATCCATGGTCAATTGATGCAGTGTGTGATGCCTGGACTCGTATCCGGCATGAAATCACAAAGCTTCAAAGTCTTCACATAGTCACTCACGTGACTCCGAAGTAAAATAGTAAGATTAAATGAGAACTTACCAGTTTGAAGTTTGATCTTTATTTTATGAGGAGTTACGATGAGCGATTACGTGCCCACCGCTCCCAACCCTCATATTATAAAGGTCATCTGGTAGTTCTAGTTCTCTCCAATCTTACTATGTTCATGTCAACTACTGTTATCTGTGATTTCACACCGCTGCTTTGAAGATTGACGCGCATGCGGGCTGACGGCCTTCTTCACGTAATCGCTCAGCGTAACTCCTCATAAAATAAAGATCAAACTTCAAACTGGTAAGTTCTCGTTTAATCTTACTACTATATTGCCATTTTTTCATCATCACTCGATTAAAGCCCTATTCAACACTACTGTGAGAGTACATCCATTGGAAGGCCTGCAACAGTTCCTGAAGTCAGCCTATTTCAAAATCATGGCATTTAGGGAAAGGTAATAAACACTAGCTTTGTCTATAGAACCTGATTCCTATAAATGACCATTCACTCACTGATGCTCATTTTCTGTGGATTAGTTTTGAATTCACATTTGTTAGTTCATTTTGGACCTGCTCGCGGTTCCAGATTCTTCTGTTCTACAGGAATTAGGTATCTAATTTCCAAAAATAATGCTTTCCATTTTGTAGCCCTTTAATGGTGAGAGAAATATCTAAAAAGAAGAAAGGAATCATGGCAATATGACTGAAGAGCTTGAGAACAGACAAAGAAAGAAATAGAAGTTTGCTCTTTCATTTAGTTTAATTTAGAGATACAGGTTAGGAAACAGGTCATTCAGCCCACTGAGTCCATGCCGACCACCGATCACCTGTACACTAGTTCTATCCAACACACTCGGGCCAATTTATATTGGAATATGGGAGGAAACCGGAGCACCCGGAGGAAGCCCATGCGGTCACATTGAGAATGTGCAAACTGCACACTGACAGCACCCAGAATCAGGACTGAACCCAGGTCTCTGGCACTGCAAGGCAGCAACTCCACTGCTGCGCCACTGTCCTATTCCAGAATATAGTGGTATCCTTGATTTGGGAGTGTTTGTTGTTACCAGTTACATTCATTACAATGCCCTAATCAATATTTATCCCTTGATCAATATCCAAGACAGATCACTGAGTCACAGAATCGTATAGCACAGAAACAGACTATTAGCCAACCACGTCCATGGTGATGATTAAATCCCATCTTTATTAATCCCACTGACCAACACATCATCCGTAGCTTTTGTGCAAATGCTCATAATAGATCAAATTATTTCACTCTATGGCACCTTGCTCTGCACAAATTGGCTGCTATATTTTCCACAGCTGTGGTGACAGCTCAAAGATACACTGGTTTTCAACAAATTGGGTCCTGAAAGGTTATGAAAGTTGCAAATTCTCTTTTTTCTTTCTTCCTTTCCTCTACTCCTTTCTTATTTCTTACTTTCCACCTCTCTTTCTTTCTTCCCCATCCCCTCATTGGTTCTAAAGCACCTGTAATTTCTTCACTGTCCACATAGCTTAAATGCAACTTAACTAGAACACAAAACGCAATCTAGACTGCTAAGAGTCAGGGAGTATGTCCCTGCCTCCAGCAAAATACTGGCACTAAACAAACGTGATCGCGGCACAGATCAGTTCAGAGAGTAGCAGGAGATTTGCTGTATTTGATTAAATGAGCAGTTAACTATGTTTACGTAAATTTAAGCAGCGTTGATAATATTTATGCCCTGAAATGATAGGTATTTATTGTAAATATTTATTTCATTCCATGAGAAAGATACTGCTTGCTGGTTCATATCATTCTGATCCAAGTAAAACAAATGAGAGAAAAATATAGAAGTAATCAGCAGCTCCTATCAACAAAGATGCTCTTACATGTCCATTTCAATAAAGCAAAATATACAGTATATATAAATCATAGATCATTTAGTCATTAATAGGCCAAACATCACATGAAGCTTTCACCTACATTCTGATGTGTTTTCATATTATGAAGGTTACAAAATGACACCAATTGCATAAAATCAGATTAAATTTACGAATTACTCTGACCATATGGTCAATAGATAACTGAAGAAAGAATTGGCAATACGATTGTCATGGTTACAATTTCATGATGGTTTGAGAGGGGAAATGTTTAATAGGAACCTGAGAGGCAACTTTTTCACACAGAGGATGAAGGGTATATAAGGAGGTAACTGAGGCAGGTATTATAACAATATTTAAAATACATCTCGACAGTTATATGGATAGGAAAGGTTTAGAAGGATATGGGCCATATACGGGCAGGTGGGACTTATGTAGATGGGGCATCTTAGTTAGCATGGGCAAGTTGGCCGAAGGGCCTGCAACCGCGCTGTATGAGTCAAGGATGACAGACTGTACCCCAGTAACTGCTGGGGTATTATTCAGCCTTAACTGAATAGGAAGGAAAGGAAGGATAAATGCAGAGAAAACCAAGCAGAACTGGCACCAGCCCGTATCATTTAGTATCCATGTCTCCAAGTGGGTATACTTCACTGATAATCTTGGAAAAGACTGGAAGCAATAATGTTTTATGATGGATCCTTTATGGTCGTAGATCACAAGGCACTAAGTTCCAAATCCATTGCCAATTCCCATTCTCCCTTTGCCAAACAACTCGGCTCATTCGCTTTCTGCCCAGGGGGCCTTTACTGCGACTCCCTTTTTTGAGAACATTTCCCTTTCCAGCATGTCCCCATCTTACTTCCAAATCATTCTGAACTAACTGGAAACTGGAAGCAACTGGAAACTTCCCACTGCAAACAAATCCAGGCACAATCCAACTGACAAAAGTCATCCCTGGTCTGTTAAAATGTTCCCAACTGTGTGATGTTGAGTAGCAGGAAGGAGGAACTAGGAGTGAGTCTTGAATTATCAAATATTTAAAAGCAACCATAAAAGAACCGTGAAATTCATACTAAGAAAACAGCGAAGAGAGTTTTGACATTCCATAGAAATCTTTACTTTGAACTTGGAGCTTACCCTTTGCTAAATAGTTGATGTGCAGCAGTTCCTCCCCCATGTTCTAAGCATTGCTCAGGTTATCAGTTTACAGTGCAGCCCCCACAAATAAATCAGTATCTAGTCATGGAGTCATTTGACTCTATGACTCCAGTCATTAGCAGGCACTGAAAGAATGTAGAAGTCAATAAAATTGCAGCACTTAATTTAAATAAATGAACTTTAACCTTGTTTTCCAAAACTATTAAAGTAGCCAGGTCACATAGAAGTTAATTCTATAAAGTAGCTTGAACCATCCTATGTGAAATTGTATTTCTAGCCAATGCCGATAAACCAATTGTTTGTGCACAAGAGTTATGAAGAAATGACAATGGTCTGAACTTCCTCAGTGAGTTATACTGTGAAGTAGAATATAGAAGGGGGAAGGGAGTGAGAAAGACAGATTTCCCTCAGCTCATGTCGAGATTGGAAGCAGGGCCAGATTAATATTTTTAAACTCTGTTACCTGTCCATTGCCGGCCTAATTGAAAGGTTGGTTGCAGTCTAATACGTCAGTCAACAAGCAAAGTTGAAAGAAGGGAGGGAACGATCAGGAGCAACTGAAGGCTGGAGGGAGATGGTTGTTGATTGAGGATTGGTCCTTGTCAAGGGATAATTGAATCGGTGTCGAGGAGAAGAGCAGAAGCACCCACCTGCTTCAAGAAGATCACCATTGTCCCAGTGCCGAAGAAAAGCAAGACCTCATGCCTAAAACGACTATCGTTCAGTGGCCTTGACATCCACCATCATGAAATGTTTTGAGAGGCTAATTATGGAACGCATTAAATCCAAACTACCCAGCGCCTAGACCCACTAAAGTTCGCCTACCCCCACAACAGGTCCACAGCCCTCGCCCAGCCCTAATGCCATCGCCCTAGCATTACATTCATCCCTAGATCACCCGGATAAGAAAGACACCTACGTCAGACTCCTATTCGTAGACTACATCTCTGCCTTTAATTAGACTCAACAACAGCAGCTCACCTTATTTAAGAATAAGGGGTAAGCCATTTAGGACAGAGATGAGGAAACACTTTTTCACACAGAGAGTTGTGAGTCTGTGGAATTCTCTGCCTCAGAGGGCAGTGGAGGCCGGTTCTCTGGATACTATCAAGAGAGAGCTAGATAAGGCTCTTAAAGATAGCGGAGTCAGGGGGTATGGGGAGAAGGCAGGAACGGGGTACTGATTGCGGATGATCAGCCATGATCACATTGAATGGCGGTGCTGGCTCGAAGGGCCGAATGGCCTACTCCTGCACCTATTGTCTATTGGCTATTGTCTCAACTGCAGATACAGTGGCTTGCAAAAGTACTCATACCCCTTGAACTTTTCCACATTTTGTCACGTTACAACCACAAACGTAAATGTATTTTATTGGGATTTTATGTGATAGACCAATACAAAGTGGTGCATAATTGTGAAGTGGAAGGAAAATGATACATGGTTTTCAAATTGTTTTACAAATAAAAAACTGAAAGTGTCGCGTGCAAAAGTATTCAGCCCCCCTGAGTCAATACTTTGTAGAACCACCTTTCGCTGCAATTACAGCTGCAAGTATTTTGGGGTATGTCTCTACCAGCTTTGCACATCTAGAGACTGAAATTTTTGCCCATTCTTCTTTGCAAGATAGCTCAAGCTCAGTCAGATTGGATGGAGAGCGTTTGTGAACAGCAATTTTCAAGTCTTGCCAGAGATTCTCAATTGGATTTAGGTCTGGACTTTGACTGGGCCATTCTAACACATGAATATGCTTTGATCTAAACCATTCCATTGTAGCTCTGGCTGTATGTTTAGGGTCATTGTCCTGCTGGAAGGTGAACCTCTGCCCCAGTCTCAAGTCTTTTGCAGACTCTAACAGGTTTTCTTCCAAGATTGCCCTGTATTTGGCTCCATCCATCTTCCCATCAACTCTGACCAGCTTCCCTGTCCCTGCTGAAGAAAAGCATCCCCACAGCATGATGCTGCCACCACCATGTTTTCACAGTGGGGATGGTGTGTTCAGGGTGATGTGCAGTGTTAGTTTTCCGCCACACATAGCATTTTGCATTTAGGCCAAAAACTTCAATTTGGTCTCATCTGACCAGAGCACCTTCCTCCACATGTTTGCTGTGTCCCCCACATGGCTTGTGGCAAACTGCAAACGGGACTTCTTATGGCTTTTTTCAACAATGGCTTTCTTCTTGCCACTCTTCCATAAAGGCCCGATTTGTGGAGTGCACGACTAATAGTTGTCCTGTGGACAGATTCTCCCACCAGAGCTGTGGATCTCTGCAGCTCCTCCAGAGTTACCATCTCTGATCAATGCTCGCCTGTCAGTTTAGGTGGACGGCCATGTCTTGGTAGGTTTGCAGTTGTGCCATACTCTTTCCATTTTCGGATGATGGATTGAACAGTGCTCCGTGAGATGTTCAAAACTTGGGATATTTGTTTATAACCTAACCGTGCTTTAAACTTCTCCACAACTTTATCCCTGACCTGTCTGGTGTGTTCCGTGGGCTTCATGATGCTGTTTGTTGACTAATGTTCTCTAACAAACCTCTGAGGCCTTCACAGAACAGCTGTATTTATACTGAGATTAG
The DNA here is from genome assembly GCA_038087875.1 of Malacoraja senta. Lineage (NCBI taxonomy): Eukaryota > Metazoa > Chordata > Chondrichthyes > Rajiformes > Rajidae > Malacoraja > Malacoraja senta. Next base: position 102,193 of record JAXLNO010003134.1, read on the forward strand.
ATTACACACAAGTGGACTCTATTTACTAATTAGGTGACTTCTGAAGGCAATTGGTTGCACTGGATTTTATTTAGGGGTATCAGAGTAAAGGGGGCTGAATACTTTTGCACGCGACACTTTTCAGTTTTTTATTTGTAAAAAAATTTGAAAACCATGTATCATTTTCCTTCCACTTCACAATTATGCGCCACTTTGTGTTGGTCTATCACATAAAATCCCAATAAAATACATTTATGTTTGTGGTTGTAACGTGACAAAATGTGGAAAAGTTCAAGGGGTATGAATACTTTTGCAAGCCACTGTATAACTCTGACTCCTGCCACCTGTAGAAGTTCTCGGATGACTCTGCAATTGTGGACTGCACCAGTAAGGGGAGGGAAGCTGAATACAGAGAAGTAGTCAACAACTTTGTTGAGTGGTGTGGGCTGAATCACCTGCAGCTCAAAATGACAAAACTAAAGAATTAGTGATGGACTTTAGGAGGAGATGAAAACCCCTGTCCCCTGTTTCCATCAATGGTGTGGATGTGCAGTTTACCAAGGAGTACAAATACCTTGGAGTTTTCCTGAACAGTAAACTGGACTGCTCCAGGAATGCTGAGGCCCTGTACAAGAAGGGACAGAGCCGGCTGTACTTTTTGAGAAGGCTCCACTCCTTCAACATCTGCAGTGAGATGTTGCAGATGTTCTACCAATTGGTGGTAGTCAGTGTCATCTTCGTTGCCGCGCACTGGGGCAGCAGGGCGAAGGCCGTGAACACCAACAGGATTAACAAGCTCATCAGGAAGGCTGGCTCTGTCCTGCGGGCAGAGTTGGATTCATGGGAGGTGGTCTTGGAGGGGAGGATGCTCCTCAAACTGCGGAGCATCTTGGACAATACAGCTCACCCCCTCCATGACACACTGGTCAACCTGAGGAGCACCTTCAGGAACAGACTGGTCCCACCAAGATGCAGTACAGAACGCCACAGGAGACCCTTTTTCCCTGTGGGTATCAAACTGTACAACTCCTCCCCCTCCTGTCATAGGGTAAATTGACTCCCCTCCCCCCCCCCCCCCCCCCCCCGAATCTTTGCACATCCCAATCTTAGCACATCCACAATCCTTTCCACTCATCACTTTAATTTCATGTTTCATAGATCTTGTGTTTTCTGACTGTTGGCAGATCAATATCCCTCCTGGGATAAATAAAGTTCTATCGTATCTTATCGTAATACGATTATACCATCCAAGCTTATCACCAAACTCGCTAGACTTGGTGTCAGCACTCATCTCAGCAACTGGATCCTCGACTCCCTGACCAACGGACCCTAATCAGTGAGGATAGGGGACAAATCATCCTCCACGATAATCCTCAACATGGGGGGCTCCGCAAGGATGCATCCTCAGCCCCCTTCTTTACTCCTTGTACACACACGACTGTACAGCCATGTACAAATCTAATTGCATTTCAAATTCGCAGATGACACCACGATTGTGAGGCGATATCAAAAAATGTTGAGTCGGAATAGAGGAAGGAGATCCAGAACCTCGTGTCCTGGTATCGAGACAACAACCTTTCTCTCAATGTCAGCAAGACAAAGGAGATGGTGATCAACTTCAGGAAGCGAAACGATACACATACCCCAGTTTGCATTGATGGTGCCGATGTAGAGATGGTTGAAAACGTCAAATTCCTAGGAGTCAATATCACCAACAACTTCTCCTGGACCACCATAATGAAGCAACAACCAAGAAAGCACACCTATGCCTCTACTTCCTTAGAAGACTTAGGAATTTTGGCATGTTCCCTACAACACTCACCAACGTCTACAGAATGCACCATACAAAGCATTTTATCAGAAAGCATCACAGCTTGGTTTGGGAATAGCTCCATCCAAGACCGCAATAAATCACGACGAATTGTGGACACAGCCTGGACCATCACACAAAACAACCTCCCTTCTATTGGCTCCATTTATACCTCATACTGCCTTGGCAAGGCCAGAAGCATAATCAAGGATGAGTCGCACCCTGACCACTCCCTCTTCTTCCCTCTTCTATCAGGCAAAATGTATAGAAGTCCGAAAAAGCACACCTCCAGATTCAGGGACAGTTTCTTCTCAGCTGTTATCAGGCAACTGAATCATCCTACCAGAACCAGAGAGCAATGCTGAACTACTATCTACCTCTTGGTGACCCTCAGACTATCCTTGATCGGAATTTGCTGGCTTTACCTTGCACTAAATGTTATTCCCTTATCATGTATCTATATAGTGTAAATGACTTGATTGTACTGTAATCATGTATTGTCTTTCTGCTGACTGGATAGCATGCAATAAAAGCTTTTCACTGTACATCGGTACAACGTGGCAAAAAACTAAACTGTAACTGTAGAATTGGGGAGAAGTAGAATGGAAAGGATTGTGAATTCCAATCATAGGGGGAAAGTGTTTGAATCAGGTCATTGGATGCAGGAAATGCAGGAAATGAATGAAAAGGCACTTAGCTTCGGGATCAATCTGCCCTTTTGTCCTTTCACCAGTGAGTGAATTATGATCTGCAACCTATACCACAAATATTCAGATTTGTTTAAAACTTTTCGTTACAGCAATCCAAATCTAAAGATTCCTGGTGGTCATAAATGTCCCCTCTACCAGTCTAATCCGAACAGAATTCAGCCAATTGTAAATGTAGGTCGAACAACATTTTATTTTGGGAACCTGCAATAAGCAAACATGAACAATCTTTCTCCAACAAGAGTTCCTTCAAACTAATTTTAAATTCACACTCAACAACACAACCTTGAGTTTCTCTTTGCTAAGACTGCCAAATGTGTTGGATGTTTCCAGTCTTATCTTTCTTTATTTTTAACCTCCGTTTATTAAGCCTATTTGAAGTCATATCAATGTTGCTAAATTGGGTTGGATGTATTTCTGGTTGTTTCAACCTAGAGCCTCCCATTTCCTGTGGCAATAGTTTCATCCCATGTCCAGCATTGTGGAACAAATGAATGAAAGCTTCTGTACCATGAGTGCAGGAAAGTTCCTCTGCTCTTCAAATCTTTTCATGGGAACTTTTGAAATCAATGAGAGGGTGGATATAACCTCAATTTGGGGACTCATCTGAAAAGCAATGTTAAAATATTTTCCTCCATTTGTAATTTGACAATAGAATAAGACAATGAACCCATAATGTCCCAACTCAGAGCTAAAAGATGAACTAATATGACAAGCACTGAAGGTAAAATGAAACAATCAACATACATCTTCTAGGAATAATACAAATTCAGCTATGGGTGAACCAAATGAGATTTAAGAGCTGAACATGTTAACCAACTGAAATATGCAAAGCAGGTAAAATAATAAATTACAAAGTGTAGAATATAAATTGGAGAAGCCGGATTTTAACAGGACAGTGTCTTGGTCAGATCATAGCTGCCTTACAGAGACTCAAGGTGAGCTTCAGAGCCTTGAGAATGCTTACTGGTATCAAGCCACTGCCAGAGATTCAAGGAAGAGGCCCTTTGCTGACTTCTTTGGACATTCAACAATCACCAATAAATGCAGCCCATGCCAATGGACAAATGAGAAAATACTGAGTGTCCCGAGAACAATTAAAAAAAACCTTGAGTATAAGCAGGGCCACATGTAAATGAATACTCTGGTTGTACTGGCGTTAGAGCATGAGGAGCATTTTCTAAGAGCAGCAGGAGGAGGGGTGAATAAGGTTGAACTCTGCATGTGTAAACATAAACATGCACACAGCTCAACTCGCTGAACTGTGACTGAGGAGGCATGGTATGTTTAGAGAAAAGATGACAGGATTTAAGTTACACTCTATGTAGAGGGTGCTCCCACAGGGAATATCTGTGCCAGTTAATAAGAATGTTCGTTTAAAGAAACCGTTTGTGTATAATCCCAATTTATTTACCATTCATTCCATAGTTTTCTTAATATGAATATTTATGTAAGGAGTATGGTTTATTTGTTCCCATTAAGAATCTAGTATTCTATGTTATCGGGCTTCCTATGACAGGCCTGTACCAACAGACTCATTGTAATGTAATTAAGGCTCTGATCCTAAAGCAGTGTTTTGCACTTTTACAATAGAATTGGACCTGCTTCTTAACAAAAGATAGAACTATACGCGTTCATATAAGAACTGTTTAATGACCTGTTTGAAGTGGGTGGATGAGCTTTGTGAAACAGAAAGTTTGTAGCTTTGGATTAATATGAAAAAAGGAGTAGCTTGGCTGAACATTATTGTTGAACTTTGCTACCTCCTTGTGAATGGTTATGGACTGACTCAAAAATAAGACCTGCACTAGACATCAGTCTTGGCTCAGAGGAACACCCTCACTTCCAAGTCAGAAGATTGTTGAAATTGAAAACATAACTCTAGGGTCCTCTTTCCTGAAACTGGTTTGTGCGGCTATCAATCATCATTCATGGATAATCTGGGATAATCTGGGGAAAACAAACTTCTAATAGCAATCATATAAACTGTGGGACTGACCACCCCAACATCTTTCCAGATGTGCCATCAGAAGTTGTAACATAGCTACATAAAACCATTCCATTTTTAAATGGAGAAATTCACACAGTCAAGGCGAGACAAATAAATGCAACATAAACTACATCCAAATTAAAGCCATCTGAAGAATTTTATGTAAAATATATTGGCATTGTGGCTACATGTTTTCACTTCTAATGAGAGGAGTTGTTCCCGGTTGCATTTTCCCTAGTTCTTCTGAGGGAAGATTACAGACCTTTTAAACAGATCTTGTTCAGAGAGCTGATGGCCCAGATGTTTCATCCCTGCTTCTTCAATCTTTGTTTTAACCCAGTTCAGTGAAGCCTCTTATTGGTATCACACCATGGGGCCTACAGATCATAATCTCACTCATCTGTGCTACAGACTTAGATGTAACTTAACACTACTTCCAAATCTTCAAGGGCCTTACAAAGTCTTCTCTGAAAAACGAATACATGTCAGGGGCTGGCAAATGTCTGGAAAACATGCACACCAGCTGCATCTCCCAGTTTGAGAAGGACGTCTACTGATTTAAATGTTTAATCTATGCCCTTGCACAGCCAGTGAGTGCCCACAACAACAAATTATTCAGCCTTTGGTTATTCCAGCTGGATTTTGCAGTAAATGCAATTTATGAGAGGGGCAGCTAATTTGTAAAGCTGATTTTACACCTAATCATCCCTGTGGGTGCAGAATAGCCTCTGGCTAATTTTTAATCCCTTTGTCTATGTCACTAAAAATAAATTATCAGTTGATTATCACATTACTAGCTTGTTGTGCACAAATTGGCAGTTATATTTCTTACATGAGAGACCACTCCTCAAAGTACCTAATCATAAACAAAGTTTAGTTTGGTTTAGTTTATTTATTGTCATGTATACAGAGGTACATTGAAATGCTTGCTCTACATACTAGCCAGTCAAATCATACCATACATGAGTGTAAGATCCTCTTCTGAAACAGCACGCAAAGAGTGGCCACATCCCGCACACCTTGCAACTTCCAAGTCTCTGAAAAGTCTAATCCTGGCCTAAGGAGTTGTGTGATTACTTAAATTCTGCAATGCAATAACTCCTTCCACCGCTGCTCCAAACAGCTGCCGCGATGTCCACCGTGGACGAGTAGTCAGGCCCATGTGACTCCACCAGTCAGGTCCCAGAACACATTGGAATAGCAAAGAGCAAGGATCAACTAGTTTTTGATAATATCCTTGCCTCTCCCCCCACCCCCCCACCTCCCCCCTACTCTCCCCCACCTCCCACCCTCACCCTACACCTCCCTCCCTCCCCCTCTACCTGCCCCCCTCCCCCTCCCCCTTCACCCCCTCCCCCCTCCAACCCCCTCCCCCCCTGTTAATTGCCCCATGGATTTGATCACTCTACGACATACTAGGGCAATTAACAGAAGATAATGCATACACATGCTTCAGAGACACAGATACAGAAACAGAGATACAGCACGGAAACAACCCATTCGGCACACCTAGTCCATGCCAACCAGCAATCATCCCATACACTTGCACTATCCTACACACTTGGAACAATTTGCAATTTTGTTTACCAAAAGCCAATTAACCTATAAATTTGTATGTCTTTGTAGTGGGGAAGGAAACCGGAGTACCCAGAGAAAATCCATGCGGTCACAGGGAGAACATACAAACACTGTACAGACAGCACCTGTAGCCAGGTCTCTGGCACTGTAAGTCTACTGCTGCGCCACTGTGCCATCCTGCGGCAGAGATGTACTCTTACAGGCAGAGACATACTCTTACGGACAATTCTCAAACATACTCCTACTCACAGCTTCACACATATATTCAGTTATCCAAACTTATCCACTCAATTAGTAATGACAAAGTATTTGGATAAAAGTTCAAACAACATCAGAAGCACATGCATAATATAAAATTAGAGTAACATGGCCCACCCTCTACAACTAACATGTAAATACACTAAGCTCACCAGTTTCTCTTTATTATAATAAATAATTCTATTTAATAAAGCACAAACATTGTAGTTTAAATTATGTTTTGTTTGCTACAGTGATGTTAAACACATTTAAAAAACATGACAAAAGTATTCCATTAAAGCAAAATGTAGTTATTAAAATCAGGATCATCTTCAGCTTTGGAAGTCACAGAGTTCATTCCTATCACAAACAAAAATGTTAGGAAACCAATTATTGAAATTGCTCTTTCCTAAATTCTTCATGTTTCCTGTGAAGTACTGACAACTTGAGATTGTGGTCAGTTTACTACAATGGGAAGCAAGCAGTCCTTTGTAGATATTCCTTTTGAAATTTGTCTCTTCTACAATTTAAAATCTGCTCGTAGGACTAAAACTTACAAAAGGTTTTTATAGGCAGCAGTAGTTAAAGGAACTTTTACATTCAAGTTGAATAGCATACTGGTATTCTGTGCACTGGGTCACAGTGGAATAGTTATTATCATATATTTGGACTTCAGAAATCTTGTAATCCAAAATCATTGTAAACAATGTGAAATAAATTCATAATAAACAAGCCATTGGTTGTAATACCTGTTTCACAAGGTAGAGCAGTTTAACTTTACCGTGATGCCTCTAGAGTAGTGCTTATACTGTTGTTCTAACGATAGTGGATTAATAATACTAAATTTGTTAATTATAATCCCTCAACATTTTTAGAATTAGATCAGTTTAAAAAAATTGGTAAGCATTCTGGCATCATTATAAGCAACCTTGAAGCTGTCAGATAAATCCAAAGATAGACACCAATTGCTTGAGTAACTCAACGGGTCAGGAAGCATCTCTGGAGAAAAAGGATAGGTGACATTTTGGATCAGGACCCTTCTTCTGAGGGTTTCTGATAGTTTTGCTTTTCTGTACAACATAGATTGAGACCTTTCCGCCTAGCAAGTGTGTCCTGGCTCACATTCTCCACTAATTCTCCCAACATTCCCATTTACTACATCCAACCTAGGACAATTAACCTACCAACCCGCACATCTTTGGGATGTGGGAGAAAACCAGAGCACTCGAAGAAAGCCCATGTGGTCACAAAGAAAACATGCAAACTCTACATAGATAGCACCAAAGGTCAGGATAACACCTGGATCACTGGAGAAGTGAAGTAGCTGCCCTACCTGCTGCACCACTGCCCCATGGATGTTCATTAGGAAATGAAACCAGCCACCTTCACCCATGCATCACATGTGCACCACACCAACATTGATACCTCCAAGTCTTTCAGTTATATTAAAGCAGCTACTAATGAATAATAGTAGACAAGCATTTGCTAACAAGCATTTGCCCACTTCAGAAGAATAATTATTTTAAAGACATGGGCAACTAAAAATGAAGTAGGAAATTAGAAATGTTAACAAAGTTGAAATAAAAATCAGTACCTTTAAGCTGTGATTTGCATTGAATCACTGCAATCGTGGGTGCTGACAGATTTATTTATTATTGTCAATAACCTTTGCTGCATGTCCTTCCATATATTTTTCTATCCCTAATTTGTAACAGTCTCCACTCTCAACGTATAGGATATCAAACATGTCATCAAATGTTAAAATATGTCAAAACCAGTTATGCTTTAAAAGCTTGAAGCAGGTAAAGCTCTCAGTGTTAGACATAGCAACAGCATTAATTTCTAGGGAATTTGGTGGTGACATTTATTTCCTCTCCTTGCTAAGAAACAAAAAGGATTACTTCAGATCAAACTGATTGAGGCTTTGTGCTGCACACAAATAAATAAATCAGCACCAATGGGATTACTGCTTCTCAACAAAAACCTCCACACAAATATAATAGCAAAACAAAAACTATTTGGAACTGGGCTTAAATCCCCACAATACACAGAATCCAACTAGTAAATCCCCACAATCCAACTACTCTGTAGATTGGAATCATCCCAAATATCTAACTATTTGAAAACGCTTCATGCCTGAGTGAGTACACATACAATTGAATCGGATTTTCCTTTGTATAATGATAGTTATCCCTGATGAAAACATGATATTCCCGATGTTTCAAGTAATTTACGAGCTGCAATCTATTGCTTTTGTATTTTGCTCCATGCATGGATTGCGTGTTTTTTTCCTCTGTTGTATCTGGAAAATGTTGCTGTCTCTTGGAGTTGAGTCAGCCCATAGCTCAGCTTCTTTCTATCTGTGGAAGATTGTCATCCACAGAAATAGGCCAGACTACACGAGAAAAGAGGCAGACATGTCCATTGCACACCAAAACCTTGCACAACAATATATCCAACAAAATGGATAAAATATCTCAAGCATCACAGAAATCTGCTATTTTGTTCAACCCCTCACAAAGGATAGCAGCCAATTCATTTGGTTCCAATTCCCCTTCAAGAAATCTGAGCTGTTTAAAGGAGTCATTGTTTTCTTCAGAGATGGAAAAAAAAACATTTGGCACATTCTTCGTATTTAGTTGTGAGGGGAAAGAATGGAAAAGCTGCTTGCATTGACATCAAGTGGTGCTCCTTGTGTTGTGTTCTTCCCATTTGGCAGAATTCCAGACACAGTCTGAGCAGCAATTTAATCATGGAGTCATACTGCAAGTAAGAAGGACATTCCAGCTGTTGTGGCTCTGCTGCCGTTTTGAAAGAGTTAGCTAATTAATCCCATTCCTTTGCGCTTTCCTGCATTTCTATACTTTTCAAGTGAACATTTTGTTTGCTATTGAAACTGCTGCCACTAAACGTACAGTCAGTCCATTACTAATAATAGCTCAGAGCATAAAAATAAAGTTCTTCTCCTCTCCCTTCTAGTGGTTCTTAAATGTGTGGTTATTGACGCTTGTGGAAGCAATTAGAAACAAAGATCTAAGAAATGTAATTATTACATGATGGAGGTCAATGTATTCCCTCAGATGCCTCACACATGTACGACACGCTTTATGTGAAACCAATAAATGGATCTGTACAGGTGGGTGAGCTGTGTAGTAGCAATGTCAGTGCAAAGAATACCAGAGGAGGATGGCAGAAGGCTTTGTTCCCCACCCTTTCCAGTCTGATTATGAGGGCAGATCTCATTCCCAAGTTGTTGTTAATATGACAATAGGTATCATGTCTTCATTTTGCTTCTTCTCCTCTTCAACATCCTCTTTATAACATAACGGTTTAGCATCTTCATCTTTTTCCACCCTGTACACAGTTATGTTGCACAAGCATACACTATTAGTCTGGACATCCTCACTGACAGTGCTGAAAGCCTGGTTAGACTCCTCATGCACAACTTGAACATTCTGATATTTACTTGTCTTTACTTACATAACATGGGACATTAATTCCCAGCATCAATTGTCCTTGGGATAGTTGTGGTGATTAGTCCCATCAGACTGTTTTAGTCCAAGAAATGAATGTACTTCTTCAGAATTACATTTCCACCATTTAAAGCCCACAATTATGTGTGGATTGCAGTGCATTGCAAAGTCAAGATGTAGTTGTTTAAACATAGAAACATAGAAGCATAGAAAATAGGTGCAGGTGGAGGCCATTTGGCCCTTTGAGCCAGCGCTGCCATTCATTGTGATCATGGCTGATCATCCACAATCAGTATCCTGTGCCTGCCTTCTCCCCATTTCCCTTGATTCTGCTCGCCCCTAGAGCTCTATCTAACTCTCTTTTAAATTCTTCCAGTGAATTGGACCCTCTACTGCCTACTGTGGCAGAGAATTCCACAAATTCACAACTCTCTGGGTGTAAAAGTATTTTTCTCACCTCAGTTTTAAATGACCTCCCCTTTATTCTTAGACCGTGACCCCTGGTTCTGGACTCCACCAACATTGGGGAAAAATTTTCCTGCATCTAGCTTGTCCAGTCCTTTTATAATTTTATATGTTTCTATAAGATCATCTCTCATCTAAATTCCAGTGAATATAAACCCAGTCTATCCAATCTTTCCTCATATGACAGTCCTGCCAATCCCGGGGATTAACCTCGTGAATCTATGCTGCAATGTCTCAATAGCAAGGATGTCCTTCCTCAAATTAGGAGACCAAACAACACACAATACTTCAGATGTGGTCTCACCAGGGCCCATTGACGCAGAGACAACAACCTGGCTGCTCAACACCCGGCTTGAGATCTAACCATTCCTTTGGTTTATGTTTCATTAGCAAGAAGAAGACCTGAGCCCTATACAACTGCAGAAGGACCTCTTTACTCCTATACTCAAATCCTCTTGTTACGAAGGCCAACATGCCATTAGCACACCTACGAGATCTAGCTCTTGTTATGGTACTGCTACACCTTTTTGGTAGGATTCCTTATAACTGGCAGGAGGCAATTGTGAAGGAGGAATCTCTTGAATCCCACAAGCCTTTCAGCTTGTTTCATGGGTTGGATATCCAAGGATCATATCATGAACACCTTACAGGACCCTAACACACAGATGTAACAACCAGAAATAATACTTGAAATGTGTGGATTGTTCTCTGACAAAATGTTTGACAGGCCCAGCTTGTATCTGCTAAATTTAGAAAAGTGAGGGAGGACATCATTGAAACTATGCTTGATTAATGTACACCTCCATCCCCCACCAGGAACGCCTTAAAGCACTCAGTTTCTTCCTCGACCGCAGAACCATCCAATTTCCTTCTACTAACACTCTACTCCGCCTAGCGGAACTGGTCCTCGCCCTCAACAACATCTCCTTTGACTCCTCCCACTTCCTCCAAGTCCAAGGCGTAGCTATGGGCACCAGCATGGGCCCCATCTATGCCTGCCTCTTTGTAGTGTACGTTGAACAATCTCTGTTCCAGGCGTACAATGGCCCTATCCCCCGAAGTCATTACATTGATGACTGCATCGGTGCTACGTCCTGCACCCATGCAGAACTCATGGACTTCATCAACTTCATCAACTTCACCACCAATTTTCATCCTTTCATTCAAATTTACTTGGACCATCTCCGACACCTCCCTCTCCTTTACTGATCTCAGTCTCCATCACAAGAAATAGATTACTGACTGACGTCTATTACAAACCCAGTGACTCCCACAACTATCTCGACTACACTTTTTCCCATCCTGCTTGCTGCGAAAACTCTATCCTCTACTCCCAATTCCTCCATCTTCACCGCATCTGCGCCCAAGATGAGGTGTTCCATACTAGAACATCCGAGATGTCCTCATTCTTCAGGGAAAGGGGGTTTCCCATCATAAATGAGGCCCTCACTCGTATCTCCTTGGTACCCCGCGGCTCCCCCTCCACCTAGAGTTTCCCTAGTCCTTACCTTGCACCCCATCAGCCGTCGCATAACACACATAATACTCCGAAATTTCCGCCACCTCCAACGGGATCCCACCACTAGCCACATTTTCCCATCTCCACCCCTTTCCACCTTCCGCAGAGACCGTTCCCTCCGCAACTCCCTGGTTAACTCATCCCTTCCACCCCCACCCCAGGTACCTTCCCCTGCAACCGCAGAAGAAACAACACCTGTCGCTATACCTCCTCCCTCGACTCTGTCCAGGGACCGCGACAGTCCTTTCAGGTTAGACAGAGGTTCACTTACACCTCCTCCAACCTCATCTACTGTATCCGTTGTTCAAGATGTGGACTCTTATACATCGGCGAGACCAAACGCAGACTGGGCGATCGTTTCGCAGAACACCTTCGCTCAGCGCGCGTGAACCAACCTGATCTCCCTTTTGCTGGACACTTTAATTCGCCTTTCCATTCCTACACAGACCTTTCTGTCCTCGGTCTCCTCGATTGTCAGAGTGAGACTAAATGCAAATTGGAGGAACAGCATCACATGCTTTGCTTGGGCAGCTTACAGCCCAGTGGTATGAATATTGATTTCTCTCACCAGGTAGCCCCGGCATACCCTCGCTCTCTATCCCTCCCCCACCCAAGTCGCACTTACTTCTCATTTTCACCCTACAAACAAGCCTGTTTCCTTTATCATCATTACATTTTTGCATATCTTTCATTCATTGTTCTTTATCTCTCTACATCATAGTCTATATCTCTCGTTTCCCTTATCACTAACCAGTCTGAATAAAGGACTCGACCCGAAACGTCACCCATTCCTTCTCTCCAGAGATGCTGCCTGTCCCGCTGAGTACCCCAGATTTTTGTGTCTATCTTGATTAATCTCTTTTCAAGTGCTGACTAATTCTGTTCCTTAGAAGTTTTTGCCAATAATTTTCCTACCACTAAAGTTGGACTCAGCAGCCTGTAGCTACCTGGCTTATTTCTGTTTTTCTTCTTGAATAATGGTAGCACCTATGCTATCCTCCAGTCATTAGTACTTTTTCTGTCGTCAAGAAAGACTTTAAAATGAGTGCCCCGGCAATCTTGCTTGCCAGCTGAGCAGCTTGCGATTCATCTCGTCAGCCCATCTCGTCAGCCCAGCCCAGCCCGAGAACTTAGCCACCTTTGGATCATTGAGACATTTTCTACCTCCTCCATTTCAGTGATAATTTGTTCTGGACATCCCCTGTTCTGAATTCTCCAACTTCTGTGTCCTGCTTCATAATGAATATAGATGGAGAAGTATTAATTTAAAGTCTCACCTATGCCCTCTCACTTCACATGCCGATTCCCACTTTGATCATTAAAGGACCCACTTTTGCCCAAATTACCATATTTTAGGATACACTTTAACGTTGCTCACAAATAATATTTTGAGATTTTGTTTTGCCCTCTTAATTATCTTCTTAACTGCCCTCCTACACTCTCTATACTCTCCTGTTTTCTGTTCTCATGGAGTCAAAGGGCCATTACATCACGGGAACAGGATTACCATGCCAACCGCAGGCATCCATTCACACTAATTCTACACTTGTCCCAAGCATTCTCCCCATATTCCTATCAACTCCCGCCAGATTCTACCATTCACCGATACATCAGGATAGTGGTCAATCAACCTACCACTTGCATATCATTGGGATGAGGGAGGAAACTGGAGCATCGGAACACTTGACAGAAATCTGCACGAATACTAAAGAATGCGCAGACGTCACACAGACTGCAGCAGAGACCAAGAATGAAACCAGGTTTGCGGAAACTATGGGGCTGCATCTGCACTAGCTGAGTCTCTGCTATAAACCTATGTTTCTTCCATTTATCAACCCTCACTCAGTCCCTGACATCCCGGTTCCTTGGATTTGCTGACTTTATCTTTCACCCTGAGGGGAACACATTTGCCCTGAATTGTCACTATTTCAATTCTGAATGATACCCGCTAGTCACATGTAGACATACCTGCAAGTATCTGCTGCCAGTCCACTTTTGCCAGCTCCTGTCTAAAAGGTCTGTCTCACTGTGTGAGTTGACCCATGAGTTACCCCGAGTGAAAGACTCGTGGTTGCGTACGAGACTACAAGTTTATGATCCAGAGTTTAACCGAGTTCCCACGGGTATGTCTAAGTTTCCCGTTTACTTCTCATTTCTGCGATGTTCCAAGTTCGTCTCCCGAGTGTACCAAGTTCCTCTCCCGTTAATCTTGAGGCAACAATGTATATCGAAGTGTTGAAAAATCATCACATGTTAAAAAAATGTTGTCATGCCAGCCAAAGAACGTAGAGACTATTGTGTTTGCTGCATGTGTTCTGCACAACCTGATCCGTATCAGAGGTGCAGCTTCAGGATCAGCAACAGCCATGAAGGACGGTGACTTAGTCGACAGTCAAACAGGGAGAATAACACTAGGTGCGTGGAGGAGTGGTACAAACGACGAGACTTTGGTGCCACTGCAGTGTTTTCGAGGTAACACGGGGACCAACAGTGCAAAAGAGCAGAGACCATCTCTGCTCCTACTATAATTCAGAATTGGGCAGTGTGCCGTGGCAGGACAGCTTATTTTGAGCGGCTGCCGACCACAGGTACATCACTGCATGAGGAGAGCCCACATGCAGAAAAATCCAGTTAATTTCATGTTTAGTTTAAATCCTGCTGACTTTTCATTGTTTAACTTTAAGTGTGGATTTTATTTTTTGTTGTGGTGTAAAAGTAATTTCATTGCATCTGTCTTTCCTTTAAAATGTGGTTATCATGCATCTGCTTATCTGATTGTAGATCTCAAAACTTGTCATTTAGCGCATTGCATTGTATCTTTTATTGCCTGAATTTAGACTAGTGCATTTCTCAGCAGAATTAGTATATAGTGGAAATACTTTTATTTGTGCTTCATTTGTTGATTTTCATGTATGAGAAGCCCTTTTTCAGACCACTGTGTTGTTTGCTGTGGTGCTACTTTTCTCAATATGCGCAAAAAAGCGTTTTTTATATTGAACAAGAATAAAGACTTTGTTTCACATTCAAGACATTTGTTTCACATAAGACTTTGTCTTATTTTCTGATCTACTGAGAGGTGACAATTTTAAACATTTAAAAAGCACAGCATATGAGGCAGCTGAGTCCTTAAATCTCACAAATGATTGTGAGAATCAAGATGTGAATATATTTTGCCTTCCTCTATTTTGTGTTTTATGATGAAAGGAATATTACATTCAAGTCATGAGACTTTGTAGTGATATTAAAATGAAGACTTCCAGACATCAATTTGATCTTGATAGCAAAGAACTCTCTTTTATTGTGCAATGAAGTAAACAAACAGTGAGAATCAAACGGATCAGCAAAAAGCTTTTCAACACAACACAACACAACACAAATTTATATATAAACTTCAAGCAATTTTTTCTTTTCAACCCACTCTGTCACCTTATCAATAACTTGCTTAACTGTTAAGCAGAATTTGTCTTTAAAAAGTCTAAGTAACTGATATTTCTGTCCCTGATTATTGTTTCTAAAAAGAGTTCCCACGGTAGAATCACGAGTCACAAAGTTAAACGCACGGGCCACTACGTTCTTACAACGAGTTTAAATGTTTCAATTTTTAACCACAAGAGTACATTTTACTCGTGGAAAAGTTCAAACATGTTTGAACTTTTGCAAGAGTTAACAAGTTTCACGTGTACCTCCCGTTAGCGGCAAGAGTCGCTAAGTTGCGTCCACGAGTTCCGACGTTCCCGCTACGTTAATTGTACGTGATTACCACGAGTTAAATTTGTTTTAAACTCGGGGTCACTCGTGGGTCAACTCGCACAGTGAGACAGCCCTTTAAGTGTATTAAAATCAACCTTGCCCAATTCAGGAACTTAATTTCCAGTTATTTTTGTCCTTTTCCAGAAATGGTTATCCTTTTCCAGAAGAACCTTGTAAGTTACAGATCCAAACCTCACTGCCTCCTAAATACCCTCTCACTGACATTCTAACCACTTACCCTATTGCATTCCCAAAGATTAGGTCCAGCCCTGCTACATTTCCTGGGGGACCATATACAGTACAAGTAACTCAAAAAACTCCACCCACTCCAAGTTTTTTACATACAAAGGCAATGCAGTTAATAGAATCAAAGAGTCATAGAGCATGGAAACAGGCCCTTTCGGACCAACTTGCCCATGCTGACCAAGATGGCCCATCTACACTAGTCGCACCTGCCAGTGTTTGGCTCATATCCCTCTAAACCTTTCCTATCTATGTACCTGTCCAAATGTCTTTAAAATGTTCTTATCTTACCTGCCTCAACTACCCCGTATGGCAGCTTGTTCTATATACCCACCATCGTCTGTGTGAAAAAGTTGCCCCTGGTTACTATATTTCCCATCTCACTTTAAACCTATGTCCTCTGATTCTTGATTCCCTGACTCTGAGTAAAAGACTGTGCATTTACCCAAACTATTTAATTATTTTTTTAATTTAGAGATACAGCGCAGAAAACAGGCCCTTCGACACACCAAGTCTGCGCCTACACTAGGGACAATTTACAAGTTTACCTAAGCCAATTAACCTACAAACCTGTACGTCTTTATGGGCAGAAACCGGAACACCCACAGAAAACCCATGCAGGTCATGGGGAGAACGTACAAACTCCACACTGACAGCACTCGTCGTCAGGATCGAACCTGGGTCTCTGGCGCTGTCAGGCAGCAACTCTACCGCTGCACTACCGTACCGCCCTAATCTATTCCTCTCATGATTTTATATACCTCAATAAGATCACCCCTCATCCTCCTGCGCTCTAAGAAATAAAGTCCTAGCTTGCCCAGTCTCTCCCTATTGTACAGGCCCTCAATTCCTGGCAACATCCTCATAAATCTCCTCTGCACTCTTTCCACCTTGACAATATCTTTCCTATAGCAGGGTGACCAAAACTGAACAAAATACTCCAAATATGGCCTCACCAAACGTCTTGTACAACTGTAACATAACACCCCAACTTCTATACTCAGTACCCTGACAGTTATTCCTAGTGTGTGAATCAGTGCGGGATGGATAGATGGCGGTGGGGGGGGGGGGGGGGGGGTGAGAAGGCAATCGGTGAGGGATGGATGGATTGAGGCAGGGGAATTAGTGTGTGTTGGTTGGAGTAGGTAAAATTGTGAGGGGAGAGCGCGGGGGATGTCAGTGGGGTTGAATGGGGGCATCAATATGGGATTGACGGGGGGGATCTGTGCAGGATGGATGGGGGGATCAGTACAGGATGAAGGCTGGGGATCAGTACAGGATGAAGGGTGGGGATCAGTACAGAATGAAAGGGGCTAGACACAAATGCTGGAGAAATTCAGCGGGTGAGGCAGCATCTATGGAGCGAAGGAAATATGCAATGTTTCGGGTCGAGACCCTTCTTCAGACTGACCCCCCATTCTTCTTGAATGGGGGGATCAGTACAGGATGGATGGGGGGGGGGTCAGTGTAGGATGAATGGGTGGATCAGTACAGGATGAACGGGGGAATCAGTACAGTGTGGATCGGAGGGTCTGTGCAGGATGAATGGAGGGTCCAGTACAAGTTGAATGGGCGGATCGGTACAGGATGAATGGGTGGGTCAGTACAGGATGGATGGGGGGATCAGCACAGGATGAATGGGGGGTTCAGTACAGGATGAATGAGGGGATCAGTACAGGATGAATGGGGGGGATCAGTACAGTGTGGATCGGAGGGTCTGTGCAGGATGAATGGGGGGTCATTAAAGGATGAATGGGGAGATCAGTAAAAGATGAATGGAGGGATCAGTACAGGATGGATGGGGGGGATCAGTACAGGATGGATGGATGGGGGGATCAGTACGGGATGGATGGATGGGGGGATCAGTACAGGATGGATGGGAGATCAGTACAGGATGAATGGGAGGATCAGTACAGGATGAATGAGGGGCTAACCTTATAACCATACAACAATTACAGCACGGAAACAGGCCATCTCGGCCCTTCTAGTCCGTGCCGAACACTTATTCTCCCCTAGTCCCATCTACCTGCACTCAGACCATAACCCTCCATTCCTTTCCCGTCCATATACCTATCCAATTTATTTTTAAATGATAAAATCGAACCTGCCTCCACCACTTCCACTGGAAGCTCATTCCACACAGCTACCACTCTCTGAGTAAAGAAGTTCCCCCTCATGTTACCCCTAAACTTCTGTCCCTTAATTCTCAAATCATGTCCTCTTGTTTGAATCTTCCCTACTCTCAATGGAAAAAGCTTATCCACGTCAACTCTGTCTATCCCTCTCATCATTTTAAAGACCTCTATCAAGTCCCCCCTTAACCTTCTGCGCTCCAAAAGTATAAAGACCTAACTTGTTCAACCTTTCTCTGTAACTTAGTTGCTGAAACCCAGGCAACATTCTAGTAAATCTCCTTTGTACTCTCTATTTTGTTGACATCTTTCCTATAATTTGGCAACCAAAATTGTACACCATACTCCAAAATTGGCCTCACCAATGCCTTGTACAATTTTAACATTACATCCCAACTTCTATACTCAATCCTCTGATTTATAAAGGCTAGCACTCCAAAAGCTTTCTTTACCACCCTATCTACATGAGATTCCACCTTCAGGGAACTATGCACAGTTATTCCTAGATCCCTCTGTTCAACGGCATTCCTCAATTCGCTACCATTTACCATGTACGTCCTATTTTGATTTGTCCTGCCAAGATGTAGCACCTCACACTTATCAGCATTAAACTCCATCTGCCATCTTTCAGCCCACTCTTCCAAATGGCCTAAATCTCTCTGTAGACTTTGAAAATCTACTTCATTATCCCACAACACCACCTATCATCTGCATACTTACTAATCCCAATTTTCCACACCATCATCCAGATCATTGATGTATATGACAAACAACAGTGGATCAGTACAGGATGGATGGGGGGTGCAGTACAGGATGAATGGGGGTTCACTACAGGTTGAATGAGGGGATCAGTACAGGATGGATGGGGGAGCAGTACAGGATGGATGGGGGGGGGGGTGGCAGGAGAATCAATGTGAGGTGGATAGGGAGATCAGTGCAGGACGAATAGATGGGGAGGGGAGCACAGGGGGGAAGAGAGAGAGGGAGAGAGGAGAGAGGAGAGAGGAGAGAGGAGAGAGGAGAGAGGAGAGAGGAGAGAGGAGAGAGGAGAGAGGAGAGAGGAGAGAGGAGAGAGGAGAGAGAGAGAGAGAGAGAGAGAGAGAGAGAGAGAGAGAGAGAGAGAGAGAGGAGAGAGAGAGAGAGAGAGAGAGAGAGAGAGAGAGAGAGAGAGAGAGAGAGAGAGAGAGAGATAGATAGAGATAGATAGATAGAGGTAGAGAGATAGAGAGATAGATAGAGGTAGAGAGATAGAGAGATAGATAGATAGATAGATAGATAGATAGATATTCCTTGGCCGTCCCTGTCCACCACCAAGTGCCGCCACCGCCTCCCCTCCCTCCGCCAGCCAACAGGAAGGTGCGGGGCCGAGCGGTGCAGGTGCTTCAGATGGCGGAAGGGGGCTGCCCCCTTTCTCCCTCACTCCTCCCGGCCTCGGCATGCAGGAGGGTTTGTTTTGAAAGCGCCGTTGGCAGAGTAGCAAGCCGCGGCCGCTCTCAGGGCGGGCGGTGTGCGGGAAGAGGAGGTGGAGCCGCTACTGCTGTGCGGGGCCCGTCATTCGCTCTGACCCTCCGTCACCCCGCACCTAGTATCTTTGCCCCGCACTGCAGTAGCCGCTGCCACCGACACAAAACGTCACGTTCCTTTTCTCCAGAGATGCTGCCTGACCTGCTGAATTACTCCAGTTTTTTGTGTCTATCTTTGGTATAAACCAGTATCTGCAGTGCCAACCCGGGCAAAATGATTCAGCATTTAGATTGCCCGGCGGCACTTTGGGTGGCCATTGGCACCCGGGCAACCGCTAATTTCGAGCCCTGATGTACCTGCACTCCTAGAATCGACTGTTCTACAACATGCCCCAGAGCCCTACCATTCACTGTGTAGGTCCTGCCCTGGGCTCTGCACCGATCCCTGAAGCACACCACCAGTCACAGGACTCCAGTCCAAAAACAACCTACCACCATCACCCTCTTCTTCCTTCCAATGAACCCAATTTTCTATCCAGTCGGCTAGCTCTCCCTGGATCCAAACCTTCCAGAGCAGCCTACCATGTAGAACCTTCTCAAATGCCTTGTTGAAGTTCATATAAACAACGTCTAACGCTCAGCCCTCATCAACCTGTTAGTTACTTCTACAAAAAACAATCAGATTTGTGAGATATGATCTCCCATGCACAAAACTATGCTGACTATTCCTAATCAACCCCTATCTATCCAAATGCATGTATATCTTATCCCTCAGAATACTCTCCAGTAACTTGCCTACCACAGCTGTTAGGCTCTCTGGTCTATAGTTCCCAGGGGATTGGAGATGTTCATCATGTGGTTATCATGTACTATTGAGATGAAATGCCACACTTTTGATGAAAAAGAGTACTGCTTGCTGCAATGGTCGCCAAATTCACAACTTGTATATGTTACTGTGGGGAACTTAAACCTGTGGGAAGGCACATAGAGTGACAAATGCATGTGCCTGCCCGCTTAATCTGGCTACTGTTGTCACAAGAAACAGATGGCATAAATTACCCCAGCAAACAACCCATTCTTGAGCCCCTTTATGCCAAATTGCCTAAGAGAGTCTTGGATTGGCATAGGCGTTAACACAGAAGGAGATAAATGCTAAGAAATTAAGTGTAGCGGTGACTAATTCTGGGACATTACATTGCAGAAAGGTCAAGCTGTCCCTCTGTCAATACAATCTGTTATCTGCGAAATGGCTCTAACGCCCTATTGCCTCTCTGTTGCCCCTCTCGACCTTTGTACAGTTTTGTGTCTATCTTCGGTTTGAAACCTACTGAGCTAGGAATCCGGAGTTGTCTTAAGTTAACTTGCATCATTAAAGACAGTTGTAGTGTTTTGAACAAGATCACACTGGAAGGAGAATTATGAGGCACCTCATAACAGTGTATTTCTGAGAGATATGGTGCACATTCAAATGTTTGAAGATGTGTAGGTAAAAAATTGGAACTTCAAGATGGAATTTTTTACATTGAATTGCTCTCCCATCTAAGACGTAACATTTCATTAAAGGAAGATACCTGCAGCAGTGTGGAATATCCTCAGTCACAAGGGTGAAATATCCATCACCCTTCCACCCACTGGCAACTGTTACCAACTGAACCACAACTAATCTCTGGGTATTTATTCAGATATTCCTCTAGTGTCAGTTAGAGCACATCTGGATTAAATACGTCACAGTGGGCTCATCCCAGGTCTGGTTAACATTACTGTTCTATTTTTATGCTGTTGAAAGACTGCACAGTTAAAATTAAGTTCCTTATGCATTTAACTTACTGCAACACTGAATAAAGTGATTACATGATTTACTTTATCAAGATATGCATGGATATAAAAGTTAACAAATTGCCCTAAAAATATATTGTTATTCAGATTATTATGAATCTAAACAGCACAGTGAATGTCTGGATGTTCCGGTGGATGATATACTTGTTCTCAAACTTCTCGGTGATGTTAATTGGTGAGAAACATTCTTTCAATGTTTTCAATCCAGTGTTTAGAATTTAATATCACTAAGCTAATAATTCAGCAGTATTAACGAATAAGCATTAAAATATTATGAAACTGATTCTCATAAAGCCCAAATAATTCATTAATTTTCTTCATGGAATAAAACACAAAGTCTTTGCACAATCTGATCTATATGTGACTCGGACTCTACATTCATGGCTGACTAAATTACCCTTATTTATGTCCACCTGTAAACCATGCATTCATTTATAACAATTCACAAAATTAAATTCATGATGAATCTACACTTCTTCAGGGAATTAGCAATTAACATTAAATGTCAGCAATGCTAGTAAAACCTACATTGCAATAGCTTTTTTTTTAAATGACTGGAATAAGTAGGTAGCAAGGTAAACTTCTGGCAAGGTTGTGGTAAACTACAGGCTATGATCACCCCAACATTTGTTTCTTCTTACTTTGTTTCTATAATTGGATGTATTATGAGATATGGTCAAATCAAATGTAATTAGGTTATAAATGCTAATTGTGAAGGGGAGCCTAATTAGCCCACTCCCTGGGTTGCCAGTCCATTGATAATACACTGCTTTACAATT
Organism: Malacoraja senta; assembly: GCA_038087875.1. Lineage (NCBI taxonomy): Eukaryota > Metazoa > Chordata > Chondrichthyes > Rajiformes > Rajidae > Malacoraja > Malacoraja senta. The sequence continues at coordinate 124,154 of JAXLNO010003134.1, forward strand.
CTGGACTTTCTATTTCTCAATACTGTGCTGCTTGTTCTTCCGATTCTACATGGTCTGTGCCTTCATGCAAGATAATCAGTCCTTCAATACTGGACTGTGTGTACCGTAATCCAGTAATTGTGAACTGCCCTTCTCTTGACTCTTGATGCTTCTCAAAATTTTATGTCTCCTATCTTTCTTTGCCTTTTATAACATTGTAATACCTCACTCAGCAGTGAAATATTTAACAGTTTTAACAGGTGTCAGAACAAGATATTAGCAAGTGTAAATATTTTAGTGCTTCCAGAATAGTCCGTTCCCTTACAAGAATTTAGGCCATAATATTTACAGAATTTTTCTGACAAATGTTATAAATTTATTAATATGTTCAAAGCATACCACAAGATTGCTGACTGATGCAGAATGTACTGAGGCAGATGGTAGTTACATCCAGAGACAACAATAAAAGCAATCTCCATTTATATGGCACAATCACCACAAGCAAACCACCGCAAAGCACTTCGCGGGAGAGGTATCAATCAATATTCGATCAAGCCAAATAAGGAGTGTTTAAAGCAAATTTCGAAAGCTTAGACAAATATGTAGGGCTTAAGGAGGATCTTACACTTCATAAGAGGGATGCAAGCAGAAGCCTCCACGTGGCGCATCCCGGGCAATGCTGACGACAGAAACTGTACCACAGTGACTGACTGAAGTAGCCAATTCTGCAACCACCAACCGTCAACCGTCACTGACCGACCGGAAAGACGTGATATAGAAGATGGCCGGACACGAGGAAGAAGAACTTCATAAGAGCTGTTTGGTGATTACTGACTGGAATCTTATTCAACAAAAGACTCGCATTTACATTGCACTTTCGCATCCTTGGTTGTACCACATTCTGTGGTAATGTGCCACAGAACATTACCATCAACAAAATACTTTTGAGTAAAGCCACTTACAGT
>JAXLNO010003135.1:0-70057 GCA_038087875.1 Malacoraja senta
AGACTCGGTAGGTTGAAGGGTCTGTTTCCGTGCTGTATCTCTAAAGTGTAAAGTCTAAATGTGGGACGGAAGAAAGCTGGTCCAGTGATGGTAGATCCAGGTGAGAGGGGTTTGCTTGGCAGGTGGGTGGACACAGGCCAGAGATGGAAGTACATTCGTGGGTGAGCGAGCAGAGAGTATTTCCATATCCTATGCTCTGGTCCATGATTTGTTTTTGTTTTGTCTCATAAAACACAGAAAAGTACAGCACAGGAACAGGCCCTTCAGCCCATAACGTCTGTGCCGAACATGATTCCAGAGGAAAACTAATCTTATCTGTCTGCACATAATCCTTATCCCTCTATTCCCTACATTTCTATGTGCCTATCTAAAATGCTCTTAGATGCCACAATTGTATCTGCCTCCACCACCATCTCTGGCAATGTGTTCCAGGCCCCCACCATTATCTGTGTAATATACTTGCCCCGCACATCTCCATTAAACTTTCCCCTCTCACCTTATAGCTATGCCCTCTAGTATCGGACATTTCCACTTGGAAAAAGGTTCTGACTGTCTACCCTCTCTATGCCTCTAAAGTTTTATATTGTAGTGGCCTGGTGAGGTCAGGAAAAGGTCAGACGCAGGCAGGTTCAGAAGTCATTTAATGAATCACGGCAAACACACGTGGGCAGACAATCGTCCCTGTCCCTCAAGAGCCGAAGGGGATGACCCAAGGAGTGGCCTAACCCCCAGGGCCGCCACAGGACCCCCCCCCAAGAACAGAGGCACGAAACGGACAGGAGGGCGCACGTGGCGACCAGCCCGGGTGCGCACCATGCCCGGCACAGGAACGGGCAACTGACCAACTGGTGCAGGGGGCGGAGTAGCCACTGGAGGAGGTACCCTAGATGGAGGGCGCCCTCACTTACGGGGCTGGGCTACTAGCACCGGTCGATCAATGTCAATATGCGCCGGCTTCAGCCGCGCAACCGAAACAGTCTCACGCCGACCCCCCATGTCCAAGACGAATGTAGATGAGCCACGTTCCAGGACCAGGAAGGGACCCTCGCACGGCCACTGGAGAGGTGTCCGATGAGCATCCCTACACAGGAGACAAACTGGCAGTCCTCCAGAGCAGAGGGTACGTGCGGACGGAAGGACCATGACGAGACGTGGGCACCGGCGCCAGCTTGCCCACCGTCTGCTGAAGACGTTGCAGAGCGTCCGAAGGCTGCTCCACCTGGCCCCGTGCCGGTGGGATGAACTCCCCGGGCACCGTCAACCGAGAGCCATACACCAACTCGGCGGAGGAGGAGGCCAAGTCCTCCTTGAGTGCAGTGCGGATCCCCAGCAAAACCCACGGCAGGGCATCCACCCAGTCTGGATCATTGAGCTGTGCCTTCAGGGCATCCTTGAGTAGGCGGTGAAACCACTCCACTAGTCGTTCTCCTGCGGATGATACGCCGTCGTGTGGTGTAGGCGAACCCCCAGGAGGCGTGCCATTGCCGACCACAGTTCCGACGTGTTGAGGCCCCCGGTCGGATGTTATGTCCAGCGGCACCCTGAACCGGGCGATCCAGTGCGCCACCAAGGCCCGAGCGCAAGTGGCCGTTGAGGAATCAGCCAGTGGAATGACTTCAGGCCACCACGTGAAGCGGTCCACCACGGTGAAGAGATACGTCATGCCCCGGGACGGCGGCAGCGGCCTCACGATGTCCACGTGAATGTGGGCGAACCACTGCCGAGGGATGGCGAACTCCTGCAACGGCGCACGCACGTGTCGCTGCACCTTGGCGGTCTGGCACAGGATGCAGGTGCGCGCCCAATGTCCAACCTCCTTGCACAGCCCATGCCACATGAAGCGGGAGGCTACCAGGGCCGGTGATGGAGGGATGAGCAAGTCCGTGGAGAACCTCAAACACCCTGCGCCGCCAGGCGACGGGACGATGGGTCGCGGAAGCCCAGTGGAGACATCGCACAGCAGCGTTACGCCCCCAGGACCACAGACAACATCCTCCAACTGTAAGCCCAATACCGCCGTGCGATAGGCGGCCATTTCCTCGTCGACCAGCTGTGCGGCTGCCAGGGCGGAATAATCAATACCTTCAGCGACTTGGAGAACGCCGTGGACCGCAGGTCGCGATTAGGCGTCGGCCACCCTGTTGTACTTGCCCTTGACTAAACGGATGGAGGTGGAGTACTCGGACACGTACGCCAACTGCCTCTGCTGCCGCACAGACCACGGTCTGAATCCTTGGCAAACGCAAAAGTTAACGGCTTGTGATCTGTGAAGGCAGTAAAAGGCCTCCCCTCCAGGAAGTAGCAAAAGTGGCGTACGGCGAGGTACAGGGCAAGGAGCCTCACGGTCCAAAGCGCTGTAACGGCGCTGAGCACCACTGAGATGCCTGCTGAAGAAGGCGAGTGGCCGCCAGTATCCATCAATGAGATGCTCCAACACTGCCCCAACCGCCACCTCAGAAACGTCCACCGTGAGGGCGGTCGGGGCATCCTCTCGAGGGTGGACGAGCATCGTGGCCCCAGCCAGGGCCTCCTTAGCACCCTCGAATGCCGCTACTCCTTCGTCGGGCCACTCAACCTCCTTGCGATGACCAGCGATCAGGTGGAAAAGCGGGCACATGATTGCGGCCACCGCTGGCAAGAAGCGGTGATAAACCGCAACCATCCTCACGAATTCTGGAGGCCCTTAACTGTGGTCGGACGGGGGAACCGACGGACAGCATCCACCCTGGCCGGCAGATGCACCACCCCTTGTGGAGTTACGTGGTGCCCAAGGAAGTCGATGGGCGTCACCCCAAAACGTCACTTGGATGAGTTGATAGCCAATCCATGATCACTGAGGCGCTGGCACAGCTGACGGAGGTGGATGCAGTGCTCCTGCCGCGGGCGGCTGGCCACGAGTGTGTCATCCAAGTACACAAATACAAAGTCCAGGCCACGGCACACACAGTCCATAAGCCACTGGATGGCCTGCGCGGCATTCTTCAACCAAATGGCATCCGCAAAAATTCAAACAGTCCAAACGGTGTAATAATTGCTGTCTTAGGGATATCGTCGGGGCGGACCGGAATCTGATTGTACCATCGCACGAGGTCCACCTTGGAGAACACCGATGATCCAGCCAGATGGGCATTGACGTCCTGAATGTGCGGGACCGAGTACCTGTCGGCGACGGTCGCATCATTCAGGCGACGGTAATCCCCACACGGGCGCCAGCCCCCTCCCACTTTGGGGACCAGGTGGAGCGGTGACACTCATGAGCTATCGGAGGGGTGCACGAAGCCCATCGCCTCCATCAGGCGGAACTCCTCCCGAGCTAGACGGAGCTTGTCCGGCGCGAGATGACGCGCCCGGCGTGCACGGGCGGGCCAGTAGTCAGAATATGGTGGTCCACTCCGTGCTTGGGGGCGGAGGAGCGGAAGTGGGGTTCGAGGATGTCCGGAAAATCCGCCAGGATGCGCGCGATAGTCACATCCACGGACGACAGGGGACCATTAGGACGTGCAACCGGATCACCAATGCGGAGGAAGACCAGCTCCAGCATGACGGAGTGCACCAGGTGCCGCCGCTTGACATCCACGAGGAGTGAATGGGCTCGAAGGAAGTCGGCGCCCAGCAGCGGCTGGGAAACGTCGGCGATGACAAACTCCCACGAAAAACAGCTGTGGCCAAAGTTGAGGGAGATGGTGCGAACTCCGTAGGCGCGAATAGCGCTCCCATTTGCCGCGGTAAGGAGGGGGCCGCGGTTGCCCACACGGATGTCAGCGATGGAGGGAGGCAGCACACTAACCTCTGCCCCGGTGTCCACGAGGAACCGATCCCCGGTGCGGCGATCCCAGGCAAAGACGCGATGAATATGGTCGGCCATCGAAGGACTGACAGACGACCGGCCCCTGCTTTTCCCGGAACGCACAGAGGGGGCGACATTGCCTGGCTGCACCTCCCCAGCGGTGGTGATAATAGCACCAACCCCCTCTGCTGGCGTCTGGTGGAATAGCAGGTGAAGTTGGCTGTGCTGAACCATAGTGACCTCTGAGGACATCGGATGGAACTGCAGGATCCGAGAATCCGAGCAGCCCCCTCAGACTCACTAAGGCCAAACCTCCTGATGAGCAGGGCCTTGAGGCCCGTATATTTGTTAGTTAACGGGGGGGCGCTGAGGTACGGTTTAACCCACCACACAGTCGCCTGGTCAAGAGCGCTGACCACGTAAAAGTACTTCGTTTCATCTACCGTCACCCCTCGCAGAGCAAACCGTGCCTCTGCCTGTTGGAACCAGATGTCAGGCTCGTCGGTCCACAATGTCGGGAGCTTCAGCGCAACGACGTTGTTTTCTATCACGATGCGTGATGAACGTCGGGGTCACCAGTTGTAGTGGCCTGGATGAGGTCAGGAAAAGGCCAGACGCAGGCAGGTTCAGAAGTTGTTTAATGAATCATGGCAAATACACAGAACGCCCGCGAGCAGGACCCGGGAAACCCCGTGGGCAGACAATCGTCCCTGTCCCTCAAGAGCCGAGGGGGTGACCCAAGGAGTGGCCTACCCTCCAGGGACCGCCTCAATATACTTCCATCACGTCTCCACTCAACCTCCAACGTTCCTGAGAAAACAATCCAATTCTATCCAACCTCTCCCAGTAGCTGAAACCCTCTAATCCAGGCGGCATTCTGGTAAACATCCTCTGCACCCTCTCCTCGACTTCCTCATCTTTCCAGTAACGGGGCAACCAGAACTGCATGCAATACTCCAAATGCGGCCTAACCAAATTCATATAGAGCTGCATCATGACTTCCTATTATGCTCAGTGAAGCCAACTAACCCCTTACATAGCCAGAGACCCGGGTTCGATTATGACTACAGGTGCTGCCTGAACAGAGTTTGTACTTTAGCCATGTGACTGCATGGGGTATAATTCAGTCAAGAAATGCTGAGCATTGTTGGCAGGTCCAGCAATTATTGTCCATCCCTAATTAAGTGCTGCACTTGGTCACTTGTGAGAGCAGGTCCGAGTCAGCGACATGAGAGAGCTGGCCAGGCAGAGTAAAGGTATCAGACTTGCCTTTCCTGAAATATATTAGTGGATTTTCTTTAGACTTTAGAGATACGGTGCGGAAACAGGCCCTTCAGCCCACCGAGTCCGAGCCGACCAGCAATCACCGTGTACACTATCCTTGGTAAATTTACAATTTTACTGAAGCCAATTAACCTACAAACCTGTACATTTTTGGAGTGTGGGAGGAGGCCGAGCACCTGGAGAAAACCCATGCTCACTGGGAGAACGTGCAAACTCCGTACAGCCGCTGTGCTGCCCAATCGCTACCATTAAATTAATTGCTTAAATTCACCAGCTGCCATGTGCGATTTGAACTAATATCTGTGGATCGATGTTCCAACCCTCTGCCTGGACAATCGTCCAGCAGGTTAACCATGTTACCTCAACGTCTGTCTGTAGCTGCATTCTGATGTAGGATTTATGAATGATGGAGATTTCAAAGCAGAATGAAGTGCCTGTACCCGTGTCCACAGCAACTTTGCTATTTACAGTAAGCCTCCGTTTTTGGTCTTTCTATATGCTGCTCCTAATGTTTGCTTGTTCAAGTGTTTAAATCTTCTCAATATTTGTCAGTAGATTTAGCTCTAAAATCCACCTGACAATGCATTCCATTTTGTAATAGAACCATACATTAAATATTCCTTCATTTCTGGTTTTAATACCATGGGCTAAAATACAACTTTCACTGCTTCACTTAGAAATAACGCAATCCATGTATCAACAAGATTCACTGACTACCAGAAATTTAAAACATTTAGAGTGAAGCTCACTACACACTAGTCTGAAGAAGGGTTTCGGCCCGAAACGTTGCCTATTTCCTTCGCTCCATAGATGCTGTTGCACCCGCTGAGTTTCTCCAGCATTTTTGTGTACCTTCACTACACACTAACTGCTTTCGTCTCTTAGTAATATGATATCCATGCATGATCAGGCCACAAGTTGATCATTTAAATGGAAGCTCATCGAACTGAACCATTAAGTCTGGGTTTTTTCTCCACAGATACTGCCTGACCTGCCGTGTTTTTCCAGGATTTGGGGGGTTTTATTTGACAATATTAGGACCCTCTGTCACCCACCCACTATCCCTCCCCTCCCCCAGATGAAATATAATAACTTAGGGGCTTATTGCTTTGTGATGGCACAGTGGCGCAGCTATACAGCGGCCGAGACCCGGGTTCGATCCTGACTACAGGTGCTGGGTGAGTACAGAGTGTGTAAGCTCTGCCTGTGACCACATGGGTTTTTCCCGGGTGCTCCGGTTTCTACCCACATTCCAAGGTCGTTCAGGTTTGTAGGTTAATTGGCTTCAGTAAAATTGTAAATTGTCCCTAGTGTGTAGGATCGTGCTAGTGTACGGGGGTGATCGCTGGTGAGCACGGACTCTGTGGGCCAAAGGGCCCATTTCCGCCCTGTATCTCTAAAGTCTAACTTGAAGCAGTGGCAGTGAACATTTACAGAACAGAGTGATCGCCTCAAGTTGCAGAAGTACAAGTGGTTTCTAAAGAATACATAGAAAGTCAAGGCTGCGGTTCACCAGGGAAACAAGCTGGCTTTGTGGTGCTAATGAACAGTTTTCCCAATATGATATCTGCTAGTATGTTCAAGAACCACAGTGGGAACAAAAGTCTCACATCTCTCTGAGCCTCTTTGCTGAAAATTGAATCAGGCTGCATTAACACCATTATATTTTAAAGTTGCCTCATAACAAATGAAATATATGTGAACACTGTGCATGCAAAACATTGCAATTTAAATTGTGACATGTTTTTAAAAGAATTTAATGCTGGGTTATTTTAACCCAATGCAATGAGCTGTGGGGTAAGGTGAAATGTGTCTGCCAATATTTACTATCTTGGGCGGCACAGTGGCGCAGTGGTAGAGCTGCTGTCTCATAGTGCCAGAGACCCGGGTTCAATCCACACTATAGGTGCTGTCTGGAGTTTGCAATTTCTCTCTGTAATGCGTGGGTTTTCTCCGGGTGCTCCGGTATCCTCTCACATTCCAAAGATGCACAGGTCAGTAGGTTAATTGGTTTCTGTAAATTGTCCCTAGTGTGTAGGGTGCAAATTGGGATAACATAGAACTAGTGTACAGGTTTTTATTTGACAATATTACGACCCTCTGTCACCCACCCACTACCCCTCCCCTCCTCCCAGGTGGTCGGCATGGACTTGGTGGGCCAAAGGGCCTGTTTCCATGCTGTATCGCTAAAACTAAACTAAGACTCACACTTGAAGTCTGACCACTAGATGAGAAAGAGTGCACAGAAGGTATATGAAGATCTTGCCATTACCTGAGGGCCTGAGCTATAGGGAGAGGTTGGGCAGGCTAGGATCTTATTCCTTGGAGAGCAGGAAGCTGAAGGGTGATCTTATAGAGATGTATAAATTCATGAGGGAAATAGACTGGGTGAATGCCTTTTACCCAAGGTAGAGGAATCAAGAACCAGATCTATAAGGGCAAGATTTAATGGGAACCTGAGGGGCAACTTTCTCACTCAGAGGTTGGTAGGTATATGGAACGAGCTGACAGAGGAAGTAGTTGAGGCAGGTACAATATCAACATTTAAAAGACACTTGGACAGATCCATGGATAGGGAGGGTTTAGAGTGATAGGTGCCAAATGGGATTAGCTTAGATGGGGCATCTTGGTCAGCTTGGATGAGCTGGGCCAAAGGGCCTGTTTCCGTGCTGTATGACTCTATGGCACTGAGCTGTAGTGTCCCAGGACTGGCATCCAAAAAGAAGTCACTACTTTCCGAAGAGGCAATGGCGAGGGGAGGGGGGATGGGGGCGTGGGGGGGGGGGGGGGTGGAATGAAATGATCATTTTCAAAATAAAACATTCTTTACGATGCTTCTGATGGGTTCCATGTGTCATGACCAAAGTGAAAGTGTACAATATATCATTAGTTTAGGAGTCCAAAATCTCTCTTAATACCCCAGCAGGCTAGGAATTAAATACCAAGGGGCATGAGCTCACATAATACCAGGAAATTACCATGTACACGTCAATAATAAACTCAAACTACCTCCCCTTCTGTGTTCTATGCCAGTGGTATCTGCTGCTCTATGTTAGCTGAACAAGTGTCCTGGCCAGTAACGTCACTTATCCATGTTCTCCACAGATGCTGCCTGATCCGCTTGTGTTACCCCAGCTCTTTGTGTCTTTCAGTAATAAACAGTTACATACATAGTGTAAAATGCTATTGTAGAGACATGTATTCTTAAAAGAACAATAGCAATAATTAATTTCTGATTAAATGAAATTCTTACCAACTTTGCAAAAGAGGTCCACTGTAGAAATGTAGAGCAACTGCAAAATAGAGACATGTTACTTAAGGGGCAATCTGATTTATAGGAGTCAATACAATAAAATGAGTTCAAAGAAATATGAGTTTACCTGTAAATTCTATGTCCTTGTGAAGCAGTGGGTAGAAGGCGGATTCTGAAAGCAAGCTTTGAATCCAGATTAATGGGACACCAGCCAAACGCCTCTCTGCTGGCTGCTTTGGTCCACTTGGGCTTTTCATGCCAATTCCATGCTCAGGAAAGAAATTGTAATTTGTCACAACCTGGCAGTCTCGAGAAGAATAGATCGTAAGGATAGCAAATGTATGAGATGGAAGAACGGCCAACAATGTTAAATCGAAGCTTTCTGTCACAGCTTCTGGTGCCATTGGGAATGAGTTTCCATACAATACGGCTCCGTGTAGATTGCCTCCAACCAACGATTTGCAAGCACACAAGAACACCATTTAAAAGACACTTGGACAGGGCCATGAGTGGAGAAAGGTTTAGAGGGACTAAACGTGGGCAAACGGGACCAGCTTAGAAGGGGCACGGACTAGTAGGGCCGAAGGACCTGTTTCCGTGCTGTATGGCTCCACGGCTCTATAACACAGTAACAAAGAGTAACTGAAACCCTTGGTGGATGCACTGTTCATCACTTTTGCAACATTTATTGTTATTTGGCATTTCAGATGAAGAGGCCCTAAAAGAAGCAACATGCAGGTTTTCCAAAACTCAAACAAAGCAAATATGCGACGGTGGATGCCTAACAGTGAATATTAATAAACATGTTATTCAATAAAAGGAAAAACTGGAAATACAGTGAATTTTAAACATCTTTCACTGGGTGCATATTACATACACATATATAAGAAATGAAGGAGGCATAAATACAGAATAAACCAAGAGACACAACTTCAATCATAGTGTGGAGATCTAGAGTGGAGATAAACATTTCTCACGAGTGGGATTAATATCTGATGCATAAGTGTGCGCCAGTCAAATAATGGCTAACAACGAGAAAAAAAATAATTAAACCCATGGCTTTAAATTCAGCTCGAAGCAGCCACTTAAAACCCCTTTGAAACTGGGTCAGGCTGTGAATGTCACAACAAAGGATAGGGATTGGAAAGGACATGCATGCAAGAGTTCCTCTCTTACAAATCTCTTTGTTGCCGTTCAAGGAAGCTATCAGTGATATTGGGTGAATTAACCAACCAACCAACCCCTAGTCAGGGGAAACTGTGAACTCAAGCTAAAACGGGAAAAAAAAAAGAAAAAAGATTCCAGGATGGGCTACGTTTCAAATTAAATTCCACGGCTTCTTTTGGAAAGCGCGAGAAAACAACTTTGGACAACAAAGCCGTAACATAATGTGACATAATGAAAAAGAAAATCAACAACTAAACATCTCCAGTTGCTAAGATTTATCATAATCTGTACCTGGAATATATACAGCTTAAAGTACTGTGTCACATTGCACACAAGAATTAAAATAGCAACTCAGCATTCATATTTTAAAATGCTTTATCAGATGTCCAGCAACGTCATATAAAACTTTAAAAGTCAATCTTTTGCCAAACATTTACAAAACAGAAACTAGATCATTAATCACATATTTTTGACATACAAAACATTATCTCTCATTTTATCATTGCAAATGCAGATAACCTGATAAGCTTCATAGCATGTACAATATTCGACAACCATTGTTACCACACTAGGGAGGAGGGTGATGACAGACATCTGCTCCATTATAAAGCTAAAACCCAATCTCAAGGATTTGTTTTTAAGACACTACCCAACCATAGATAGGTTCCATTGAGTTTATAGGCTGGGTAGCCAGGTTCAGTAACTAATTGAAGCAAAGATTGAGAAGACATAGCTGGGAAGACAGAGGTAATTCATACATTTTGGATGCTAGCACAAGAAAAGGATTTCAATGGGTGACAGTGCTGAGGAAAACTGGTGTAAAAATAGACACATTATTCAAGGTGGCAATTCAGCTCGATGCAGCCATGAAAAAGGCAAACAGAATCCTTGGTTTTGTGTTCACTGGCTTTGAGTACAAAAGCAAGGAAACAATGTTGGACTTGCGCAAGATGTTAGTCTGGCACAAGGTCACAGGCAATCTGTAAGAAACTGTCAAAAATACTGGAAGACTGTAGCATGTTTCCAGGAGTGAGGCTTCTTTAGCATCAAGAAGAAAAGCAAGGGTGACATGATTCAAAAATCATCAGCGTTCGGGAGGGGCAATTAAGGAGTTAATTCCACAGTTCCACCGTGTTGTGAAACAGTTGCAAGAAAAGCACGCATTCAGATAGTCGCAAAAAAATTATTAAACGGTTAGGTTTGTGGGGGAAAAAATCGACATAAAAAGTTGTTAGAATGTGAAACTCTCTGCTGTTCAGATGGGGAACGGACATCTTTGGAAAAGAGACTGGAGAGATTACTGAGAGAGGAATATTAAAGGACAGAAAGAGAATGCAGCAGCAGTGATTAATTGATAGATGGAGTAAAATGCAAAAGCAGATTTAGCAGATGAAGCTAAGCATTCATGGAGACCGACTCCCACTAAAGACATCAACTGGAAGCAAGTACTACAGTTTACAAATCACCAGTTCGACTGACATTTCCGACAAATATGGTGTTTAATAAGAATTTCGACCCCTCTGACAATGACTTCACCTCAAACACTAATTCCTTTGGTCTCGGTGTAATCTCGAAGATATCTTTGCAAGATAGTTTGAGAGGAGAACAGAGGGAATTTTGCATCTGTCTCCTGGACTTCTCCCCTTGAACTACAGTCTAAAAGGACTAGCAAATTCTTCAAAATTGCCCAGTCATCCAGGAGTTACTACGTTCTACCAATATTTAGAATAACACTGTATATTTTGAGGTACTGTGAACAATTACTACTGGATCCAGGATTCAATGCACTGAATTCATGATTAGCCTCTGCACTTCTTGCCTAAGTGGGACGAGTGTTCTTTATGTGAACTATCTCTTCAAAGATCATTTAACACTCTTCCCCAATGTTAGATCTAACCAGACATCTACTGAATGGATGATCGCCAATTGGAACGCGTAAGAAATCAAAGATGTCCGCAAATGGACAATTTGTAAATAAGTATAAAGTTTGTGATGTACAGGTGCTCTATAGAAAATGACTAACGTGTTGAAATATACTTAGGGCCAAAAGCTTAGAGAGTTATTTTTCCATTGAGCCAGTCCATCCATCACTGGGATCCTAAGAAGTGGACATGATAATCTGATTTTAATGGAATGGTGAGAACAACAATGGCCATACCGTCCCTTCCCCTTTCATGTTTCGGATTAAGCAGGCGACCAGGAAGAACCAAATTCTCTGGGAGTGAAAGGCAAAGTTCAGAAAGGCTTTTAAAAAAAAGCAGAAACTGGGATGGTGAATGCGTTTACTTTATCAATTTAAATGTGGAGAGGCAACTGTCAAATCACTACAGATTTTCTTTTCTTAGTATTTTATTATTTTCTTTCTTATTCTTACAGCTTGCAGACCCTTCCAGAGGGGCAACAGGTTGCAATAGATATACAAATCAGGAATACAGCTTTTTAACAATATTTTAATGTTCATAAAAATAAACCAGTTGCAGGTTATATTTCAGTCTAAGCTCAGCCTAGCACTAATAATTAAACAGTAATGCTTCTTTACAGTTACCACATATCCATTTCACTATGCACCCATTTTTGCTAGGAAAAATAATTAATGATTTTTTTAACGGCAGGCACCAAAGCGGACAGAACAAAAAACAGAATGACAGCAAAGGAAGAGAACAGGGGAAAAAATCACAAGCAAATACACCAATGTTGATAAGAACATTTGTTCAGGAGTTTATTTTAACATGTTCTTTAGATATCATTTGTGGGTAAGGAGTCTTCATGGTTTTATTTACTTTTATCTGTGTGGCCCTGTCATATAATCACTGTTTCTGGGGCCATTTCTTGTGGACGAGGCACTGCCTCCTTGGCAGTTGCAGTTGGGGCAGTGGTGATGGTGCGGAGGAGGCCGGTGATGATGAACTGAAGACCCCGATGACATGGAAATAGCAGAAGCTGCTGCCATCATGGGCATGGAGAACCAAGGGTTGCAGAATGGCAGCAGGCTGGCCAGGTGGGCCTGAGCGGCGGCCGCAGCCAGGTCTGGGTACATGCCCTGGAACCCTGGCATGCCCATCATAGGTCCAAACCCAGCAGCCATGGGGGGCATGAGATGGTAGACCGAGGTCGCTGAAGTGGTACTGCTGGTCTCCACAGCGTGATTGCCAGCCCGGATCAGGCCGCCATGTTGCGACGGGTGAAACTGAGTCATTTGGTTCACCTTGGCGCTCTGCTCTGTAGATGTATGGTCGGCTGGTCTCGCTGCCAAGGCAGGTGGAACCGCATTGCCAGAACCATTTGTGCTCCCGGTATTGGCGACTCGTTGATTGCCGAGGTTATTTTCGAATGCATACTTTTGCTCATTTTCCCTCGTAGGTGACACGAGGTTGCTCTGCTGTACAGCTAATGTCTGTATTAGTTGCCTCGGCCCTCCAGGTAAGGAGGGACCCCCACTGACAGGGAAGTCACTACTGGTATCACCTTCTGTGCAGTTAAGATTAGGAATGGCACTTTTGATCCCAACTCTCCGCTTCATTCTGGGCAGCAGGTGAGGATAATCTCTTCTGAAATTCAGGTTATGGTAAAACTGAAACTGAAATAAAAATACCATCATTTTATTAATCACTGAATGGACATCATTCTCTTAACTTTTCCAACCCTGAATTGGACCTTTGGACCTGTACTGTAATGTGGGCAATACCATAGTACAACACTGTGGGTAGGATTCAAGGTGGTAGAACAGGAGCCATCTATGCTGATCACTTTATTAATCTATCCCAGACATGTACGATTCCAGCTCCGACTGCATAGAGTCCTGAACGTGATCACTGCTGAGGCCAGGCACCAGCTCTCAGATACAGAGCATGATCCCCCACAGACGGACAACAGGCCACCATCTCCCAGGCCATCACCCATCTCTGCCTCCACAGCCTCCAACCTTATCGTTCCCCAGCCCCGCACTGCTTGTTTCTATCCCCTTCCCAAAATCCACAAGCAAGCCTGCCCTGCTCCACCAAACTCATCTCCAAATGCAGTCTGAAGAAGGGGCCCGGCCTGAAACATTGCCTATCCATGTCCTCCAGAGATTCTGCCTGACCTGCCGAGTTACTCCAGCACTTTGTGTTCTGTGCAAGATTCCAGCATCTGCAGTTCCATGTGTCCACAGGCCTATTCTATCATTGGCTTGGCCAGAAGCTCAGGGTTTCACCCAGAGGCCACAGTAATTACAGAAGATTACCAAGTCTCTGGGGACTAGGCTGAGCAACTCTGAGTCACCTGTGACCCCAGCTGTCCAGTCCCTCACCCGGCCCTGGCTATCTAGGCTGATCGTTCCTTTACCTGCGTCCTGCCCCTAAACCTATTCAAGCTGCCCAGTCTGAGACCTCTGGAAGAATTCCAGTGCTCCTTTAGCTATTCAACAAGTACACCTTTAGGCTTTAGAGAATAAGCGCGGAAATAGGCCCTTCGGCCCACCGAGTCTGCGCCGACCATCGGTCACCCCGTACACTAGCATTTTCCTACACCCTAGGGACAATTTACAATTTACAGAAGCCAATTAACCTACGAACCTGCATCTTTGGAGTGTGGGGAGGAAGCCGGAGCACCGGGAGAACATACAGTGGCTTGCAAAAGTATTCATACCCATTGAACTTTTCCACATTTTGTCACGTTACAACCACAAACGTAAATGTATTTTATTGGGATTTTATGTGATAGACCAACACAAAGCGGCGCATAAATGTGAAGCGGAAGGAAAATGATACATGGTTTTCAAATTTTTTTACAAATAAAAAACAAAAGTGTCGCGTGCAAAAGTATTCAGCCCCCTTTACTCTGATACCCCTAAACAAAACCCAGTGCAACCAATTGCCTTCAGAAGTCACCTAATTAGTAACTAGAGTCCACTTGTGTGTAATCTAATCTCAGTATAAATACAGCTGTTCTGTGAAGGCCTCAGAGGTTTGTTAGAGAACATTAGTGAACAAACAGCATCATGAAGCCCAAGGAACACACCAGACAGGTCAGGGATAAAGTTGTGGAGAAGTTTAAAGCAGGGTTAGGTTATAAACAAATATCCCAAGCTTTGAACATCTCACGGAGCACTGTTCAATCCATCATCCGAAAATGGAAAGAGTATGGCACAATTGCAAACCTACCAAGACATGGCCGTCCACCTAAACTGACAGGCCGGGCAAGGAGAGCATTGATCAGAGAAGCAGCCAAGAGACCCATGGTAACTCTGGAGGAGCTGCAAAGATCCACAGCTCAGGTGGGAGAATCTGTCCACAGGACAACTATTAGTCGTGCACTCCACAAATCGGGCCTTTATGGAAGAGTGGCAAGAAGAAAGCCATTGTTGAAAAAAAGCCATAAGAAGTCCCGTTTGCAGTTTGCCACAAGCCATGTGGGGGTCACAGCAAACATGTGGAGGAAGGTGCTCTGGTCAGATGAGACCAAAATTGAAGTTTTTGGCCTAAATGCAAAACGCTATGTGTGGCGGAAACCTAACACTGCACATCACCCTGAACCCACCATCCCCACTGTGAAACATGGTGGTGGCAGCATCATGCTGTGGGGATGCTTTTCTTCAGCAGGGGCAGGGAAGCTGGTCAGAGTTGATGGGAAGATGGATGGAGCCAAATACAGGGCAATCTTGGAAGAAAACCTGTTAGAGTCTGCAAAAGGCTTGAGACTGGGGCGGAGGTTCACCTTCCAGCAGGACAACGACCCTAAACATACAGCCAGAGCTACAATGGAATGGTTTAGATCAAAGCATATTCATGTGTTAGAATGGCCCAGTCAAAGTCCAGACCTAAATCCAATTGAGAATCTCTGGCAAGACTTGAAAATTGCTGTTCACAGACGCTCTCCATTCAATCTGACTGAGCTTGAGCTATTTTGCAAAGAAGAATGGGCAAAAATGTCAGTCTCTAGATGTGCAAAGCTGGTAGAGACATACCCCAAAAGACTTGCAGCTGTAATTGCAGCGAAAGGTGGTTGTACAAAGTATTGACTCAGGGGGGCTGAATACTTTTGCACGCGACACTTTTCAGTTTTTTATTTGTAAAAAAATTTGAAAACCATGTATCATTTTCCTTCCACTTCACAATTATGCACCACTTTGTGTTGGTCTATCACATAAAATCACAATAAAATACATTTACGTTTGTGGTTGTAACGTGACAAAATGTGGAAAAGTTCAAGGGGTATGAAAACTTTTGCAAGCCACTGTACAAACACCGTACAGACAGCACCGGTAGTCAGGATCAAACCTGAGTCTCTAGCGCTGTAAGGCAGTGATTCTATCGCTGTGCCACCGTGCCGCCCTGTAGGCACAACAAAACTGCAGAGACTGGAATCTCGAGCAAGCACACAGTGTGATGGAGGAACTCAGAGGCTCATCTGTGGACAGGCGACATTTCGGGTCGGGACCCTTCCTCAGACCAAAATGCTGTCTGTCAATTCCTACCACAGATGCTGGCTGACCCGTTGAGTTCCTCCAGTACTCAGCGTTTGGCTTACAGAATACCTCCTTTGCAGATCAACCAAGATGCAAACACACTCTTTTTCACCCTGTCAACAACAAGGGTCGCGACCCCGAAAAATCACCCGTTCCTTCTATCGAGAGATGCTGCCTGCCCTGCTGAGTTACTCCAGCATTTTGTGTCTATCTTCGGTGTAAACCAGCATCTGCAGTTCCTTCCTACACAACAATCCATCTCGATCATTTCAGCTATCTTAATAATATTTTGTAAAACCCTTGGTGATTTTGCTCCAGGATGCTTACCAAAGGATACTGAAGATATGGATTTCCTTGTTTGAACACTGGAAGGTATCCCCGGAACTCTATCAATCCCAGTAATTGGAAATGGCCTCAGTACGTGTTTCAATTAGCTCTTAAGAATGATCAGCAGTGATTTATACAAACAGCTCACCAAAACATCCCAGTGAAATTCCTACCAGCTGTTCACATTTCTCGACAAGATAAGTGATGGTCTTGGCATCATGTCCGGCACAGACATTGTGGGCCGAAGGGCCTGTTCTTGTGCTGCACTGTTCTATGTTCCATCTTAAATGAAGTCGAGCTACGATCAGTTTCAAGCTTATGCTTTCATCGATTACAACTCACTTGCCCCTCTCTCACTTGTTCAGTTAGCCAGTGGCTGGTATCAGTGAAGTCTAATTTTCAACTTTCACCACACATCCTGAGAGCATTAACTGCCAGCCACACAGTGAGAGAGACTGGTGCCCCACAGAAGCCAGTCGCTAATAACCCCTTGTCACTCGATATTTACCAAGGCGTCGGGGTTTTAAAACAATCCAACAGCATTCACTATCGTGTGTAGGAAGGAACTGCAGATGTTGGTTTAAACCAAACATAGACACAAAAAGCTGGAGTAACTCAGCGGGTCAGGCAGCATCTCTGGAGAGAAGGAACGGGTGATGTTTGAGTAACTACAGTATATGACAGCATTCACTATCAATATCGGTACGTTACGGAGGTATCCATTCAGTGAGAGAATGAAAGGTGAAGGGATAATAAGCAATTTAAAACGTCATTGCTGATAAATATATTTGTTAACATAGGCTTGGGGACAACGGTTCAGGAACACTCAGTAAAAGCTTCACACTCTCCTCAGTTTCTTCAACCCTCGTGAATGCTAAAGGGCTAAAAGACAAGACTTGCACCTTATCTGAATGATCAGGTCATGAATGGGGAGCACTGAATGTTTGCTGATCTAAACTGATGCAAAATCTGATCAAACTTGCCCATGTCGTAGCTCCTTCAACATTGACTGAGAGAGACCTGCCAGCAAATGCAATGTGAGCATTCATTTCCAGAGGGACTAGAATAGTCCGGGATGGGAATAGAATAGGGCAAAAGGACTTGGGAGTGGTGGTGCGGGATTGCCAAAAGGTTAATTTGCAAGTTGAATCGGTAGTAAGCAAGGCAAATGGAATGCTAAACTTTATTTTGGGAGCACCTAGAATATAAAAACAGAGATGCAATGCTAAGGCTTTATAAGACGCTGGTCAGACTGCATTTGGAGTGTTGTGAGCCGTTTTGGGCCCCATTTCTAAGGAAGGATATGCTGGCGTTTGAGAGGGTCCAGAGGTGGTTTACGAGAATATTCTCAGGAACGATTGGATTAACACATGATGAGCGTTTGATGGCACTGGACCTGTACTTGTTAGAATTTAGAAGGATGTGGTGGATCACATTGAAACCTACTGAATAAATAAAATACTTAGATAAAGTGTATGTGGAGAGAATGTTTCCACTAGAGGCACAGCCTCAGGACCAAAGGACGAACCTTCAGAATGGAGATGAGGAAGAATTTCTACAGCCAGAGGGTGGTGAATCTGTGGAATTCACTGCGATGAACAAGGGTGGAGGCCAAGTCATTGGGTATTTTTTAAGTGGAGATTGATAGGTTCTTGATTAGTAAGAAGGCGGGAGAATGGGGGAGAGAGGGAAAGATAGGTCAGCCATGATTGAATGGCGGAGATGACTCGATGGGCCGAATGGCTTAATTCTGCTTCTACATCTTATGGTCTTATCCTTCCATGACTTGCTCACAGAAAGTCAAAACAAAGCAGATTCATCTCATGGTCATTTTCATGTCCTTCCAGGTAAAGGGTTTGGGGATCTGAGAATGGTTATGCCTCATTCAGTGGTAGAATGACAGAGCGGTGGGCATGGATGCTTTACACAAATAAAGAGGGCTCAACATTTATTTACATTATTGGCATGTTTGCTTCACCTGGATGCAACTTCAGTTGACTACTAATGGAATGGATGGTACGTCTCTCCAACAGCCCTGACCTCCTCAGCAACAGTCATTGAGTCTCAGAGAGATACAGCACACAAACAGGCCCTTTGGCCCACTGAATCCATGCCAGCCATCAGCCAAAGAGTCCCATTAATCCTATTTTTATTCTCTCCATATTCCCATCAACTCCATCTCAATCCCAGAATCTATCACCAACTAGAGCCAATTTACAGAGGCCAATTAACCTCCCAACTCTCCCATCTTTGGGATGAGGGAGGAAACTGGATTGCACATAGGAGACCCACAAAATCACAGGGAGAACGTGCAAACTCCACATAGACAGCACCCAAGCTCAGGATCAAACCTGGGTCACACACATGCTTCACACTACCTTCACACACTCCCCCCCACCACCCCCTACCTCCACCTCTAATCTTTTTTTTCCTTCCATTTCCTGAAGTTGGTGACTTACAGCAGAGAAAAAAAAATCAACGACCTCCACAAACCCCAAACAAAGAGCCATTCGATCTTGTTGCATGAATGTAGACCTTGAGTATTTGCTGGTTGTACCGTCATAGGGAGCATCAGCCAACATTGCCAACGGATGGTTAAATGGGACCAATGATGTTCTCATCAGAGGTTATTGGTCTATTTGCTCCAGAGCAACCATTTGAGCACAGATGAATAGGTTCTTATCCTCCTTTGCTCCTTCAACACTGTGCTGTATTATAACACAGAACATGTACACTCTTTGTTTTTAAATGTTGAATACATTCAATATATAATTCATAGACATGGATTTCACCCTGGGACACTGCTTAAGAACAGGGCAGGTCCATCTTTTCAAATCCGTGCACAAGTATATGCATTATATATATATATATATATATACTCGACAAAATATCTATTCTATTTGGTGAGATCCACACGCTGCATTAATTGCATTCACGTGAATCCTCAAATCATATTCTCTACATAACACGTGTGTTAATGAAAAGTCAGGCCTCCAATTCATTTTGACATCACAGGATAATATAATTAGCATAGCAACAGGGAATGACCTATTATGGCATCGTCACCTTAGCAACCATATCATTCAGATCAGCCTGGTACAAATGTACAGAGGATGGAGGTGAAAAGTTTGTGCTGTAATGCATTTGTTCTATGAATGACTCCAACCTGGTCATAATCTACCAGCATTGTGATGGTCAAGGTTATGTTACATAAAATAGCAGGGGGTGATCAGCTCTTGATATTTATTCCAATTATATATAGCGAGGGACTTTATTTTCCATTGGTTTACAAGGGAACTTGGTTGAGGCGTTTGTCATGAAAGAAGAACACTTATGTTTCTCCTGTGTGGAACCAATTCTTTCAGTGTACCACAGCAGAGACACATTATGACAGATCATTTTAAACAATGGTGGAAAATTCCATCATTTTCTCATAGACTGACACATTCCAAACACACACTATAACTTTGCCTTCAGCATAAATAACTTATGCAGTGTTGCACAAGAATAAAAAATGACACAGGTGTGTTTTATAAATGTTTTGCCAGGTGAATTGGTTGAGGTTTTATGTTTGGTTGGAAATACTGTAAATATTATTACATACCAGGCAATGTATTCTGCACTTTCACACATTTTGAGAAACTCCTATTCCAGACTGAATCAACCGTTTGCCTCACTAATTGACTGGGTGCTTCTGTGTTGCAAATAAACATTCGTGTTTTGAGAACGGATTTGAGCGGGTTGGAGGGGGTTTTCCATGAAATATTAGTGCCAGGGACCTGGTTTGATCCTGACCTCGGGTGCTGTCTGCTTGGAGTTTGCACGTTCTCCCTGTGAGACCGTGTGGGTATCCCCGGGTGCTCCGGATTCCTTCCACATCCCAAAGTCGTGCGGGGTGGTAGCTTAATTGGCCCTCTGTAAATTGCCCCTTGCGTGTAGGAGTGGATGCAAAAGTGGGATAACGTAGAAAAAGTGGGATAACGTAGAACTGGTTCGGTGCGGAGTCGGTGAGTCGGTGGGCTTGTTTCCATCCTGTACGCTTCAATTACAAACAAAAAAGACAAATTGCTTGTCACTCTATATTTGCTTTTGTTTTCTACCTTGGTCATTGAAACTGCTCCTTTTTCTTCAGCAATGAATTCAGAAAGAGAGGCAGATCGTTGAAAGTCCTGGCGGATTTTGCTAAAACCATACAGATTCAGCTGCCGAATGAAACTTTTCATGCAGTCAGTTTCAAAAATCCTCGAGGGGCCGCGCCGTTCCAGCACCTCTTTCTTAAAGGACTCCTCGTCTATAACTACACAGTTTCCACCATCGTCCCACCGGATTGATGCAAACTGGTCGCTCTCAACGATCTTCCAGAGTTTTTTCGGGAAGGTGAGTGACATAAGGTCAGTGTCACCTACCTCTTCGTAGTAGACAAGCCTGGGTCTTTTTAAAACCGACTCCTCGGTCAGGGCTTGCAAGGCATTCTCTTCCAATATTGTCCTCAGTTCCGAGTCGCCCGATGCCGTCTGGTCGCAAACTGGAGACCTGTTGTGAGATTTCTCAGTGGACTGGGCTAATCCCTTCTGATCGGCCGGGTTCAGCTCGGCCGCAGCGGAGTGCGGGTCCCCCTCGTTGTCGCTGTCCCTTTCTACTTTGATGGTCTTCTGGAGAGTGGACATGGTGGTGGGCAGGTCTGGAAGGATCCTAGTGGTGCCAACCAAGCAGAGTCAAAAAGGCTAACGACCAGGTTTGATTTGTGTTTGATCTACACAGAAGCTGGCGCTGGGACAGAATAAGTTGAGTGATGTGAGGTTGAGCTAACGTGAGGAGTTCCAGATCGTCATAAAACAAACCGCCAACGCGCTCAGAGCCGTCACAATGGAGTTTGCCACAATCCACGGGCCGTCACAATAAGTACCTTCATCCTGTGCCCTGGAGAAATGAGCACAGCGCCTCAAAACCCCTTGCCTTTGCCCTCCCGCCTGCTGCTAGGACGGGCGAGATGGGCAAGATCAGGGCATTGGTCATCTGGGGTGGAGTGTGGAGATGTTGGATTTTGAGAGCTGGAACCAGGGTCAGGTAGCTTGGCAGTCGCTTGGTCCACTCTTTCAGGAGCTCGGGTCCTGGGCCAAGAGAAACAGCCAAAGATGCACACAGTTGGTGCGGTGAAATGGTTGGAAGGTCTCAGTTGCCTTGGGTGTTGGTTCAGTGGTTGGTGTGACCCTCAATGCAATTTTTTTGCTCTTTCTTTCCACAAAGCCGCCCACTGGAGATGTCCACAGATGGTTGGGAGTTAATGCATCAGTGCAATAATTTCACAAAATGTAAATCCCTCGTCAAATGGCTTGAACAGACGTTGCGTTGTGCCCAGGGTCAATACCATTGCTTCTTCCAGATGGATTCATGGGTTGCTTCTCTTTGGAACTGCAAAATAATTGGCCCAGAGCTCCTGGGTCACGTGGGTCATCTTCTGCAGTGACATCACAAAGACATCCTGGTCTTCAATGTGTCCAGTCTGAGCCCTCTCAAGGGGTCAGATTCAATGGCTCAGCTACCCAACATGTCTACAGTCTGAAAGAACATCTTTGGCTGAGGGAGAAGATTCATATAAGGACATCTTCCATTGCTGAATTAACTCAAAGCTGTGCTACTTTTTACCCATAAGACATAGGAGTAGAATTAGGCCATTCGGCCCATCGAGTCTGCTCTGCCATTTAATCATGGCTGATCTATTTTTCCTTCTCAACCTCTCATATTTTCCTGCCTTCTCCCCATAACCTCTGATGCCCTTACTAATCAAGAATTAATCTCCACTTCAAAAATACCCAATGACTTGGCCTCCACAGCTGTCTGTGGCAATGAATTCCACAGATTCACCACCCTCTGGCTAAAGAAATTCCTCCGCATCTCCATTTTAAAGGTACGTCCTTTTATTCTGAGGCTATACCCACTGTTCTTATATCTCCCACTAGTGAAAACATCCTGTCCATATCCACTCTATCCACTCTGTTTCTCTATTCAGTCGGCTTAAATAAGTTTCCTCCTCATCCTTTCGTTTGTTACGTTAATATTAAAGATCTTGTGGAATTGTTGGAAGATTTTGTCTGGAATTCTGCAACTGTTCTTTCCTCAACCCTCATAACCAACACCCCACATTGTCTGCTACTGAACTTTTTGTGTGCTTCTAATGTTATTCACTGCGTTAATTGTCAAGCTGCATTAAAATGATAAAACAATAAATGTAAGGATTAACTGGACCACTAAGTTCTTAGTTCAGTTCGTGCAGAGCTATTTTATTTTAGAGATACAGCATGGAAACAGGCCCTTCGGCCCACCAAGTCCACGGCGACAATTGGTCATCTGTTCACACTAGTTCTATGTTACCCCACTTTCCTGTCCACTCCTGACATACTAGAGACACATTAGAGACCAGTTAATCTACAAACCTGCACATCTTTGGGATGTGGGTGGAAACCAGAGCACCTGGAGGAAACCAACGCAGTCACAGGGAGAATGTGCCAACTCCATCTGAGATCAGGATCGAACCCTAGTCTCTGGCGCTGAGGCAGCAGTTCTACCAGCTGCGCCACTTTGCCACCCTTAGAAGAGAAGAATATAATACCCCAAGAAACAGATGTGGCAGGTAGCATTAAAGTGGGAAGAATGAATGAATGAATGAATGAATTAATTAATGAACGAATAAGTTTAGTGGCCAAGTATGTACACATACAAGGAAGTTGCCTTGGTGCTCCGCTCGCAAGTAACAACACGACATACTGTACAGTCAGAAGTTTGGTCTTCAGACTAAACAGGGTTATAAAAAAGGCAATGACAGGCTTGGAATGCATGTTTGTACAATTCACAAAGTGCGATAAATGAGATTAATGAGCTGCAGGAAGAAATAGCCTCCGTTGTGGCATTCTGATGCAATGGTGACATTGAAAAGTGGCTCCATACTGGGATGACAGGGTGCTTATGATTCTTGTTCAAAAAGCAAAGGGAAATACAAAAGATGGAATGGCAGTACTGATATCAGAACATAACAATATGTTGGAGAGAATGAGAATAACGAAAGACTCCATCGCACTCTATATGCTATATACAGTGATCCCTCGTTATACAAAACGATATGGTAGAACTTTATTTATCCCAGAAGGGAAATTGATCTGCCAACAGTCACAAAACACAAAATACATGAAATATGAAATTAAAGTGATGAGTGGAAAGGAATGGGAATGTGCAAAGATTGAGGGGGGGGGGGGGGAGTCAGTCTATCCCACGACAGAAGGGGGAAGAGTTGTAGTTTGATAGCCACAGGGAAGAAGTATCTCCTGTGGCATTGTGTACTGCATCTTGGTGGAACCAGTCTGTTGCTGAAGGTGCTCCTCAGGTTGTCTAGTCTGTCATGGAGGCGGTGAGCTGTATTGTCCAAGATACTCCACAGTTTGAGGAGCATCCTCCCCAAGACCACCTCCCATGAATCTAACTCTGCCCCCAGGACAGAGCCAGCCTTCTTGATGAGTTTGTTAATCCTATTGACGTCCGCGGCCTTCGCCCTGCTGCCCCAGCACACGACAGCGAAGAAGATGGCACTGGCTACCACCGATTGGTAGAGCATCTGCAGCTTCTTACTGCAAACGTTGAAGGAGCGGAGCCTTCTCAAAAAGTACAGCGGCTCTGTCCCTTCTTGTACAGGGCCTCAGCGTTCCTGGTCACAAAGAACTGGAGTAACTCAGCGGGTCAGGCAGCATCCCTGTAGAACATGGACAGGTGGCACTGGATCGGAACCCTTCTTCAGACTGATTCTACAATCAGTGATAGACACAAAATGTTGGAGTAACTCAGCAGGACAGGCAGCATGTCTGGATAGAAGGAATGAGTGACGTTTCGGGTCGAGACCCTTCTTCAGACTCATCAGTGAATTCTTCAATCTGTCTGAAGAAGGGTCCCGATCTGAAAACGTCAATTAGTGGGCTGGTAGGAGAGGGTATTGTCTCCAGCATCTTCAAGGTGGGCTGCAGGAGGTGCCCCCGGGACACAGAGGCTGTCGGGTGAGGAGGATGGTTCGTGGGCCGAGCTGGTCGAGGGAGACGGAGGAGACCTTGCAGCAGCCTAGGTCTTACCTGGGCTTACCTGGGTCAGGGGCACTTCTGTATATCCAGCATGTGGACCGGACTCTGGACTTTTTCTTTTTGTAAATGGCGTCAAAATATGGGGACTGTGCATGTGTGAGCTATGAAAAAAAAAATTCACTGCGCAGTGTACACGTGACAATAAAGAACCATTGAATTCCCCAGGGATGCTACCTGACCCCTTGAGTTACTCCAGTACTTTGTGTCTTGTTCTGGTTTAGTTGAGATTTCCAATATCTGCAATTTCTTTCTGTTTTTGCTTTTCAATTGTGAGAGATTTCCGTTGGAAGGCAAAGAGTAATGTAAGGTACAACTTCTTCATTGTGATAGAACTAACTACAATGGAAGACCCAAAGTGCTGGAGGGACTCAGCAGTTCTGGGGAGGGAATGCAGCCTGACCCGCTGAGTTAGACTTTAGACTTTAGAGATACAGCGTGAAGACAGGCCCTTCGGCCCTCCGATTCCATGCTGACCAGCGATCACCCTGTGCACCAGCACTATCCTACACACCAGGGACAATTTTACAGTTTACAGAAACCAATTATCCAACAAAGCTGCACGTCTTTGGAGTGTGGAAGGAAACTGGAGCACCCGGAGAAAACCTATGTTACCACACGGAGAACGTACAAACTCCGTACAGACAGCACCCGTAGTCAGGATCGAACCCGGGTCTCTGGAGCTGTAGGGCAGCAACTCTACCGCTGCGCCACCGTGCCGCCCTTTCTCCAGCAGTTTGTGTTTTGCTCAAGACCTCAGCCTCTGCAGTCTCTTGTGACTCCGAACAACAATGGAATGAAGAGGGATTTTGGCCATGGTGAAGTGGAAGTACAAGTTGGGGGAAACAAAGCCAAATGACAGTGGTAAACGCATCGTCACCATCTTAACTCAACCTCCATACACCAGATGGATTGTTCCACTGGTGGCCATATTGGTTCACTCAATGAATGGTGAAAGCAGGATCAGCAGGCAGATAAACTAGAGCAACAATGGGACCTCCCGCTGGCCTGGTTCACTCATGCTATTTTCTGTAGGCTCTAGACTCACATCTGTGCTGAATGAGATGTGTGCTTCGTGTCAGGGCACAACACGTGCTGCCTCAGCAAGGCCAGCAGCATAACCAAGAACAACTCCCTCTTCTCCCCTGTCCCATCAGGAAAGGGGTACAGAAGTGTGAAAGCGCACACCTCCAGATTCATAATTTCATAAGCTAATAAGATACAGGGGCAGAATTAGGCCATTCAGCCCATCAAGTCTACTCCGCCATTCAATCATGGCTGATCTATATATCCCTTTCAATGCCGATTCTCCCGCCTTAACCCCTGACAACTGTACTAATCAAGGGATTTAGGGACAGTTGAAGATAGACAAAAATGCTGAAGAAACTCAGCGGGTGAGGCAGCATCTACGGAGCGAAGGAAATAGGCAACGTTTCGGCCCAAAACCCTTCTTTCTGTTGTCGATTTGTCATCACTGTTGACAGTGACAGTGGTAAACGCATCTGTTGTCATCACTGTTGTCGATTTTCCAGCATCTGCAGTTCCTTTTTGAACATTTAGGGACAGTTTCTTCCCAGCTGTTACCAGGCAACTGAACCATCCTATCACCAACTAGAGAGCAGTCCTGAGCCACTATCTACCTCATTAGAGACCCTCGGACTATCTTTAATCGGACTTCACTGGACTTTATCTTGCAGTAAATGGTATTCCCTTTATCATGTATCCGTACACTGTGGATGGCTCGATTGGAATCATGCATAGTCTATTCGCTGACTGGTTAGCACGCAACAAAAGCTTTTCACTGTACCTCAGGACATGTGACAATGAACTGATCTAAACTAAACTGAATTAACCGGTGACCTCAAAAGTAGACACTTGGCAATGGCAAGATGAGTTGAAATATTCCACCCTTCATGAATGAGTAACTTCCCCAATAGTGTAGGATAAAACCCATGACCAGTTACTCAGGCAGGGAGAAGATTCACATAGAAGAGCACCTTCAGAGAGATTGGGCTGATAAATTGCAAGTGAAAGAATCCATTGCAACCATCAGATTACCCCCATTCTCAATGCTTTCACTGACTTCACAAGACTGCTGTAAAATACTGGCTACAGCTCCTGGCATGAAAATAATACCCCCCCCCCCCCCCCCCCCCCCGGGCATTAGGTCAATGGAATTATTATCCTTGACCTTGCAGTCAGAAGCAGCAGTAGAACATTAACTAAAGCCCCATTGAATTCCAGAGAGAATGATAGCAG
This sequence comes from Malacoraja senta, assembly GCA_038087875.1. NCBI lineage: Eukaryota > Metazoa > Chordata > Chondrichthyes > Rajiformes > Rajidae > Malacoraja > Malacoraja senta. The sequence goes on from JAXLNO010003135.1 coordinate 26,640, forward strand.
TTGTAACCAGGGGCAGGAGCTTCTAACAAACACTGAACTGATGGAGATCTCAATGGGAGATCTCAGTTGGAGCTCGAAATAAATAGCTAGAAATCTTGTCCACAACCATAGGTAGACACAAAAAGCTGGAGTAACTCAGCGGGACAGCAGCATCTCTGGAGAGAAGGAATGGGTGACGTTTCGGGTTGAGACCCTTCTTCAGACATTCACATTTTGCCCACAACCTTTCCTGGAGCAATTCTTGACTTCCACAGTATATCATTCCAGTGGCCTCCTGGATTAACCTCAAATATTGTGCCACGATGGAGGTTTCTACTGTTCCATCGCTGAGTCCTGCATTCTCTTTGAAAGACAATATCACAATACAGTTGGCAGCCATACAACACATTAATTTTATCTTTTGAGAGAAAACTAAAACTAATCCCGTTGTCCCGCTTTCTTCCTACGACTGTGCCTATTTCTTCATCAAATATTTACCAGCAAAAAGTGCACCTGTCTTTAAAGATTCAATTGCTTCTCACATTGTTTGCTTGTGACAAATCATTCCATTCTCTTTTTTAAAGCTCTCTCCTCAGTCGTCCTTTCGCATTTTCTGTGTACCTGCGGAAACAATCCTTCATGATTTTGAATAGTTACCGGTTGTCGGTTGTCATAGATACAAGTGTTGTTTAAGAGGCTTTAATATATACACGTGTATATGCAGGGAATTAAAGCATATGGAATACATGCAGGCAGAAAGGATTAGTTTAAGTAAGCATCATGTTTAGTACAGGCCTCGTGGGCTGAAGGGCCTGTTGTACTACACTGTTCTCTGTTCTATCTTACCATCCTTCTGCTATTTGCCTTAAGTTTTAGATTTTAGTTTTAGACAGTATGGAAACAGGCCCTGCAGCTCAGAGTACATGCTGACCAGCGATCACCCGTTCGCCAAACGTTTTGCCTCACCTTCCCCTTCCCGCACTGACCTTTCTGTCCTGGGCCTCCTCCACTGTCAGAGTGGGGCCACATGCAAATTGGAGAAACAGCACCTCATATTTTGCTTAGGCAGCTTACAACCCAGCGGTATGAATATTTATTCATCTAATTTAAAGTAACCCTTGCATTCCCTCTCTCACCATCCCTCCTGCAGTCTAGTTGCCCTGCTAGTTTCATTGTATTTCTTCATTATCACCTCCACAGCTAACAATGGATTAGTGTGGGTTCTTTAGCCATCGGTGCCGGCACCGATTTGTTCTGTACCTTTTCATACTTCTAGTTTCCCTTTCCCCGTCTCTGTCTGAAGACGGGTCACGCCCCGAGACATCACCTATTCCTTTTCTCCAGAGATGCTGCCTAATCCGCTGAGGTACTCCAGCATTCTATGCCAATCTTAGCTTATATTGTTCCCCACTTTTCATTAATGCCATTGTTTACCCCATTTTCAGATTTCCCTACTTACTTTTGTTATACAAAAAAAGTAGTTTTTGGTGCAAATCCTAATACAAGTGATTTTTGTTTAGCTAATATCAGAACTTTATGTGACAAGATGCCAAACTATTAAATAATTCTCAGTGAAAGGTTATTTCAATACCATAGTTGAATCTATAGAAGAGACACACTATGGAGGCGATCATAGGAGATGGCATTGATTAATTTTAATGCAACGTAGAGTTCTTCCAGGTAACAATCACACAAGTGATTTGGAACACACCCCAAATTTGTTTGGGAGACATTCAACTTTGGACCTGTGGTTGCAAAGCTAACCACAAGAGTTTTCCCACATGGTCATTTCAGCATCTGCTCTAAATTAATAATAGATTTACTATAATTACTCAACAACAATGTTGCAACATATGACTAAGAGGATTAGTTTAGTTTCGAGATACAGCTCGGAATCAAGCCCTTTGGCTCACCGAGTCCGCACCAACCAGCGATCCCCGCACACTAAACCAATCTACACAAGTCGGGTCTATTTTATATTTATACCAAGCCAATTAACCTACAAACTTGTACGTCTTTCTGGAAATCAAAGATCTGGGAAAACCCGGGTCCCTGCTGTTGTAAGGCACAAACTTTACCGTTGCGCCACTGTGCCGCCCAAACGGCAGATGACAAACTTGATGGACCTTGGTGGTATTTTTTTTAATGAATTCCTACATTACATGAGAAGCTCTGAGTATTTCTCAATCAATTGGTTTATAACCCAATTTGAAAGACTGATGACAAGTATATACCAGTGTGAAGCCAGCTGTTATTTTGCCATCATGACTATTCAGGGGCATATTGACCCACTGCCAATAATAGATAATAATAGATAAAAGAAACGGCATTTTGAAATATTTATTAAATTTACTGAATAAAAAGCAGCATGTATCCATTACACACTAAGACACATTTACAGATATCACGGAAACATTTCACAAAGAACATCAATCTCTGTTTGGTCCAACAATAAGTGATTCCCACAAAAAACACAAAACAATTGCACTTCTTCCCCTCAGGCCAGCTGAGAGCTGACACTTTGCTGTCTCTTCGATCAACACTAATCTGCACTAAGAGATTAGAAACTTTGGGTTTGAAATACGTATCACCTCATACCCGTTTACGTAGCCACTCAGCTTAGCATAATACCCCTTTCCTACTCTTCCAGCAGTTTAAAGTTTGGTTAAAAATTATATACAGAACATTCGTAAAATTAACATGGTAGCACGATTTATTAAGTGAATTTTCGGTTATCATTGAGCACTTAATTGTTATGGTTCTCCAAAAGAGTTCATCTAGATGCGGTGGTTTGTCAAATGGTTTGGTGTGATAATTTGATATAACATGGCAAATTAGATTTGCAGAAGCAATGAATTTTCACTATATATCTGGACAGCAATCAAAATGAAATTAAAAATTAATGACAATATTGGCATTCCGGCACTCAAGATCTTTGTTGTACCTACTTGGAAAGTAAAACAATTCAAAACATTTGAGGATTGATTGGGCAATCACTGTTCAAAATGTGTAGGGAAAATGTATAACGTTAGCAGCCAACAGTGGTCTGGTGGAACATGCCCAACATGGCACATTCATGTTGGAACCTCCCCAATGTCTTGTCCACTTGAAGCTAATGTGCTGACGGCTGGACCATTCTACAAGTAGACAATCTATTCCATCTGGCTATCAGATGTGGAAGCTAAATCTGCCCCTTTCAAAGCTTCGATGCTGTAACATCAATAGTGGCAGCACACCCATGAATCAATGCATTTGGAGATAAAACGTGAAGGGACAAACTCTGAGAACTATGTAACCCCTTTACAAGAATATTTATTTAGTAATGAACCATTGTTGGGGAAAACATTAACAGGATCGCCAAATACGCTCAAAAATAATCTTTCAAATCATGATGTTACACTACAGTAATGCAGTGCCTATTATTACATTTCACCTAATCAATGAATGCCAATTTCATGAATTTATTTCATCAATTGCTAATTGCATGGATTGTGTAGGAAAAATCAGTCAGCTGATTAGCAGTGATAAACATTTCAGGACGTAGCCAGATTCATTTAAATCTACTACCACAAAAACTCAAGACAGTGGATGCTATGGTTTTAGAGATTAAATTTCAAAGTTAAAACTCCTGAGGTAAATTTTGAAGAGAATTATCTTGATTACATATAATTTAATCTCAATTTTATAAGGAGAATCATATATTTTTTAAGGCAAATATTTTGTAATGCTTTGTAATATTTTGTATCGTCCATTTCGGACGTTAGCATTTTCAGAGTCACTGAAGATTGTGTAGTAATCAAAACTTAAATAATATCCTTAATTGTGCCACAAATCTCAGATGTACGGTGTGAAATAAAAACAAACAAATGTTATACAGTCAAGATTAGAAGTACAAAGCGTTAAACTAGTGATAGACCTTTGATGCATTGAGAAAGGAAATGAACATTTGCTCTCCCTTTCGTTTCAATAATACTGCATAATTGTGTTGCTCTATAAACTAAAACACATTCTTACATATTCTGAACAATCAAGAGGTTTAGCAAATATCTCAAACCCCATCATCACTGATAATGTTCCATAATAGCCAATTACATTCAGTTTGCAGATTGAAGCACGCAGTTAACATGATCCCCACTCAAAGGTCAGGAACCCAGTAGAACTAGGATAGCATTGTAGGCATTGTTATATTACAGCAGTGATTTGCAACCAGCACCTAACAAGGAACACGCATTATTTTAACATGGGCAGGTATTAATTTATAGATATTCAAGAAGCACTACTCGCTGGATATAACTTGGCTGAACAGCCAACTGCATTACATAATGAAATTTAATAAATCACACAACTAAAAGGTGTTCACATTTCTGTTCATGCATTCTATTTCATTTTTACAGGTTATTATTGCACGCCATGTCTTTGCCATGAATGAGACCAAGCACAATGCTAGGCATCGGTCACATAGAACCACTATACTCTTCTATCTCACGGATAAGCAAGAACCTGTCCCACAGCCTTCCAAGCACATTTGTGCTAATTTTATATTCAAGGAGGTTATTACACATACAAGCAGTTCCAAATAATATCAAACTCTCTCTTTAACAAAATGGGTCCCGATCCACAATGTCTGAACTGTTGTCTTTGCAAGAGAGAAGAAGCACTGATGTTTTAGAGATGTCAAGCTATGACCCAAATATGTTTTTGGGGGGCACAGCAGAATGAAGAGGATCATGCTTAATCAATAAAACTTCTTCATCTGCATTCACTATGAATCTCTCCCCTAACGCTTTGCCTTAAGAACGTCTATTAAAGCATTATGTGCAGTGTAAAGTGGTGGCTACATGGGTTCACTGAAAGCAAGCGCAAAAGAGGTTTGCCTTCAATAGTCTATTTATAGTAAACAAATATTTTGTGCCTGAATGGAAAGAGGATGGATGAATATTTCCAGTCATCCGATCCTGGAAATCATAATAGTTGCAGTCAATCACCACGGCAATAAAGAGTTAACATCATTTGAAAACCCAACAGCTTTTTCCAATTACTGCGCTATTCTTTTTTCCATTTTCCTGCAATTATCAAATAAAGTCAAACCTGTCATTTCAAAGTATCTTAGTTCAAATTTTCAGATCATTATGATTTTTTTTTTGCACAAAGTAAACAGTTAGCACTGTGATCTATATTATAATGCAGAGGATTCAACCACTCAGAGGGTTTTTTTAAAGCATTTCTAATATTGGATGACCAGGTTAAACTCTATTAACAATGTGGGTTCAGCACTGCATTTCATTAACGCGCTGCCACGGGGGGGCAATGCAGTCGCAGCATCATTCCGTACTGCTGCCTGCAATACTGTAGCACAGGAGCTCTGTTCACTTTTAAAGTATGAAATGGCCTACAGCAAATAGAAATCACCTTCATAGATTAGATTTTTACAATGTTTGGCAGCCGAGTGCTGTACGCCAGAGAGAGTCCCGTTTATACAACAGCGAGAGCATGTGTAACATAAAGGTACCATACCCATACAGCACTATTTCACTCTAGTGTCCCCTGCTAGAGAACTTAATCAGGCATGTCAATGTTCAACTTCTGAGGGGGGACAAAATATTTCCCAGGACTCTGGGTAATCACAGCCCCAGTCTTTTTGTAAAACATGGGGGGGATCTTAGCAGGCTCAGGAATAGGGATATCTTCAGAGTCTTCACTGTCGTCGTGGTGAAGTTCATACGAAATGTTGCCGTACTCCCGCAGAAAGGGAAAGATCTCCAGAAGGAATTGGCAGAAGTCTTTGCGGATTCCAAACCACCCTACAAGAACAATGCAGACGGCGACCATTAGAAGAGATGCGTCTTCCTCCAAACCCACCCCCCACCAGCCCCCCAAGAAAGCATTTCACATCCCCGGAGGGCAAACAGTCCCAGCGAGGGTGAAGCCCAGCAATATATCGGATAGTGTCACCTTTAAACCAGAGGTTGGACTACAAAATTATGAAGCAGAACATAAACAAAATATTCCCAAGGCTTCAAGATCAAAGTGCAACAGTGGAAATGGATAAACTTTCTGTTAAGAGCTTTTTAGCGTCTGAATTTGAATTGTTTCCCCCACGGTGGCGTTACAGTAGAATTGCTGTCTTACAGCATCAGAGATCCGGTTCAATCCTGACTACGGGTGCTTATTTGTATGCTCTCCCCGTGACCGCATGGGTTTTCTCCAGGATCTCCGGTAAATTGTCCTTACTGTGTGTCGCATAGTGTAAGTGTGGAAGGACTGCTGGTCGGCATGGACTTTTCCGCGCTGTATCTCTAAACTAAACCACAACGTGATTGGGAGTTCAGTGCAGCTAGGTGACGTTTTTCACTGTATTGCAGCACAATGTGACAATCTTAAACCATTACCAACATCAAAACCGCAAACAACTGTTCAAGGGAGATAGACACAAAATGCTGAGTAACTCAGCGGGTCAGGCAGCATCTCTGGTGAAAAAGGATGGGTGACGTTTTAGGTGAGAACCGTTCCTCAGATTCGGTCACCCAACGTCACCCATTGAGTCTGAGGAAGGGTTCCAACATTCTTTTTCTCCGGAAATGCTGCCTGACCCGCTGAGTTTCTCTTGCACTTTGTGTCTATCTTCGCTATCAACCAGCATCTGCAATTCCTTTCTACACTATACTCACGGGGGAGTTGATTTCAAAGTTTTCAATTCGTACATGCTGATGATGTGCTGGGTAAGAGTTTCCAGAAGATCAGAAGCATAGAAGCAGTTTTGCGGTTACATCAGCAACTCAAAACCACATTTATAAAGACCCTCAACATAGTCATAACTGCAAATAAATCATTCTTACATCCTACATTTTCTAAAAAGCAACAGAAAAATGCAACTACATTTGAAGTAGCAGGAAATACTGGTGCTAGGTCAGTTAGCAACTGAAGAGAAATCATAAGATCATAAGTGCTAGGAGCAGAATTAAGCCATGAGGTCCATCAAGTCTACTCTGCCATTCAATCATGGCTGATCAATCTTTCCCTCCTAACCCCATTCTCCTGCCTTCTACCCATAACCTGACACCCGTAGCAGTGAGAGGGAGTTAGTGTTTGCGTTTGATGACCTTTCCTCAGAAACTGCATTGTCAGCATATTCTGTTTTTAATCCCAAAATTCACCTTTTTTAAAATGACTAAATTAGTTAGGAATACTTCTTTAAAAACTTTTAGACTTTTAGAAATACAGTGCGGAAACAGGCCCTTTGGCCCGCATCGATCAGCGATCACTACGTACTCAAGCACTATCCTACCCACTGGGGACAATTTACAAACCACTGCAGATGTACAGATTTGTAGGTTAATTGGCTTCAGTAAAATTGTAAATTGTCCCCAGTGTATAGGGACAATTGTCCCAAGTGATAGTGCTAGTGTACGGGGTGATCAATGGTCAGCGCGGTCTAGGTGGGCCGAAGGGCCTGTTTCTACACTGTATCTCTAAACTAAAAAAGGATCACCATCACAACTAATACTGATTTTAAAAAATAAAAATGTAATCATTTGTCCACAAACTAAGTTATACTGCAGACATATTTATTTGTCACTGTAGGAAAAATACAATGAACAGTAACGATAGCATGGCTATCACTAGCTCAGAACAAGGTCTGAAGAAAAGTCCTGACCCAGAATGTCACCTACCCATGCTCTCCAGAGATGCTACCTGTCCCGCTGAGTTACTCCAGCACTTTGTGCCAAGATTTAGCCATGGTAGCTATTGCCACAGGCATACATTTACTGTGTAAAGACATTTGTTTCATTATAGTAAGGAGCCATTGGAAATATCGACTGGGAAAAGATGCAACAAAATGACTGAAGGTACCATAAGGTTGCAGAGATACTCACAGTGATTACCCCCTTTCTGCCCAAAAGTTGTTGCCATTAACGTCATGAGAGAAAGCCAAAGAGGAATGAAGATTGGAATATACGAGAAATTATTGTGACCATCCAGCTTGTGAACCAAAAGAATCTGGAAGAAAGAAAAATCATGAGTTCCCACGTGGAGAAATTCTACCCACGTTGCTAGCAATTGGAAATCTTATATGGTGGTGTAATATCTCTGTAGCTTTATTGGTAGATTCCTGCTTTGTTTGTAAATGACTTTTCAACTTCTAAAGTATACAATGCTCAGACTTTACAGGCAGGAAAGCATTGTATTTTATGTAGTGACATAGGAATATGAGGAATATGAGGAATAGGAACAGACGGCACTGTGGCGTTTGTAGCTGCCCGTTGCTGCATTACAGAGCCGGACACCCGGGTTCGATCCCAACTATGGGTGCTGTCTGCACGGAGTTTGTACGTTCTCCCCGTGACCGCATGGTTTTTCTCCGAGATCTTCGGTTTCCTCCCACACTCCAAAGACGTTCAGGTTTGTAGGTTAATTGGCTTGGTACAAATGTAAATTGTCCCTAGTGTGTGTAAGATAGTGTTAATGTGCGGGGATCGCTGGTCGGTGCAGACTCGGTGGGCCGAAGGGCCTTTATCCACAGTATCTCTAAACTAAACTAAAAATAGTCAGGGGATATCACCTGAGAATAACTTGCTGTATATCTTTATAAAATACACAGGTTTTAGAGGCTCACGTGCTTTGTGACCATAGCTTCCACACAATTACTGTTCATTTCACCTTTAAGTATGACATGAAGTGCGCATACATGCCAACGATTATCATGCTGGATTAATTAAGCAAACGAGCAAAGATACTTCTAACTCTAAAAGTGTCTGCTAGCAGAGCTACTGCCTCACCAAGCCAGGTTCCATCCTGACCTCGGGCTGTGTCTGTGTGGAGTTTGCATGTTCTCCCCGTGGCCGCGTGGAATTCTTTCCCGGTTAATTAGCCCTCTGTAAATTGTCCATAGTGTGTCGGGAGTGGATGAAAAAACTAGTGTGAACGGGTGATCGATGGTCAACGTGGATTCAGTGGCCGAAGGGCTGTATCGTTCAATCAATCAAAACGTATAACATATATATTTTCTGCGATAAAAATCATACAGTTGAACTCTTAAATGCAATGAATCAGTATGTGAAGAGCCCACAAACGCCCCATTACCAAAGCAGAGTTGCATACCTCAAAGGTCAAAAGTGGAACTACAATGGTCATCCAGCTGATAGCCATTGTAACGTGGGTCCGCCTTTGTTCAGCTATCACATCCATGGAGCGCAGGAACAGCACCGACCACACTATGTAGTACAGCACCACCAGGCAGAGAAATGACATCAGAATCCACAAGGGGACACACACCACCTGGAAAGAATGAGCAAAAAACCCCGTTAAGGAAATTTTACAGGCTACAAAATCCTTTTTGGCATCTGCATATTGTGTTTAATCTGGGCCATTGGATTCAATGCAGAAACAAAGAACTGCAGATGCTGGTATATACCAAAGATAGACACAAAATGCTGGAGTAACTCAGTGGGTCAGGCAGCATCTCTGGGGAGAAAGGATGGGTGACATTTCAGGTCGCGACCCTTCTTCAGACTAAGGAGTCTGAAGACAGGTCCCGACCCTGAAACGTCACCCATCCTTTTTCTCCAGAGATGCTGCCTGACCCGCTGAGTTACTCCAGCACTTTATGTCTACCAATGGAATCTATGTCTGATGAACACAGTCCAAGTGATTAAAATAGCAGCTTTTATGCATTCTACAGCAGAAACAGCTCAAATTGTTTTACGTAGCCTGTAAGCTGTTTAGCGGTTTATCTACACTTGCTTTTATCATTCTGTTATTAAAAAAAAGGCTTTCCTAACCGACCATATAATGAATTAGAAAGCCTCATGATTGAGCTGCGACCTGTTTGTTGAAGTGCACCCAATGCCAATAAACAGTGTGTGCTTAAGTCTGTGAACAGCTGTCTCTGTATTCAGTACAAGTTGTACACTCAGGGACTAGTTGTATTTCCAACAGCAGGTCATGCTCTTATTAAGTAGCTCTCCAATTCAGTATATAAGTAACATGGTAGGGAAGATTGACCATTAAAGGATTAAATTACCCTTAAAAACAGAAGACTAGCAAACAGAAGTAGCCCATTCAGTCACTGAAGGCTACTTCACCAATATCTGAACTTCATTTACCCACTTTAACTCCACATCATTTCTGAAAAAGAATATTTATCAGTCTCAGACTTGAAGTTCTTTATCACAGCCGTTACCACTGCCTTTTGGCAAGGAATAAAATTCTAGATCTCTACAATTCTTCCCGTGAAAATTTGTTTTGATTGCCTGTTCATAGAGTGATACGGTGTGGAAACAGGCCCTTTGGTCCAACTTGACCACACCGGCCAACATGTCCCAGCTATATTAGTCCCACCTGCCTGCGTTTGGCCCATATCCCTCCAAACCTGTCCTTTCCATGTACCTGTCTAACTGTTTCTTAAACGTTGGGATAGTCCCAGCTTCAACTCCCTCCTCTGGCAGTTTGTTCCAAACACCCACCAACCTTTTCATAAGATCACATGATAGGAGCAGAATTAGGCCATTAGGCCCATCAAGTCTGCTCTGTCATTCAATAATGGCTGATCTATCTCTCCCTCCAAACCCCATTCTCCTGCCTTCTCCCCATAACCTCCCACATCTGTACTAATCAAGAATCTATCTATCTTGGCCTTGAAAATATACACTGACGACCTCCACAGCCTTCTGTGGCAAAGAATTCCACAGATTCACCACCCTCGGACTAAAGAAATTCCTCCTCATCTCCTTCTTAAAAGAACGTCCTTTAATTCTGAGGCTATGACCTCTAGTCCTAGATTCTCCCACTAGTGAAAACATCCTCTCCATATCCACTCTATCCAAGCCTTTCACTATTCTGTATGTTTCCATGAGATTCCCCCCGATTCTTCTAAACTCCAGCAAGTACAGGCCCAGTGCCGTCAAACACTCATCATATGTTCACCTACTTACAGTATTCCTGGGATCAGTCTTGTAAACCTCCTCTGGACCCTCTCCAGAGCCAGCACATCCTTCCTCAGACATGGTGCCCAAAATTGCTCACAATATTCCAAATGTGGCCTGACCTGCGCCTTATAGAGTCTCAGCATTACATCTCTGTTTTTGTATACAAGCCCTCTCGAAATATTTGCTAGCATTGTGTTTGCGTTTTTTACTACCGATTCCACTTGGACGTTAACTTTTTGGGAATCCTGCACCATCACTGCAAAGTCCCTTTGCACCTCTGATTTCTGGATTCTCTTCCCATTTAGAAAATAGTCTCCGCCTTTATTCCTACTACCAAAATGCATGACTCCACACTTTGTTACACTATATTCCATCTGCCACTTCTCTGCCCACTCTCCCAACCTATCCGAGTCCTTCTACATACTCCCTGCTTTCTCTACACTACCTGCCTTTCCACCTATTTTCGTATCATCCGCAAACTTGGCCACAAAGCCTTCAATCCCCTCATCCAAATAATTAATATACAACGTGAAGAGCAGTGGCTCCAGCAATGAACAGGGTTGCCAGATTGGGGGGTTTTAGCGCCAAATTCCTGAAATCTGGCTTTTTTGTAAATTTTGGTTGACGTCAGAAAATTAATTTGGCTTTGGGCTTTTTCCTGGCTTTTTTACATGCTAAAATTATCTGTACTAAAATTACATACCATCCTTTTTCTAAAACATTTTCCTTTAAGAGAAATGTATTATGGTCAGTTACATTTGGCAATATTTCTGCCGCCAACTAGGAGGGTGGGAGCACTAGGACCCAGCAGAGTAAGGCCACGTGCTGTACACTGTGCAGTGCTGTACACTGCAGCATCCAATCTACCATCAAATATTGGATTTTTACTGTCAGAAATACACAATTAGAATTAAGACGAGAAGCATACAAAGAATTGTTTAGAGTGATGAACACTCTAGAATTTGAGCCAACCCGAACTGCCCCCCTCCCCTTTGAAAAACCTTCATTTACGCGGTGGCTTGAGCGTGGAAAGGTTATGTTTAATATTTTTATGAACTGGGAAGAGCTAAAGGCTTATTTCACTTCTGCTGAACTAGCCCAATCAAAATTCAAAGCAAGACTCCAGGTTGTCATTACTTTCTCCTCCCCTTCTCAGCTCTTCCTCAGCCCACTGGCGCCACCTCTACCGCTACCTTCGATTTTCCAGCATCTGCAGTTCCTTCTTTAACCTCCTGAAGGAAATGTTGTCAGACTACAAAAACTACTTAGTCTTTGAGTTTGCAACATCTGTTGTGCAGGAATTTGAAAGACCGAACAGCCTTTTTCAGCAAACCAAAGCTGATCCTCATGAATTGTACCAACAACTATTCTTACACCAGAAGAGTCTTCAGAACATACTGTACGATGCCAAAGGACAGAAAAAAATACTCATCAAGTTGATTTTGGTATCAAATTCTTAACAGCATGTGATAAGTTCCTACCACAGAACAACAGTGCTGAAACTCACCTGGAAATACAAAATGTCAAAGAAAGATGTATGTCTATGCTAGAAGAAGCTCTCTGTCAAGTTACATATAAACTTCCATCGGCAAGAGATACATTTGAAAGTTTATCAAAATTGAGCCCTGTGATAATTATGAATCAAATTTCGAGGCCTAGGTTTTCCGAGTTGCCCTTTATACACCATGCAGGAAACAAGGTCAACACAATTGAAGAACAATACAGACGAATGGCTTTTGTTGATTGGAAAGGAGAAACTCCATTTAAGAAAGATGGACTCCCTAGACACTGAACAGTTTTGGATTGGTGTATTTCAGCAACAGGCATTTAAAGAGCTCACCACCCTTGCCTTTACTTGCCTAACAACCCCTGTCAGCAATGCTGTAGTTGAGAGGATATTTTCTCTTGTATCCTCCATTAAAACGAAGGCAAGAAACAGAATGCAGCTGAATCTTCTTGATGCTATTGTGAGAATCAGGGCAGAACTATTACATCCAAGCAAATGTTGCAAAGGCTTCACTGCATCTCCAGAAATGCTGAAAAACTTCACGTCGGACAAGATTTATGCCGTATGTTCCACTCATTCCAGTGGGGAGGATAGTAATGACCTGGATCTGGAGCTTTTCATGTGATGTGTGTATGAAAAATAGATTAAAGATTGTTTGGCTTTTTTCTGGGTTTTTCTTGTATTGTCTGGCTTTTTTATGGCTTTCTCCTAGTGTTGTTTAGCTTTAAATTAAAATTTCAATCTGGCAACCTTGGGACTGAGCCTTGCGGAACGCCGCTAGTCACTGGCAGCCAACCAGAAAAAGCCCCCTTTATTGCCACGTTTTGCTAACTGCCATCCATCCAACCCGATATTCATGATACTATGGGCCCTTTGATACTATGGGCTCTCATCTTCCTTAGCTGCCTCCCGTGTGGCAATTTATCACAGGCTTTCTGAAAATCTAGGTAAACAACATCTAATGAGTCTCCTTTGTCTGTTCTATTTACTTCTTCAAAGAATTCCAGCAAATTTGTCAGGTAAGACCTCTCCTTCACAAAGCAATGCTGACTTCGGCCTATTTTATCGTGAACTTCTAACTACTCCGTAACCACATCCTTTATAACGACTAAAATCTTACCAACCACCAAAGTCAGACTAACCGGCCTATAGTTCCTGCTAGGTACACAAAAATGCTGGAGAAACTCAGCGGGTGCAGCAGCATCTATGGAGCGAAGGAAATAGGTAACGTTTCGGGCCGAAACCCTTCTATTCTGCTTTGTTGCCTTCTTGTGCAGCGGGATAATATTGGGAATTTTCCAATCATCTGGAACCACTCCCGACTCTAGTGAATCTTGAAATATCACTATCAGTACCTCCACAATCTCTAAATCTTCACTGAACCCTTTCCAGCTTGACAGCATCTTTCCTATAACATGGTGCCCAGAACTGAACACAATACTCTAAATGCGGTCTCACCAACATCTTACACAACTGCAACATGACCTCCCAACTTCTATACCCAATGAAAGCCGATGTGCCAAAAGCCTTTTTGATCACCTTATCTACCTGCGACTCTACTTTCAAGGAACCATGCACCTGTACTTCTAGATCCCTCTGCTCTACAACACTCCCCAGAGCCCTACTATTCACTGTGTAGGTCCTGCCCATGTAAGACTTCCCAAAATGCAACACCTCACATTTCTCTGGATTAAATTCTGTGTTAAAATGTTGAATCTTAATTTTAAGATTTAGTCCCAATATTCCTGTTCTTCTCTAATATATAAAAGATAATTTACCAGCCAAGGCCACTTTATGATTTCATCCAGTCTCAACGCAATGAATATGAACTGCAGAATGTTCACGGAACACAGGATTTCCAACTGAGTAGCAGAAATAAAAGAGAGAAAAGTAAGAATATTATAAAGAATGTTTTTCCAGATGTGTTCATATAAACATTAATGTGGGTAATAATGTCAATACGTTACGATAATTAATCTGCATTAACTCATGACGGCAAAGTCTTATAACTTAATTCTTTAAGCAGCCAGTTTGTTTAGTTATAGTTAAGAGATACAGCACAGTAACAGGCCCTGGGCCCAAACCAACTATATACATAAGCACAATCATACATAAGTACAAGAGTGCAATAATTGCTGTATAACAATAGTTGAGTTTAGAGACGCAGCATGAAAACAGCCCTTCAGCCCACTTCGTCCACATCCACCATCGATCACCTGCTCACAGTAGTTCTATGTTATCCCACTTTCGCATCCACTCCCTACACACTGGCGGCAATTTTACATAGGGCCAATTCGCCCTCAAGCCTGCATGTCTTTGGGATGTGGGAAGGAACGGGAGCACAGTGAGGAAACCCACGCGGTCACAGGGAGAATGTGCAAACTCCACATAGATAGCATCTGAGGTCAGGTTCGAACGCGGGTCTCCGGCACGAGGCAGCAGCTCTATCTGCCCTTGTTTAAAGTAATTTATCATGGAATCGCTTGGCACAGAAACAGATCCTACAGCCCACCTCGCCCAATGCCAACCATGATGCCCATCTATGTTAATCCCAATGTAATCCAGACACATACGAGGTAATTCACCTTGGAAAGTCAAACTCTGGTAGGGCATAAGGAATAAATGGCAGGGACTGTGGCAACGTTGATGTACAGAGAGACCTTGGGGGTGCAAGTACATTGTTCCTTGAAAATGGAGAGGGTAGAGAAAAAGGCATTTGGTATGCTTACTTTCATTGACCAAGACATTGAGTACTAAACTTGGGACCTCATATTGCAGCTGTACAAAACATTGGTTAGACTGCACTTTTAGTCACCACACTTCAGGAAGATGTGGTAGCAATAAAGAGAATCCAGAAGAAGTCCACCAGGAATGATGTCTGGAAAGGAAGTGCTGTAATTAGAAGGAAAGACTGGAGAGGCTGCGTTAATTCTCACTAGAATATAGGAGGCTGAATGGTGGTGGCCGTTACGAGGCCCATTCAAAGAATAGATTAGATCTTTTGCTAAGGGCGGGGGAATCCAGGACGGGACAGGCAGCATCTCAGGAGAAAAGGAATAGGTGACGTTTCGGGTCGAGACCTTCCTTCTTACTGAGAGTCAGGGGAGACGGAAAGTAGAGGTATGAAATGGTACAAAGAACAAATGAATGAAAGGTATGAAAAGAGCAAATCAAAGCAACGATGATCAAGGAGAGTCCACAATGGTCCATTATTGGCTGTGCAAAAAGTGATAACGAGTAGATACAAACAATGAAACTAGCAGGCCAACTAGCGGGGTGGGGGAGGGATGGGGAGAGAGGGTATGCAAGGGTTACTTGAAATTAGAGAAGTCAATATTCAATTTACTGGGTTGCAAGCTGCCCAAGCGAAATGATTCTCCAATTTGCATTTGGCCTCAATCTGATAGTGAGTATATGGACTAAGCTCCAGGGGAGGTAGTAGAGTCAGATACAACAGCAACGTTTAAAAGGCATTTTAGTTTAGTTTAAGAAGGAACTGCAGATGCTGGAAAATCGAAGGTAGACAAAAATGCTAGAGAAACTCAGCGGGTGAGGCAGCATCTATGGAGCGAAGGAAATAGGTGACGTTTCGAGTCGGGACCATTTTTCCGAGTTGTTCTGGTACCGAAAGATTGATTCTATGATAATCAGTGTTGATCTGGTTTGAGTCAATCAAAATGTTTAATTAGTTTAGTTTAGAGATACAGTGAGGAAACAGGCCCTTTGGGCCACCGAGTCCATGCCAACCAACAATCCGCATACACTAACACTATCCTACACACTAGGGACAATTTACAATCTTTACCGAAGCCAATTAACCTACAAACCTGTACGTCTTTGGGGTATGAGAGGAAACCGGAACACCCGGGGAAAACCCACGTGGTCACGGGGAGAATGTCCAAACTCTGTACAGGTAGCACCGTTAGTTAGGATCGAACTCGGGTCTCTGGCACCGCTGGGCCACCCCATATTCTTATTCTAACATTTTACAGAGCCACACACAGCACTGCAATGCATGTATTAATAACATTAACTTGCATTTATTAAATGCCTTTAACAAAATAAAATGCTTCAAAATTATTCAAGAGTAACCATGTAGCACAGTTTGTACGGAGCAGCACCAAGACATCAGGGCCGATGAACAAAACCTTGGTAATAGCTAACAGACTAAACACAGAATTATAGGGACACAGTGTTTATTTACTAAAAAATGTAAAAAGTACTGGAATAACACAGCGGGTCAGGCAGCATCTCCGGAGAACATGGATAAATTATGTTTTGGGTCGGGACCTTCTTCTGACTCCAGAAAACAGAATTAACCTGGCCAACATGGATTCCCAAACCAATATACCCTACCTCCAAAGATCGATCGTGTCGAAAGCCCCACACACAGGCAGCCACCGACACAGGAGACACAAAGAAGAGCGGCATGAAGACGAGGAGCCAGAAGTGGGTTCCTCGCTCGATCCTGTCACACACCAGGACTTCAAACATTAACAGCAACAGGTGGATTCCAACTGCGATCAGCATGGCCTTAAATTCCACGCAGGTTTCTCCTTCAGCCCTGCAGCCAAATATAACAATGAGTAAATTAGGAAGCATTTCACATTTCATATAAGTGGGCTGTTGGGGAAATATCACCACACTTAATGTAAACAAACGAACAGACATTAAATTATTAAAACGTTTTTTTGCTTTAAGCCCAATGGGATATATTGGATCAGTCATTCAGAGTCAACACAGACTGCAACATTATGATGATTCTTTTAATATAGTAAAATAAAGCAAGACACTGCACAGTGGCAATCTCAAATAAAATCTGATTAATGTACTGCTTAGTTTTTTAAATAACTGCTTATTTCCTTAAATGTAGATTTTAAATTCTGGGGCTTACTAAATATAAAATTAGTTATCGTATTGCAGAGTGGGTTACATGCTGATATATAGTGCAAATGGACAAAAGGGCTAGCATGGACATGGTGGCTGAAGGGTCAGTTTCTGTGCTGTATGGCTCTATCGCATTACCTCCAGGAATAGCTAAACCCATAATGGTTTGCCCATTTAGGACCAAAATGAGGAGCAACATTTTCACGTAAGGGGTGGTGAATCTGTGGAATTCTCTAACCCTCTCGGCTGTGCTAATGCAGGGGATTAACTTTATTTGGAACAAGAAACATTTATGGATATTATGGATAGAACAGAAAAACAGAATATCAGGAAGGTTCCTATCCTGAAAAAATGATCAAGAACACAATGGGCTGCAGTAACTCAGCAGGTCAGGCAGCATCTCTGGAGAACAAGGATAGATGATGTATTCTTCTTCTCGAGTTTGAAGAAGAATGCCGACCCAAAACGCTGCCTGTCCATGTTCTCCAGAAATGTTGCTTGACCTGCCGTGTTACTCTAGCTAGCACTTTTGCGTTCTACGCAGGATTCCAGCATCTGCAGTTCCTTGGACAATCTCCATCATATGGCGTCACAGTGGTGCAGCTGGAAGAGCTCCTGCCTCACAGCACCAGAGACCCGCATTCCGTGCCGATCTCGGGTGCTGTCTGTGTGTGGAATTTGGACGTTCTCCTTGACCGCGTGGTTTTCTTCCGGATGTTCCGGTTTCCTCCCGCATCCCAAAGACGTTCGGGTCTGTAGTCTCTATAAATTGGTCTCTATAAATTGCCCCTGGTGTATAGGGAGTGGAAGCGAAAGTTGGATAACATAGAAATAGCGTGAACAGCTGATTGACGGTCGGTGTGGACTCGGTGGACCTGAGGGCCCGTTTCCATGCTGTATCTCTAAACTAAACTAAATGATCTACTTGTGCTCCTCTTATGTCATGGCTGCAAAGTAATTGTTTCAGTGTTTAAAATAGTTAAAACATGCACCTCATATCATGCTATACCTTAGATAAGACACAAAATGCTGGAGTAACTCAGCGAGTCAGACAGCATCTTTGGAGAGTTACTCCAGCATTTTGTGTTTATCTTTTGTGTAAACCAGCATCTGCAGTTCCTTCCTACACATGTTATACCTTGACGAGTGGGCTCCAGTACGCACCACATCAGAGCTATCGGGGTTACAGTACCCAAGCTCTCAAGTACCAGTGTTATTCTGAAGCATTGCCATCTCATGCCATCTTCTGCTCAACCTTTGGGGTTACTATACAGAGACTCATGGCAAACGCTATGAATGATCTTTCCTGGATATTAAGCAATTTCTAGAAATTAACCCTGATTTTCTGACAGGACAATCCAAAACTAATTCTTTCATATTTCTTGGAAATCAGACCCAGGAGGAAAATCAGTTTTCAATTTGAGAGATGACAAAGTGACCAGGGGTACTAAAGTAAATGGATCAACAGCCAGCGATGTGGACATGCATGTTTTATACAGTGTTTCCACTGGGCACTATGAACAACATGAACATATTGCTTAATAATTGATTGATCAGATTATGAGTCGAGTAACTTTGATTTACTGCATTAATATTGTCAACGTTCTCAATTTCTTCCTCTTATTCTTTCTATTTACTTTTCCCAAAAGTATGTTTTTTTCCTTTTACACTGGTCCCAAAACAAAACCGCTGACTTAATCTATCGAGCTGTGGAGCTGTCAGGCAAGTCTTCAAAGCAGTTGGCACAGGTATGATGGGTTAAATGGCCTTTTTCTATGCTGTGTTAATCAATACTCTAGGACAAAACATGGAGGCCATATATGCTGATGCCTTAGTATTTTTCTCATCTACTTTGGTAAACAGCGGTGCAGCTGGTAGAGTTGCTGCCTTACAGCGCCAGAAACCCTGGTTCAATCTTAACCTCGGGTGCTGGCTGCACGGAGTTTGTACGTTCTCCCTGTAATCGCGTGGGTTTCCACCTGGTGCTCCGGTTTCCTCCCATATCCCATGGACATACAGGTTTGTAGGGTGATAGGCTAAATTATATCAAATACATGCAGACCATTACATGATGGTCCTTGAAGCGTGCTGAGTCTGTGCCTACTGCGTCAGAAGAAATCTACGGTGGGCGGCACAGGGGCCCAGTCGTAAAGCTGTTGCCTCACAGCGCCAGAGACCCAGGTTCAATCCTGAAATCGGGTGCTGTCAGTGTGGTGTTTGCGCGTTCTGTGTGACCGCACGTTTCTTCTCGGTGCTCCAGATTCCTCCCATATCCCAGAGACATACGAGCTTGGAGATTCATAGGCCCTCAGTAAATTGCCCCCCATGTGTAGGGAGTGGATGAGAAAGTGGGACAACATAGAACTAATATGAACGGGTGATCGATGGTCGGCATGGGCTCAGTGGGCCAAGGGGACATGCTTCCATGCTGTAATCTTAAACTGAAGTAAATTGGCCTAACTTGAAGCAATTAATTCTCACCTGTACTGTGGATTGCGTGCCCACACGCCAGTTCCCACAGAGGCACCTATGATCACTATTAGTTTCCATAGCCAGACGGGAGTGAAGACGGCCCAGTAGCTCCATTGGATAATTCCATCCAGGCGTAGCGACAGCAGAATGGAGAACAGCAGCAGACAGGCATAGATCAGAAATTTGCTGCAAGGGAACACGACAGGTCAATGAGTGTCAATACTTGACTGGTGGAATGAAAAGATTAGAGTGTAGAAACTGAAGTAAATGGAACCGAATTCTGGATGTTGTACGTCATGCAAAAGTTACTATAATTAATACAATCAATACAATTAAACCACCAATTAATATAAAGGACAACGGTTACTGAACGAATTATTAAAATCAAAGAATATTAGGAATAGTGGACATCTCTCCGCATTCAATCATCCACTCTAGTTCAATTGGCAGAGAACAAAAATGCAACAGCCAGCTCTCTCATTGGGTTTATTGATTTACATGCATCATTTGGAGAGGCAGCATTTATTACTTACTCCTAAATACCCTTGAACTGAATCGCTTGCTCAGCGATTCAGAGAAAACTGAACCACATCCCCACATGACTGGAGTCAGATGGAACAGGGCCAGATTTCCATCCCAAAGACATTATTGAATCAAACGGGTTCTCACCGCAATCTAGCAGCTTTCCAGACAACATTTCGGCTGCAGATTTATTTAGATATCCAAATTAAAAATTCCCAATTGCTGTAGTTAGATTTCAACTGGGTCTCTAAATTTTAAATCTACTTTACAATGTCCTCTCTGGCCCTGCAATCCTGCATCCAGAGACCTGCCTCAGATGAAGGAAATCACACCAGTGTGCCAGCGTTAACAAGGGTGCCAGAGACTGTAAAACAATGTACACCTTCCAGTGAGTCTGGAACAATTGCATGAGCTCATTATTTCTCAATTAACCTCAATCTGCATTAAAAGGCATACACGATCAGGGCTGTGTTATAAACTCACCTCTACATCACTTAATGCAGCAGCTCAATATCACCGTCAGAGTAATTAAGGCCTCCATATTCCATCAATGAACAAACAAGTTAGACAGATAGATAATATATACATATACATCATATAAAACATATGTACGCCATGGATTACATATATGTGCGTGTTATAGATGTATATGCATTATATACATATATATATATATATAAAATATGCATGTTATAATGTATATCTTAAACTACTTTTTATAATGCATACTGCTTTATATATAACGTGTATAAGTTTGAAATATATAAAGTAGTATATATCATATATACAGTAGTTTATACATACACACACACATCATCCACTATATTGTGATGTGGGTTATATAAAGTAGTATTATATATACAAAGTAGTTCGTGGCATTCTACGTGGTTGAATCTGGGGCAGCTGATGGAATGTGGGAAGAATAAAAATAGGATTCGTGTAGGATTAGAAATTACCGGAACCATGAGCAAAATACAAAGTGCTGGTGGAACTCAGCGGGTCGGGCTGCATCTGTGGAGGAAACCTCAATCTGCATTAAAAGGCATCCACGATCACGTCTGTGTTATAAATTGCATGGTTGCACAAAGCTTCTGTTGCAGGAACTGGGGGAGAAGCAGCTGAAATGAATAATATGGAACACTGCATCGTGCTTTTGCTGTAAGCCGTGCTTTTGTGTTTTTTGCCTGTTGGTTGATTATTTGCAGTGGAGGATGTTTTTAAAACTCTCCCCTCATTGCAGTAGATGATGTTTTTAAAACTCTCCCCTCATTGCAGTAGATGATGTTTTTAAAACTCTCCCTTGCAGTAGAGCGAGGTCAGGAAGGAAAGGCCCGCAGACAGCAGAGCGGGCTGGGGTAGTAATCGCGTCCGAGGCTTCGCTGCTGCAGTGTAGGCCTTCCCTTCCCCTCCTCTCTCCCCCGGCCTCTCCTCTCCTCTCCTCTCCTCTCCTCTCCTCTCCTCTCTACTCTCCCTTCCCCAGCCGGCCGGCAGCGGCCTCTCCTCTCCTCTCCTCTCCTCCCCTCCCCAACGGAGACCCCAGCCTCTCGGGGGAGGGGGGACCAGGCCATTACCTCGGGTTAAAGTCCTGGAAGAGCCCGCGAAGATTCATGGCTGCGCACTAACCCCAGAACCGAGCCGCCGGCCCCGATCCGCTCTCCTTCCCCGGTCGGCGGCGTCTGGGGGCGGCTCCCTCACTGGCCCGGCCCGGCCCGGCCCGGCCCGCGGGCACCAGCCAGGGAGGCAGTCAAACTCCCCCTACTCCTCCCGGTCCCCTCCCTCCCTCTACTCTTCCTCCTTCCTTCCTTCCTCCCTCCCTCCCTCCCTCCCTCTACTCTTCTTCCTCCTCCTCCTCCTCCTCCTCCTCCTCCACCCTCCCTCCCTCTACTCTTCCTCCTCCCTCCCTCTACTCTTCCTCCTCCCTCCCTCTACTCTTCCTCCTCCCTCCCTCCCTCCATCCCTCTACTCTTCCTCCTCCCTCCCTCTACTCTTCCTCCTCCCTCCCTCTACTCTTCCTCCACCCTCCCTCCCTCCTTCTACTCTTCCTCCTCCCTCCCTCTACTCTTCCTCCTCCCTCCCTCCCTCCCTCTACTCTTCCTCCTCCCTCCCTCCCTCTACTCTTCCTCCTCCCGGTCCCCTCCCTCTACTCTTCCTCCTCCCTCCCTCCCTCCCTCCCTCCCTCTACTCTTCCTCCTCCCGGTCCCCTCCCTCCCTCTACTCTTCCTCCTCCAGGTCCCCTCCCTCCCTCCCTCTACTCTTCCTCCTCCCGGTCCCCTCCCTCCCTCCCTCCCTCTACTCTTCCTCCTCCCGGTCCCCTCCCTCTACTCTACTCTTCCTCCTCCCGGTCTCCTCCCTCCCTCCATCTACTCTTCCTCTACTCTTCCTCCTCCCTCCCTCCCTCTACTCTTCCTCCTCCCGGTCCCCTCCCTCCCTCCCTACCTCCCTCCCTCCCTCTACTCTTCCTCCTCCCGGTCCCTTCCCTCCCTCCCTCTACTCTTCCTCTACTCTTCCTCCTCCCGGTCCCCTCCCTCCCTCGCTCTACTCTTCCTCCTCCCGGTCCCCTCCCTCCCTCCCTCCCTCCCTCCCTCTACTCTTCCTCCGGTCCCCTCCCTCCACTCTTCCTCCTCCGGCCCCCTCCCTCTACTCTTCCTCCTCCCGGTACCCTCCCTCCCTCTACTCTTCCTCCTCCCGGTCCCCTCCCTCCCTCTACTCTTCCTCCTCTCGGTCTCCTCGCTCCCTCTACTCTTCCTCCTCCCGGTCCCCTCCCTCACTCTACTCTTCCTCCTCTCGGCCCCCTCCCTCTACCCCATCATCCTTCACCTCCCTCCAATCTCCCCCTCAACATTCAATCCTCCAATTTTAGGTAACACCCTTCCCTCTTCCCCTCCTCCCTCTGCCCCCTCCAATATCTTCCTCAACATCCAGTTGTCCAATTTTAGTAACCTCTCCCCCCTCCCTCCTCTCTCTTTACCATCCTTCCTCTGCCTCCCCTTTGACCCATCACGCCCATTCCCTTTTCTCCCCCTTTCCCTTCCTTCTTCGCCATCTTAACCCCCCCCCCCCCCACATTTCTCTCTTACCTCCCTTTTTCTCCCTGCCCCCACACTTTCCCCTTCCCCCATTTCACCCCCTCCCTCCTAGTCCTCAGATCCTCAACCCCTAAATCTTCAGCACTCCTCTCTGGGTGGAGCTGTGGATGCTGGTACCCAAAGGTACCCAACTCTCTCATTCCTCATCTCAATCTTGGGTCAAACTGCTTATCCTGAGTATGTCGGAAGGAATTGCAGGTACTGGTTTAAACCAAAGAAAGACACAAAAAGCTGGAGTAACTCAGCGGGACAGGTGAATGGGTGACGTCTCGGGTCAAGACCCTTCAGTCTCGACCCGAAATGTCACCCATTCCTTCTCTCCAGAGATGCTGCCTGTCCTGCTGAGTAACTCCAGCTTTTTGTGTCTTTCTTCTGCTTATCCTGAGTTGCGCACTTAGCTTCACAAATACCAAGGTTTAATTCCGACCTTGGGTGCTGTGGAGTTTGCATATTCTCCCTGTGATTGCATGGGTTTCATCCCTCATTCCTTAAAACATACCGCCATGAGGTATGATACAATAGTGGTGTTCAAGAGGTTTACAACGGCAGATACAATAGTGGTGTTTAAGAGGTTTTTGGATACACACATGGATATGCAGGGAATGGAGGTTTAGTGATCATGTGCAGGCAGATAAGGGCTTGTCTGCGTATCATACTGACATAGTGGGCGAAAGGCCTGTTCCTGTGCTGGACTGTTTGTTCAATGTTCTATGAGAGAGACTCAGCAAGTCATGAAAAAAAGTGCAACAAAATAAAATAGAGACTGCAGTGGCAGGAAGAAGCAACGGGAAGAATACACTGACGGGTGGTTGTATTTTGACTTTAGAATTTTGAGATATAACACAGAAACAGGCGCTTCGGTCCACTGAGTCCACGCCGACCAGCGATCACCCCATACACTAGCATTTTCCTACACACTAGGGGGGGACACTTTACCGAAGCCAAATTAACCTGAACGTCTTTGGAATATGGGAGGAACTCGGAGCACCCGGAGGAAATCCACGCGTTCACGGAGAGAACTTACAAACTCCGTACAGGCAGCACCCGTAGTCAGGATCAACCCCAGGTCTGTGGCGCTGAAAGGCAGCAACTCTACCGCTGCGCCACTGTGAATAGGAAATTGAAGATAATCTAATAGTCAGGCAGAAGGCAGATAATCCACTACAAAAACTGAGAAAAGGAACAAAGCCAAGGAGTCGGAGATTTAGAGAAAATTGCCATACTGTTTTGTTTTAATGATTAAAGTTTTATTAATTCCAATGGCCATTCAATTTCATACAATACTGAACCTATCCAAATCCTGCCGCTAGAATTACTTTGGGCAGAAGCCAAAATGTTTCTGTTGAAATGTATAATTCACTGTAGACAATGAAGTGAGCACATTATTGCAGTTACTTATTCTTGTCACCATGCCTGTCGTCTTCTTTAACCCTGGAGTTCCTATTTGTTCAGAGAGATAAGGGTTACTGCAGATCCAAGTTCTTTAAATAATATAAACATCCTTTTATCGTCTGATTTGTATCGCTGTTGAAGAGCTAACCTAATCAAATTTAATTATGCAATTAATGCTAGGAACTATACAGTGGCAACAAGCAAGGTCCCGTTGTTCCTTGAGTTTACATTAAACTTTGCTGTCAGCTAATCGGACATGGACTGCAGTCACGAGCAATGATTACAATACACTAAATATGAAATAACTAGTTTTACCCGGAGGACTTGAGGAACAATGATGAGAACTAAGACATCATCGAAGAGATGTTGCAGCTTCTGAACTTGCACAGCAAGATGTAAATTGGTGAAAATTGCACAGTGATCAAGATGATAATCAGGGCGCCCCAATGTGAACAATACCTCCAGGGCCACTGAGTCAGGCAGCAATGATCACTATTATCCCATACATGTCTGGGACACGGAATACCTACAGCAGACACAGGGGCAGCACAGTGGCACAGCGGTAGTTGCTGCCTTACAGCGCCAGAGATGCGGGTTCTGTCTGTACGTTCTACCCTGTAACTGCGTGGGTTTTCTCCGGGTGCTCCAGTTTCCTCCCACACTACAAAGATGTACAGGTTCATAGCCTTCTGTAAAATTATAACTTGTTTCCTAGTGTGTAGGATAGCGTAGGTGTATGGGGTCGGTGCGGACACGGTGGCCCGAATGGCTTGTTTCCGCGCAGTATCTCTAAAGTCTAAAGTAAAGACATCTCTAAGCACCATAAGGATAACACCAATGTTATTATTTCCTCAAATTCATTGTGAGGATGTGTTCAGATATCAATGTCCCTCTCAGAATAACATTGAGGTCCTAATTACATTACATATACTAAAGAGGTGTGGAAGTGTGAGGTGGGAAATGGTGCTTATTGGATTACTACCCTCTCCATGTTACAAACGCCAATGAAAGACCTGAGCGAAAAAAACATGCAGGGGGAGTGGGGGAAACAAAGAAGAAACTGAAAAAAGTGTGTTTATAAGTTGCATCTTTGACCCTCGTTATTATGTACCTCTTTATAAAAGATTTTGGGTATAGTGGATAGTCCTACAGACCTTCACCTCCAGGCCGGGCTGCCAACGCCACCCCCGGACCATATCACCTTCCCGCCCGCTTCCAGGCCAGACCGACTCCCGCTACCACCGGCCCACACAGCTTCCTCGACCACTTCCAGGACGCGCCTGCCACCGCCACCACCGATCCTTACCTGCACTCCAGCTGCCCGCGACCAATGACTCCGCCAATCCTCACCTCTCCCACTGTCGCCGGCAGGCCAGGGCCGTCAACTCACTGGATTCCAGGCCCAGTTCCAGACCGAGGGTATGAAGAAAGGTCTTGACCCAAACGTCACCTATCCACGTTTTCCAGAGATACTGATTGATCTAGCTGAGTTACTCCAATACTTTGTGTCTTTTTGTATATTAATCTGCAATTGCAGTGGTGTTTCTACTACTTATGCAATGATAATCCCTTTGATAATAGCAGACAATTGACAATAAAGGACACCATTCCCCCTCCTATGGTCCATTATAACGAGGGTCTGCTGTACTAAAGTCACCATGTTTTATGGGGTGGTTTTGGTGTCAAGAATGTCTGTTCATTCTCTCCACAGATGCTGCCTGACCCACTGAGTAATTCCAGCAATTCTTGTTTTGTTCAAAATTCCAGCATCTGTAATTCCTTGCACCAGCATTGGAGCAGGAGTTGCCAGTTAGCTACTCAATCCATTACCCAATTACAGCTGATATGACCCAACTTCAAACTACATTCATTCTTTTGTATCATCCAGTTTCAGAATTAAACATTGACGCATCAATTGCTGACTGGAATAATTCCAAATTTATTACCGTCTCTGCATGGGGGAGAGCTTCCTATCTTCTCTTCTGAAAATCCTTTTTAGAAGTTTATACTGTGCCCTCCGTAATGTTTGGGACAAAGACCCGTCATTTATTTATTTGCCTCTGTACTCAACAATTTGAGATTTGTAATAGAAAAAAAATCATGTGGTTAAAGTGCACATTGTCAGATTTTAATAAAGGCCATTTTTATACATTTTGGTTTCACCATGTAGCAATTACACCAGTGTTTATACATAGTCCCCCAATTCAGGGCACCATAATGTTTGGGACACAGCAATGTCATGTAAATGAAAGTAGTCTTGTTTAGTATTTTGTTGCACATCCTTTGCATGCAATGACTGCTTGAAACCTGCAATTCATGGACATCACCAGTTGTTGGGTGTCTTCTCGGGTGATGCTCTGCCAAGCCAGTATTGCAGTCATCTTTAGCTTATGCTTGTTTTGGGGGCTAGTCCCCTTCAGTTTTCTCTTCAGCATATAAAAGGCATGCTCAGTTGGGTTCAGATTGGGTGATTGACTTGGCCACTCAAGAATTGACCATTTTTTAAAGCTTTGAAAAACTCCTTTGTTGCTTTCGCAGTATGTTTGGGATCATTGTCTTGCCATAGAATGAACCGCCAGCCAATGAGTTTTGAGGCATTTGTTTGAACTTTGACTTTCATTGGCACAACTTTGGTCCTCATGTTGATAATAAACAGCAATAAAAGTTTCCGAAGATGATGGAAACATTAATCATATGTTAAACTTCTAAATTACAGGGAAAATAAATCTTATTTCTACTCATACCTTAAAACAAAAATCAAAACTTAATCTGTATTGCATTCCTTCCAAAACAACTGTATCCTTCTTCAGCTATCATCATATGGCAGGTGCAGCTTAATGTGGATAAATGTGAGGTTATCTACTTTGGTAGCAAAAACAGGAAGGCAGATTATTATCTAAATGGTGTCAAATTGGGAAAAGGGGAAATACAACGGGATCAGAGGGTCCTTGTTCATCCGTCAATGAAAGTAAGCATGCAGGTACAGCAGGCAGTGAAGAAAGCAAATGGCATGTTGGCCTTCATAACTGATTGTGGATGATCAGCCATGATCACATTGAATGGCGATGCTGGCTCGAAAGGCCGAATGGCCTATTCCTGCACCTTTTGTCTATCTCCAGCAATGCTTGGAGCACTGCAGGTGGAATCTAGCCAGGGTTTTGTATAAATGCAACTTGATCTATGAATACCAGTGTTTGATTACATTATTATTTCTGAATCACAAGATGAGATTTTACTTATCGATGCATGTGGCTTCTCATCCCCATCGACCTCCACTGGTTCTAGCTTTTAACCATTTAGAAAGGATGGGATTAGTACTTTCCAAGTTCAAAGTGAATCTCATATTTGCTTAACCTGTAAATGTCCTTGTAATTTAATGCTTCCATCTACACTGCTTACAGTACCATCAGCTTTGTGTCATTAAAAAACTTGGACTCGTGAAATTTCTAACACAGGTAAATATAAATCGCAAAATAACTAGCCACTTGCTGTGAATTAGAGAAGTTGTTCAATTTCCCTCCTTGGCTCCTGCTGTTCGGCTCATTTTCTGGATGGGTCAGTCATTTTGCTGGAGAAGAACTTTTGAAATAGAAGAGCACCAATAGCAATGCTTCATCCTTTACATGACTACAAACATACGTTATTAAAGGTTTCAATATACCACTCTGCAGCAGGCATAGAAAGAACCACGTCATTAAGCCATAATATGAGATGATGATAAAGCATCGATAAACTGCCTTCTGGTAACAATAATTACAATCAGCAAATCTCTCCAGTAAGTTCATAAACTTACAATTGTGCATATTTTTTTATTTATTTTAATTTAACTGTTTCAAGGGTATTAACCTCAATGTGGATGATGCATAATTTACCTACTGCTTCAAATAACACACACAAATTGTTCAGGTACTTCAATTTATTACAATACATGGAGTAAACGTTAATACAATTAAAATTTACATTACTACAGTGTAAAAGTGCAGATTTTTGTTCTATCTTTAGGCTTAGACAGCTCCATACAGAGACTATGGAATATGGACTAACTACTTTTAAATATCTCAATGATTATTGAAATCAGCATTCTATTGGAGTCTTGACTTCTTAATTATGTTAATCTTATAACATGAAGCCATTATTTCTAAATTCTTCATTTTGGACACATAGGAATACGTTTTGTCACATTTCCTTAAGACAAAAAAACAAGGAAACAAAAGTATGTTTCAATGGATATTTTCACCTCTATTCTATAAACAGCCCAAAAGGTGAAGATATATATTTTGCAACGAGCACATCAGTTTGAAGCACTACCTTCAGATTACATTTTACACAAGGGCTCAAATGGATAAATACTTCAGAAGTGGTCAACAAAGCTTTGCTAGTGTTACATGCTCAAAACTAAATGTATGTTAAAGGCTGGAATCAAAGTGAGAGCATCTAGATCGAAAATTGATGCCAAGGCTGTATTTGCTGAACCTTGGTTGCAGAATATTTAGTAACTGGAATGGCAAGAATCATATGCTGACCAGTTTGCTAGCATTCTGACCTGCTGCCACAGACAGCATGAATCAGTATCAAACTCAGTTTTGCTGGATGCTGTTTAGAGTTTAATGCACTAGTTCAGGCTGGTTTTCCACAAAGGGCAGGACTCCACTGACGTAGTAGGCAATGCCAAGAGACAGCAGTGCAATAACAATAATGAGCAGTAGGACCCGCCAGAAGCCCAAATCATCCACAAACTCTTGCCACGTGGATCGGAAGCTGGAAAGAACACCTTCTGTATTTTGCAGATTTGGACTCAGCAGTGAGTGGCTCTCCATAGCACTTAAAAATAAAGTTTGCATACAATATTAAAATATGGTCAACCATCAGTTGAATCATCATGAAGCAATTAGTTTAGGATTCAATACATTTTTTTTTTTTTTTTTTAAGATCAACTAAGGAACACAAGAGCTGTTGTTTTGTGGAAAGGTTCAAATTATTTTTTTTGGCAAATCACACACCAACTTTACCTGAGGGGCTGATGTTCTGTTTCCCAACCTCTGAGGATGATGTTCTGAGCCTCCTGCTCGCTAGAAGAGGCAAGAGAATAATTAGGGAACAGCTCCCCCCTCCTGTTGGGGAAGCATCAATCATTAACTCAGTATATTCCTACAATGTGCAACTGAGATCAGGGACATCTAAGTATGGACGATAAACGACCAGCATACCAGATGTTGGAAAGCCACGCATGGGCAGATAAACAGGCAATTTGCTTATTGGTGGGCAAGCTGTGTGGTTTTTTTAATGGATTCTTGCTTCCTATGTGAGGAATGAGAATCAGGAAAGAATATCAGAACAATTGCGACAAATGAAAACACTGCATTCACGCTCTACAACTAATATAAATACAGATAGTATCATACATCCTTCTGAGGGCAAAATCTCACATATAAGCATAATTAAGTTCAATTTTCTTAAAGATTCCTTCAATTTATAAAAATAATTTGAGAAACTTAATTTGTAAAGTCACGTTGGCCATAAAGATCTTTGTATTCTCTATGATCACATACGAGGTCCTGAAGTAGCCAATGTGCCTTTCTTAAAGAATGGAACTTGGGATACTATGGGCCAGTGACCCTCACATCAGTGGTAGAGAAGCCATTCGAGAAGATTGAAAGGGTAAGGAATTACTCGCATTTGGAAGAGAATGGGCTCTTTTTGCTTTTGCTTTGTCTGGCGCAGGTCATGTCTCACAAACCTGATCGAGTTTTTTTGAGAAGGTGACAGGCGATTGATGAGGCTAGGGCAGTGGATGTTGTCTACATGGACTTTAGTAAGGTATTTGACAAGGTCCCTCATGGCTTGCCTTCATCACTTGGGGCAATGAGTACAAGAGTCAGGAAGTAATTTTCCAGCTTCATAAAACTTTGTTTAGGCTGCATTTGTAAGACTGTGCAGTTTTTACAGGAAGGATGTGGAGGGTTTAGAGAAGGTGCAAAATATGTTTTCCAGGATGCTACCTAGATTAGCGGGTATCAGGTATAACTTGGATTGTTTTGTCTGGAGCATTGGAGGCTGAGGGGAGACCTGATAGAAGTGTATAAAATTGAGAATTGTTTTTCCCAGTGTGGATATGTCAAATACTAGAGGGCATAGCTTTAAGGTCATAGGGGGGGGAAGTATAAAGGGGATGCACAGGGCAGAATTTATTTTTAAACAGAGGGTGGTATGTGCCTGAAATAAGCTGCCAGTTAGTTGTGAAAGCAGATATGATAGCGGCATTTAAGAGGTTTTTAGATAGGCATATGAATGCAGGGAATGGAGGGATATGGATCATGTGCAGGCAAAGATCAGCTTAATTCGACACACACACATCATGGCCTAAACGAACTGTTCCTGTGCTGTACCGTTCTGTTCTGTGTTATAAACGTACAATCAATTGGAGCAAAAACATATCCCTCATTACCCTTGGTGAGCAAATACAAACAAACTGAAAGAGCATCAAATGGTCTTTGTGGGGTGTTTTCCACATGACCACCATCTTTTTCTAAACTTCTCCCCTACGTGAACTGGTTCCAAGTTAAAGACTAACCCTTTTTCTTTTTTCTTTATGCATCCTCACCCCTTCTTTCTAAGTCATAAAACATTAAATTTCTTATTAAAAGCATCCTTCATTTCTTCCCCTGTTCCTTTAATCCATTACAGAATGCATTACACTTCTGATTAATCAACACTACTCCTGGGCTTTTCCATTATGCATGCCTCAAAGTAATTCACTGTTGTAATCAATTCAATCATCTGCTAACGATTAATTTACAAATTTTAACTGAAAGGTCCTTCTTTCCTGTATTTTTTAACTAGTGTTGTGTTGTGAGTTGTGAGCCTGTGGAATTCTCTGCCTCAGAGGGCGGTGGAGGCCGGTTCTCTGGATACTTTCAAGAGAGAGCTAGATAGGGCTCTTAAAGATAGCGGAGTCAGGGGATATGGGGAGAAGGCAGGAAC
The DNA here is from genome assembly GCA_038087875.1 of Malacoraja senta. NCBI lineage: Eukaryota > Metazoa > Chordata > Chondrichthyes > Rajiformes > Rajidae > Malacoraja > Malacoraja senta. The sequence continues at coordinate 58,391 of JAXLNO010003135.1, forward strand.
AGGGTACTGATTGTGGATGATCAGCCATGATCACATTGAATGGCGGTGCTGGCTTGAAGGGCCGAATGGCCTATTCCTGCACCTATTGTCTATACTGTACAAATTCTCAAATTATAATATAGATAAAAGAAACAGGGAACCAAGACATACCTGCCCATAATCAGTGGTATAATCAATGCATGATTCGTGATCTCAGCTGGGCAAGAGTCAAGGAGCTGTCTTTTTTGATGAGATGTGGGAATCAGGGATTAAGAGTGTCAGGGTCATGCCTTTTGCGAGCACCTAACTAAAAAACTGTTTTGATAAAGACCTGCAAGAGGGCCAGGGATAACTAATAGTGGAGCAAAAAGCCTAGATCATGAATCACATGCATTAATGATACCACTGATTATGGGCAGGTATGTCTTGGTAAGGTTTGCAACTTAAATTTATACACTTGCATGATATTTAACTCAAGCTGCTAAAACAATGAACAGAAAAAGGTCCTTAACAGTGTTGCCAATATCAAAGGCTAATCTTGCAAAAGTTTTTGTTTTCAAGTTTTACAAAAATATCTAATAATAAAGCACCATAAAATATCCACAAACCCAGGTTTTTACCTCTCGTTTTCTGCAGTCTGCATAATTTCTAGCTTAGAATGAGTTCCACGGTTGAATCCTTTCACCTCCTGCTCCTCCAGCGACTCCAGTAACTTGATTGCATCTTTGTTTACTCCTCTACGCTTTGCCAATACAAGCGGTGTGGAACCATGATGATTGCTGAGTTACCACAAAATGAAATCAATGATTTGTACTCATGCAATAAAGCAAACTCAGTTATTTCCAAAATGTGCTACGGAAACCAAAAGTCTGTCAATTGTTAACTGTCACTTAGTAGTTATATATATTTTTATACAAAACAAAAACATGGTGGCTTCATCTTAAGCATCAAATAGGAAAACTAAACTAAATTGCGCACTATCATATTGTACTCTATTTCGCCATTTCTTCATGAGCATATTACAAACATATAAACACATAGGCAAGATGGCGGCGCAGTGCTAGAGCAGCTGCCTTACAGCATCAGAGACCCAGATTTGATCTTGACTACAAGTATTGTCTATATGGAGTTTGTACTCGTTCTCCCCGTGACCTGCGTGCTCCGGGTACTCCAGTTTAATCATACACTCCAAAGACGTATACGTTTGTAAGCTAATTGGCTTGGTGAAATTGTAAATTGTCCCTAGTAGGATAGTGTTAGTGTGCGGGGATGTTGGTGCGGACTCGGTGGGCTGGAGGGCCTGTTTGCGCACTGTATTTCTAAACTAAAAAAAACTAAGCCTTTCAGGTTCAAATATTACCTAAAGATCTGCCACAAGAGATTTAAATAATTGGCATGATTTAAGAAAATATTATTTGCAGGCGCTGGATGGCAAAATTGCAGGAGTGTGCCTCAAAGCTTTGGTCTTTGTTGTTTTATTTTTCTTTCAAAGATGTGCTTTCTATTTCACTATCACTGCCTTTCAAATAAAATTTGCACTAATGATTGAGAGTCTGTACAAAAATGAGCAAAGGAACTAAATATTAACCAAACTTTTCTGTTATACGATACAGTACAAACACAAGTCAATGTGGAATGCTTCATAGCCACTGCATTCCTAACTCTATTCAACATTGCAACTGTTTAAGGTACAGATGGCACTGCAGCAGTCAAACTCTCAGCTGGAGGATGACAGAAACCAAACTCAATTTGCACAATCTGTTTGAGCTCTGACCCAAAACATCAACATTCTCAGATGTTCAGTTGGTGACTTCCCACGTTTTAAAAAAAAAATTATACATTTTAACTTGATTTACTGTGAACTACATGCCTCTACTTCCTGGACTTCCTTTGAAGGCTTACGAAGTTCAGCATGTCCCCTACACTCACCAACTTCTAGATGCGACGTAGAAAGCATTTTATTGGGATGCATCACAGCATGGTTTGGGAACAGCTCAATCCAAGACCACAAGAAATTGCAGAGGATTGTGGATGCAACCCAGACCATCACACAAACCAACCTCCCTTCCATTTACTCCAATTATACCTCACGCTGCCTCGGCAAGGCCATCAGCATAATCAAGGACAAATCGCACCCTGGCCACTCCCTCTTTTCCCCTCTCCCATAATTGAAGCATCATATCACACCTAGTGATCAGTCCTGAACTATTATCTACCTCATTGGAGACCCTCGGACTATCTTTGATCAGACTTTACTGGCTTTATCTTGCACTCAACATTATTCATATTATTCCACTTATCATGTATCTGTACACTATGAATGGCTCAACTGTAATCATGTATTTTCTTTCTGCTGACTGGTTAGCACATAACAAAAGCTTTATACTGTATCTGGGTACACGTGCCAATACACTAAACTAAACTCGAAGGGTGGATCCTTGATCCATCACTGATATTAATCTTCAACACTGCTCCACAGCCCTAATGGATCTGAACTTTGTCTAACAACACAATTCAGAACTATTTACTGCAGTCAGATCAGAGATGCCATGTTACATTCTCCAAGGAAATCACAATAATAAGCAACCGGCCTACTGAGTCTAATTACATGGAGGTGAGCAGCTGCAACAGTTGTTAATAATCATTTATTGCCAATAGAATACCATTGGAACAATATGTTTACAAACAGCAATGCATTAGAATTTTAACTATACAGTTCATTCATGTCTGTGATTGAAACTCCAGGAATTATGCTGGGGTTGAGTAAAAATATAGTCACGTCAGACAACTTGAACTGGAAGTCGGGCTATTGGACATGAATGCGAGAAAACAAATGGAGACAAAAGACAGCAGATATTGGAATCCGGAGCAATAAAATATTGAAAAAAGAGATTAAGCTCAACATGTCCGTTCATAAAATATATTCAGGGACAGTCATTAAATTATAAATCAGAACCCATAAATGAGGTGCAATTTATTGATCCTTAATTCACTCCAAGACTTTACCTGGATTTCCACAGCATTACATAGGCGAAGGAAGATTCATGACCAAATGTTAAAAGGGCCTAGGAAGCCTTCATGAATATCAGTGAAGTATGTGGAAATATCAAGGAAGCTTTCTGTAGATAAAAAGTTGTTCCCATTTCAAATAGAGAAGATACAGTATGCAGGCTTATTTTTTCCCTAGATTAGTGGATTATCTTTGATCCGTGATTGATCTGTATGCTTAAATTCAACCACATGTCATTAGTTGTGGAACACTACACAAACTCTGCAGAAAGTAAAAGGTTTGAAGAAGATTCCTAACCAGAAACGGTACCTACCCATGACCTCCAAAGATGCTGCCTAACATGCTGAGTTACTCCGGCACCTTGTTTTGCTCACAATTCCAGCATCAGCAGTTCCTTATGTCTCCAGAAATTAACCAAACTGTATAAGTTAAACCAAGAGAAATATATGGACAGGTTTCCAATGTTTGTCCAAAGCTCGGGATATAAATCACATTAAGTGCTGAATGGAGAAAGGAGACAAGCATTTGGTGGCAGGCTGGATAAGTTTGAAATTCTGCTCACAATCACACGAGATATGGGAGTTATACGCTTTCAGTTTGAGAAAGCAATCAAATAACACTGGAATTGACACATCTTGCATTCACATTGTGATTCCCTGTATTTTGCTACGGCATGTACAAGTGTCTAAACAACCTGTTCTTGCTTCTATTTCTTATATCCTGTGAAGTCATTAAACTTTTATTTTTACATAGTGGCATTCTCTTCACAAAAAAGCTGTTGAGTCCAAAGACCCATTATAAACTTCAGAGGTGCATATGTACACATGCCAAAAATACACCCAAACCACATACCAGCTAATTTCAGCACAGCAAGCATGCACAAAGAGTGGTGGGAAGTGATGGGGAAGGGCTTAAGACAGATAAGAATACTGAGGGTGAAAAAAAGAACTGCAGATGCTGGTATGTACCGAAGATAAACTCAGCAGGGCAGGCAGCATCTCTAGAGAAAAGATCTCTGAAGACACCCATCCTTTTTATCCAGAGATGCTGCCTGACCCGCTGAGTTACTCTCTTAATCTGTGTCTAACTTTGGTATAAACCAGCATCTCCTCTATCTAAGAATACTGAGAGTTCTGGGTGCAGAGGTGGGTTTACCAGAATGATGCCTGGATTAGGGGGGGGGGGGGGGATATTAGCCACAGGGAAAGGTTGGACTGACTTGGATTGTTTTTCCAGTAACGCCAGAGGTTCAGGGGAGACCTGATAGAAGTACGAAAAAATAAGAGGCATTTCTAGGGCAGACAGTCTGAACCTTCTTTTCCAGAATGGAAATATCAAATGCTAGAGGGCATAGCTTTAAGGGTAAAGGGACAACATTTAAAGAGGTGCAGGGCAAGATTTCATTTTTTTACACAAATATGTGGTGGGTGCCTGGATCACACTGCCAGGGGTGGGAATGGTGCCGTGGAGGCCAATACAATAATGGTGTTTAAGAGGCTTTTAGATAGACACATGGGGCAAGAAATAGAAGCAAGAACATATGACATATGGGGCGTCACGATAACGCAGCGTTAGTTGCTACCTTACAGCACCAGAGACACGGGTTTGATCCTTACTACGGACCTGTACAGAATTTGTAAATTCTCCTCGTGACTACATGGGTTTTCCCCGGTTGCCTCCTACGCTCCAAAGGTTTGTAGGTTACTCGGTAGACTGAAGGGCCTGATTTTGCACTGTATCTCCAAACTGAAACATGAATATGCAGGGAATAGAGGATTATGTGCAGGCAGTTAAGAGATGGTCTTGATATTATGTTCGGCACAGACATTGTGGTCAGTTACGGTGGTGTACCGCTCTGTGTAGAAACAAGGCACTGCAGATGCTGGTTTACAAAAGAGACAAAGTGCTGGAGTAACTCAAGGGGGGGGGGGGGTCAGGCAGCATGGATGCTGAGTTACTCCAGTACTGCGTGTCTTTTGTAAAGCAGCACCTGCGGTTCCTTGTTCCTACACACACACACACACAGCTGTGTTGTTGTATGCCCTGTGAAGCGGAGGGGGCTAGCAGCGGGTGGAAGGGGCTGCACGGCCTCCCAGTGACCCACCAGATGTCGATCTTCAGGCCGTTGGAGACGAGGAACTGGATGGAGTCGACGTGGCCGCAGAGGTGCAGCGCCGTGTTGCCCTGGTAGTCGGTGGCGAGCAGGTCGGCGCCGAACTTGTGCAGCAGGCGGCAGATGTCGACGTTACCGCGGGCGGCGGCCACATGCAGGCCGCTGCGGCCCCGCGCGTCGCGGATGTTGGGGTCGAAGCCGCTCTCCAGCAGCCGCTTGGAGTAGGTGATGTCGCCGTCCATGCAGGCCTGCAGCAGCGGCACCCCGCTCTGGCTAGAGTCGTTGATGAACACGTAAGACATGGCGGCGGCGGCGGCTCCCTGTCAGCAGCGGCACAGGCGCAGTGCGCCGACTCACCGCGCAGCCGCAGCCCACTACGGCAACAACAAGAACACAAAAGTAATGAACGACCCCGCAGTTGGCCATGGACTCGAGCAGCTAGGAGCTGCAGATGTGGCAGCAAAGAGAGGCAGATGTAGCAGCATAGGCAGATGTGGCAGCAAAGATAGGCAGATGTAGCAACAAAGATAGGCAGATGTGGCAGCAAAGATAGGCAGATGTGGCAGCAAAGATAGGCAGATGTGGCAGCAAAGATAGGCAGATGTGGCAGCAAAGATAGGCAGATGTGGCAGCAAAGATAGGCAGATGTGGCAGCAAAGAGCTGCAGATGTAGCAGCAAGGAGCTGCAGATGTAGCAGCAAGGAGCTGCAGATGTAGCAGCAAGGAGCTGCAGATGTAGCAGCAAGGAGCGGCAGATGTAGCAGCAAGGAGCTGCAGATGTGGCAACAAAGATAGACAGATGTAGCAGCAAGGAGTGGCAGATGTAAGGAACAAGAAACTTTAGAGGTAGGAACAACAAACAAGGGACAGCAGAGGTAGGAGCAAGATACTGCAGATGCCTTTTTTTTTTTTTTAAAGACACAAAGTGCTGCAGTTCACAGAAAGGTACCCGAAATCCTGGTGTAACTCAGCAGGTCATGCAGCATCTCTAAATAGGTGATGTTTTGGGTTGGACCCTTCTTCAGACTGAAAGATAGAGAAGATAGACACAAAAAGCTGGTAACTCAGGCAGCATCTCTGGAGAGAAGGAATGGGAGACATTTCAGGTCCAGACCATTCCTCAGAGGGGAGTTGAAAGATCGAGAAGACCAGAACAAAACAGGGCTGGCAACAGAAGACCACAGGAAGAATGGAGTCCATAAAGGCCCATTGTTGGCTACGGATGATGTGCTAACGACAGGGTTAAAGGATGCGAACAGTGGAAATAGTAGGATGACTGGAGAGGTGGAGAGGGGAGGTGTGGAGAGGAATGCAGGAGTCACTTAAAAAAATCAACACTGCCTGAGCAAAATATGAGGTGCTGTCCCACCAATTTGTGTGGGGCCTCACTCTGACAGGGAGGAGGCCCGGGGACAGAATGGGAGGGGAGTTAAATGGTTGTTAACCATGAGATCCAATAGACCTAGGCAGACTGAGCAGAGGGTTTATTGCAAAAATATTACAATATATCAAAAGAGAACCAGTGAGTATCACAAACATGAACTGAGAGAGTGAGAGTGAAGGTGTCCCAGTTGATCCTTGCACAGACTTCCCTTCTTGAAGATGAATCATCTGCTCTGCTAAGACAGATCTGTACGTTCCAGCTGGGAGCACTATAACAAACGGAATAAAGAATCACTTTCTTGGACTTACCAGAGAGCGAAAGTGCAAGAAAACACACTTTTCTGCAAAAATTGACTGACGATGCATAAATGTTTTAAATACTCCACTTTCACACTATTAGCATACCGTGTGCTTCATGGGGGACAGACTCGGGAACAGGTTCTTCAGTGCACCAACTCCGCGCTGACCAGCGATCCCTTTCACGCTAGCCTACACGCTAGCAACTATTTTACAATTTAACCAATTTGTAGTTTGAGAGGAAACTGGAGCTCCCTGAGAAAACCCACACGGACACAGTGGAACATACAAACCAGGCAGACAGAATCCAGGTCTCTGGCGCTGTAAGGCAGCAACTCTAGCACTGTGCTACTATCGTGCCTGAGTATCAACTGACATCTACTACAAATCTACTGACTCCTGTCTACTACAAATCTACCCTGTCTTTTGCAAGAACGCTATCCGCCCCTTGCTCTCAATTTCTCCATCTCCATCTCTGTCGCATATGTTCCCAAATGAGGCTTTCCATTCCAAGACATCTAAGAAGTCCTCTTTCCTCAGTAAATGTGATTCCCCCTGCTGTGGTGGAGGGAACCCTCACCTTATCACTTCTAAGTCCTAAAGTTTGACTTTCACTCCCCCCCCCCCCCACCACAAGCCATATCCTCCAGTCACCACCTTTCCCCCTTTCTAGAAAAAAACACCCTCTCCACAACTCTTGGTTCATTCATTCTTTCCCATACAACCTTCCCCCTCCCCAGGTACTTTCCCCTGCAACCATTGGAGATGCAACAATTGTTTAGTTTAGTTTAAAGATACTTAAAAATACAGCATGGAAACAGGTCCTTTGACCCACTAAGTCTGTGCCGACCAACGATCACTGTACACTAGTTCTATCTTACACACTAGGACAAATTACAGAAGCCAATTAACCTATAACTTGTAAGTGTTTGGAGCGTGGGAGGAAACCAGAGCACCCGGAGAAAACACTCATGGTCACAGGAAGAACATATAAACTCCTTACAGCCAGCACCCCTGGTCAGGATTGAAACTGGGCTTCTGGTGGTAAGGCAGCAACTTTATCGTTCATTGCGCCATTGTTCTGACACCTCCTCTCTGACTTCCATCCATGGACCTCAGCTGTCCCAGGAGAGACAAAGGCTCACATAAACCACCTCCACTCATGTCTATTGCATTTGGTGTTCCCAATGTGGACTCCTTTACAACAGCAGGACCAAGCATAGACTGGGTGACTGTTTCGCAGAACATTTATATTGTGTCCACCAAGACCAGTTGGATCTCTCAGTTGATAGCTATTGAACTTCAGTCCTTGGTCTTTTCCATTGCGAGAGGGAAGCCACATGCAAACGGAAGGAACAGCACCTCATATTCCACTTGGGTAGCTTACAATCCGATGGTATGATCATTGAATTCTCCAAATAATTTTTTTTTTTAAATAAATAAATAAATAAAAAAAGAATTCTCCAACCTCAAGTTTAGTTTAGAGATACAGCGCAGAAACAGGCCATTCGTCCTACCGAGCCCGCACCGACCAGTGATCCCCGCACATTAACACTATCCTACACACACTACGGACATTTTACATTGATACCAAACCAATTAACCTACAAACCTGTACGTCTTTGGAGTGTGGGAGGAAGCCAAAGATCTCGGGAGAAAACCCACACGGTCACGGGGAAAACGTACAAACTCCGTACTGACATGACCCGTAGTCGGGATCGAACCCGGGACTCTGGTGCTGTAAGCACTGTAAGGTAGCAACTCCACCGCTGCGCTACCGTGTCGCACAAGTAATACCCCATCTCTATTCTCTGACCCTCCCCACCACATGGGTGCACACCCATATCTCCCACCATTTCCCCCCACTATACTCTCTGATCCTTGTCCTATAGTTACTTTTATCCCCTTTCTCCTCCCCTACTCCCTTCTGTGGCTTTGCAGTTCACTCCGCCTTTGTTCCATATCTGACGCCCCTTTTGTCTCCTTTACACCTCTAGTCCTCGTCACTGTCTCCAACCCCGTGGCCTGTATCCGCCTATCACTAGCCAGGATTTGCTCAACCCTCACCTCTCCTTTCTAGCTTTCTCCCCCCTACTCCGTCAGTCTGAAAAAGGGTTGTGACCCAAAACATCGTCTGTCCATTCCCTCAGCAGATGCTACCTGACCCACTGAGTTCATACGTTCCTAAGTGATGGAGTAGAATTAGGCCATTCGGTCCATCAAGTCTACTCTGCCATTCAATCATAGCTGATCTATCTTTCCCTCTCAACCCCATTCTCCTGCCTTCTCCCCATAACCCCTGACACCCATACTGATCAAGAATCTATCTATCTCTGCCTTGAAAAAGTATCAGCAGCACTTAGTGTTTTGCTCATGATTCCAGAATCTTCTGTCTCCTGTGTCTCTCGAATGTGCATTTCTCCACTAGGACCAAATATCAACATATTTAAAAAATGTAATGCATAACTAAAATACCAGAAATGTACACAGTTAATTTACAGCCAAGTCGTAGAATTGAAATAAAAATTATTCTCAAGATAATTTCAGTTGCATAATTGAGCGTCACGGAACTGGCCTTTCGCCCCATCGAGTCCATGCCAATCATTAGGCATCTATTTACGTTAATGCTTCTCCAAGCCCATTGTATTCTCCCCACATTACTATAAACTCCCCCCAGATTCCACTACTCACCTATCGAAGAGAGCAAGCTACAGTGGCCAATTATCCTGATGTTAATAAGGAAATGTAGACAATTTTCAGCAGCTAAATGATGTTTAACGATGTGAGTATTTTACATATCAAATACTCATATTATTCTGTTCAATATTTCTATCTTTTCATGTTGTTTGTGTTAAATTTCCAATATCCACAATGTGGCCTCACCAAGTCCACACTAAATGTACCCTCCCAAAAAAAAGCGAGGCATTTGTTGCTAACACAGACACAAAGTCCAAGAGTAACTCAGCGGGTCAAGCAGCATTGCTGGAGATCACGGATAGGTGACGTTTTGGGTTGGGACCTTTCTTCTTCAGTGGGTCCCGACTGAAATGTCACCTATCCATGTTCTCCAGATGTGTTGCCTGGCCCGCTGAGTTACTCCAGCACCTTGTATCTTATTTTTGTATCTAGCATCTGCAGTTCCTTGTTTCCACTTGTTTCTATTCCCCTTCACTTGCCCCACCCTGGTGCCCACCAATTTCTCCCACCATTCTGCCCCATTTTCCCATTTCATTCCAACTATATCCCTTCCTCTGACTTCACATTTCACACCTCTTCTGACTATCCGACACCCTTTTGTCTCCTTTGCATCTCTAGCCTTTGTTCACCCATCTGCCAGGCTTTGTCCCATCTCCATCACTTTTCCAGTTTTCCTCCACCCTACTACAAACAGTATGGAAAAGGATCCTGAACTGAAACGTTGCCTATAGGGGGGTTGCACGTAAGGTCATTGGGTCAAAGGGCGTGACGCACGGAGCAGCTCAATCTGTCTGGAGGACATGGCAGCCTCCCGCATACACTGTTATCACATGAAACGCGTACTTTCTTACCTGTTAAAAACCTCCGAAATGGTCAATTTTTGCGCTGTAAATAATTATGGAGGGTGACTGAGCGCTCTGACCAAATGCTCTAGTATCTTTGCTCTGAACCCGAGCACCAAGGTATAAGCGGCCGAAGCAGCCCATCCCTCGGGACAACACCCACTCTCTCTCCCGGGTCAGCGCTGTCCGGCCACGGCCACCCTCCGCCCCGTCTCCCCTGTGGGCTGCACTGTCACGGGCTGAAGGTCGGCAGCGCGCACACACATGGGGCCGGGTGGAGCGGGGCCGCGGCTCCGGGAGCAGACACACGGGGACAAAAACCTGGCAACGTCCCTGTCAGCTGCAGCAGAGTTGGGGACAGTCTGGTCCCTCTGCCACCCAGAGTCACTGACCGCACTGCACCGGCACCCCAACCTCCTCCTCCCCACCCCCGGCTGCGGGGATAGACGGCCCGGGTCCGCGAGTGTGCAACCAGTCAGCGTGGAGTTCGGATGCTGGGACAGAAGAAGGGCCCGCTGTGCTGGCAGCCATAGTAAGTGCTTACCTGCAGTTCACCGAGTGTACTCCAGTTGCCGTTGCGTGGCAACAGTACGGGTCACGGGTCGTGACCTCGACTGCAGTGCAACCTCCCTCTCCATCTCTTCCACATCTGCTGCCTGACCCATCGAGTTACTCCAGCACTTTGTGTTTTTTATTGTAAACCAGCATTTGAAGTTCCTTGTGTTTCCATTATGGTGCATTATGTTCATTTTAATGAGTAGTGACTTTCTACAGCTGAAGCAATCTTCTTTATTGTTGCGTGCAATAACTACTGTACCGTGCATATAATACAGTACTGATTATTGTCTCGTAGTTTCCATTTTACATGGTGCAATCATTAAGTTTGATCAAGTCAATTAGATCAACTGAAATTAGTTAATCCCCTGCTGTTTCCCCCCTGTATTATAAACCAATCATCTGATGCCAAAAGGATGTGAGTTAATTTAGAATCAAAATGTAAATTAATTTAAAATCAAATCACAAGGGTTTACAATAATTCAAAGCTGGCAAAGTGTATGTACTTTAATTCTGTATGGGTAGAATGTGAGTTATCAGGTAGACACAAAATGCTGGAGGAACTCAGCGGGTGAGGCAGCATCTCTGGAGAGAAGGAATGGGCGACGTTTTGGGTCGAGTCCCTTCTTCAGACTCTCCGATGTGAGTTATCAGTGTCTTTTCATCAGTTATCATGTGCTCTTTATTAATGTGTCTTTTAAAGCTCCAATAGTTATGCTTTGCCATTACATTTTCTGTAAATGTAGACGAATAAAGGTTAGAAACTATTGAAAACTTTATTTAAAATGTAT
>JAXLNO010003136.1:0-20197 GCA_038087875.1 Malacoraja senta
CAGGAGTTATATTGATCTGGGTTATATTGTGTGTAGATCATTCAATGCGGCAGGTTGAGGAACATGTTCTGTGAAGCTTTCAAGCTGGATTTAGCAGAGGGAAGGATGGATATCACCATTGTTTATAGGAATCACCCACTACTTACAGGTTAAGTGCCGACTGATTTCCACTGATTGTTATGATTCTAGAACCGATTGGTGCTTTCTAAAATTGCTGAAGAATTCATTCACGAGTAGCTCCCAGATATGGGTATATTTGTAGGCATTTCCCATCATGTACAGTGAGAGCATGTTCAAAGTTTTCATCAGTTGCTGGAAAGGGGAAGCGGAGCAAAAGGGCTCTCAGCAGGAAGTCATGTGTTTGGGAAGCAACTCTCCTAACTGAAGTTCTGCACGGACTGCCAATGTATTTTCAGCCCAAGTACTGGTCTTGATTTCACTAATGGTCACTTTAGTCATATTGAGCACTCGGGGCTTTGCTTAAGCAAGCGCTGATTGTCCAGCAAGAGAGGGAGAAGTGTGTCAGTGAACAACATGAAATATACCTGTTTATGTTCAGTGAATAATGAAGTTTGGTCTGAATCTTGATAGAGGGGTAACAGTGTCTGAGGCCAGTAGTGAGCTGATGGGACAGAGCATGTGAAGTGCAACAACTGATCCCGACTGCCCTGTTTGACCGGCATCATACCCCGCTCCACAGGGCTTTTGCATTCACCACAACAACTATCTTCTTCCTCTGTCCGACCACAATTTGTGTGGAGGAGTCCTCGTAGATAGATCTACTTCTCTCCTCCTCCCCATCTCCAACTTTTAAATCAATGGCATCTGTTCTGTTTGGACAGTACCATTTATCGCAGTTGGCTTGGCAAGCTCCTGCTGCCACGATGCACCTCCTCTTTAAGAAGGCAGGGTAGCATTTACTACACTGAGTCCCATGCTTCAGCCAGTATACTGCACAATCAGCATTTCCTTACACAGCAATCTTGGCACTGAACAGTCAGGGGGAAGATGGGGCATGGGCCCATTACACTCCCTATACTGGTTTTCCAGGACTGTCAAATTGAACTTCCCAGGAAGCAAACCCCTCTCAATGCTTTCTCAAAGGACACTGTTGAGGTCCTGACATTACCTAAAGGTAAACGTAAATGGTTTAACATTTGTTTAAGAAAAAGGGCCGCATGGTGAATATCTACGCTCCTAACTTTGACAACCCACAATTTTTTAATTGGAGGAGACTTCAATTGTGTACTGGACCCATATCTGGACAAATCTTCACAGCAAAGGAGATACAGTACAAAATCAAAATCCAGTGAACTTTTAAATAGTTACATTTAACAAAAAACCATAACTGACGTTTGGAGGATTGCTAATCCATCCGTAAGAGAATATTTTTTTTATTCAGGTGTTCACAAAACGTATACACGAATTGATTATTTTCTGGTGGACGTAAAATTGATCACTTTTACAATCAATCCTAAATATCATAATAACATCATTTCTGATCACTGTCCATTAACATTCTACTTAAAACTAGGAATGCATAACAAAAAAAAATTCTGGAGATTTAACCCACAAATATTAACTGAGCCAGGTTGTTGTGATTATCTGAAGCAACAGATGGAACAATTTTATGAGACAAATGACACACCTGGTATTTTGGCTTCTTTATTATGGGAATCCTTTAAGGCCTTTATCAGAGGTTCTATTATTTCATATCAAGCTTATCAAAATTTAAAAAACAGGTTGGAACAACTGGAATTAGAAAAACAGATTAAAACAGCTTGATTTAGAAAACGCCACCGATCCATCTACTGTTAAACACAATAAGATAGCAGCATTAAAATTCAAGTTAAATCAAATTCTCTCCGCAAAAGTTGTTAAGTTATTTCAATATACTAAGCAAAGAAACTTCGATTTGGTGATAAACCACATAAACCTCTGGCATGCCAGCTGAGAAAAATGGAAAACCAAAATGGATCACACCATTCAAAAAATCAGATCAGAAACAGCCCTAAAGATATCAATGAAAGATTCTTAAAATTCTATCAAAATTTATACGTATCTAATACTTCAGCCGAAACTACAAAGATCAAAATCTTTCTTGACAATTGCAACCTTCCATCACTCAATGAGGCAGAACAAGAATTAAGAGCAGAGATTACAGTAAAAGATATTGAAGAGACTATCAAATCACTGAATGATGGCAAAACGCCAGGTCCAGATGGGTTCAGTAATGACTTTTATAAAAAATGTCATGAATTAATTTCCCCATGTTTACGAGCCCTTTATATACACGCATTTAAAGAACAGACACTACCACAAACCTTAGCCGAATCATCCATTACACTGATACCTAAAAAAGATAAAGATCTTGAAGAGCCAGGATCATACAGAGCAATAGCTCTTCTAAATACAGATCAGAAAATATTAGCTAAAACTTTGGCAAGAAGACTAAGTTCGTACATTAGTAAACTAATACACTCAGACCAAACTGGGTTTATACCTAAGCAACATTCGTTTAATAACTTGAGATGTTTGTTTAATATAATGTATTCACACAGAACGATAAATTAAGATTTATCAATTATTTCTTTAGACGCAGAAAAAGCATTTGACCAAGTAGAATGGGAATATCTTTTTACAGTACTGCAAAAATTCCAACTAGGAGAACATTTTATCTCATGGATAAAGTTGTTATATAACAATCCGACTGCCAGAATACTGACTAATCAAACTCTGTCACCTAAATTTCAATTATTCAGGGGCAATAGACAAGGATGTGCTCTATCACCAATGTTATTTGCCCTTGCCATAGAACCCCTAGCTGAAAGTATTTTTTTTTTTTTTTTTTTTTTAATTTTTATTTATTAGAAGTACATTACATTACAACCACATACATTAATACTCGTCATTTATATCTTCTTACAATTAATGTACTCCCTTTATTTATTTTTTTACACTAGAAAAAGAAAAGATTGAAAGAGAGAAGAAAGTGAAGGAAAAAGTGCAAGTGTAGAAAAGTGTAGAAAATGTAACAACAAAAGAGGACGAAGACCCTATAAGAGCGAAATTAAAAACAAAAGAAAAAGAGTTAAGAAATAGGCCCTAAGAAAAGAAAAGAGAAAGAGAAAAAAAAAAGAAACAAATGTTTTTTTTTGAGCATCACGTAAATAGGACATACCAACTCTTCAACTATCATCCCCCCTTACCTGACCTCAATTTTTTATTTTTTTTAAAGTACTTTTGCACCCTATGTTTGTAATAATTCTATAAATGCAGACCACGTCAGGTGGAAGTGATCTGGTTTACCTGCTAGGAGGAGTCTTATCTCTTCTAGGTGTAATGTTTCAAACATATTTGAAATCCACATATTTATAGTTGGCCCTAGCTGAAAGTATAAGAGTACATCCGGGCATTCATGGTTATAACACTAAACATACCAATAACAAGATTTTGTTATATGCAGACGATGTACTTTTATATATTACCAACTCTCAAGTCAGTATCCCAAATATATTAAACCTCATAGAACAATTTGGTTCCTTCTCAGGGTATAGAATAATTTGGAATAAAAGTGAAATTATGCCAATAAAAGCTCAAGACCCTTCACATCTCCTAAAATTTCCCTTTAGAATTGCCATTGAAAAATTTAAATACCTTGGAGTTTACCCGACTAGAAAATATACTTCTCTATTCCAAGCAAATTTTCCGCTGTTAATTACTAAATTAAATGCCCTTATTCAATTTTGGAAAACACTTTCGATTTCCCTTATAGGTAGAGTAAATGCTATCAAGATGACTTTCCTTCCACAACTCCTTTACCTATTTCAATCAATACCGATTTATCTCCCTAAAAGCTTTTTTTTTTAACTTAACTCTGTGATTACAAACTTTATCTGGGATTATAAAACTCATAGAATTCATAAACGACATTTATGTAAACCTAAAGAAAACGGTGGACTGGCTCTCCCCAATTTTCTTTTCTATTACTGGGCAACCAATATTAAAAATTTAATCTACTGGATGGATGATACATGTCAACAAGTATGGTTAAAAATGGAGAGGGAAGATTGTTCACCTTTCAATATAGGTGCGATTCTTCTTTCTCCAATACATCTGAATAAATCAATGTATGAGAAAAATCCGATAATTCAAAGCACCCTACGAATTTGGAAACAGTTGAAATCTACTCTCAAATTGAGACATTTCTCTCTCCTTTTACCAATCGCCAACAACCCCTCGTTTAAACTGTCTACTTTAGATAAGGCTTTTGCACAATGGGAAAACTTAGGAATTAAAATGCTGGGAGATCTTTATGAGAAGGGGATCTTCCTCTCGTTTCAAGAATTACAGGTGAAATATCACTTGAAAGCTAGTAATTTTTTTAGATATCTTCAAATCCGAGACTATGTGAAAACACACATGCAAGTGTCATTCTATGGACCCAGATATATTAGACAAATGCATGAATAGAAAGGCGGATACAAGTAAGTTAATATCCTATATTTACAATACCCTTTTAACTGCACATATCACACCTTCTGAAATAATGCTTGTAAATCACTTCAGACTGTATAAGATTTACACACATCTTTAATCAGCACAGTAACTTGGCAGCATTACAAAACGAGGTGTTGTCAGTACATCCTAGCTGCTTCAACTAACGGTGCTGGGAATGGGCGTTAGTATAAATGTTATAATGGGGTGGAGTTAGTGATGCTGGCTAAGTGTGAGTGATTCACATGCATCATCAATCTACATCCTTCCCCCTAAAGATTAAATGTGGAAAGGAAGTGTATTAAACATACTCGCCATACCTGTCTGGTGGTCTACTAACACGGCCCGAGCGCGTGCGGACCCAACCATCCCCTCCCTCCACTGAAGGATTAGGCGGAGAGGCTGAAGGTGAAAATCGCACGGGAGAGGATTGTGGTGACCGAGGGGGGAAACATGCGGTGGGTGTAACCCCGTGGTTAGTGGAGACCGAGGGACGTGGGGGGGGTGCAAGGCATGTGGGGACGGGCGGGAGACATTGCGAAAGGCGGCTGGAACTGGAGCGGCGAAGCATAGGGATCAGCAGGCGGTGGTCGGGGCTCCTTCACAGCAAGCAGGTGTTGTCGACTTTTCCGGTATACCGCTCACTCACAGTCCACAAGGTACGATCGCGGCTCATCAGTCGGGCATACAACAACGCCCAGACGAGAATGTCCAGTTGAAGTTCGTAGACGGATGACCTGGCCCGGCAGTAGAGGCTGGAGTGGTCTGCTGGAACTGTCGTATGACCGTTTCTGGGTATCGTGCTTCTCTTGGAGACATTGCTGGATAGTGGCGGGCTTCAACACCCGAGGGACCAGCTGCTGTTGTGTGATGGGGACCGGAGACCTTGTCACCCTCGACAGTCAACACTGTGCTGGTGACCCCAAGGTTCCGTCTCTTGCGATGTTTCTGAGATTCAGGAGATCGAGATAGACGTCTGACTTTGAAATGCGCGCTCCCTCCAGCAAGTGCTTGGCGCTTCTGACAACGCGTTCAGCGAGTCCATTACTCTGTGGATACTCGGGACTGCTTGTGACGTGCTGGAAGTTCCATCGGTCTGCGAAAAGCTTGAACAAGTGGCTGGTGAACTGTGGACCGTTGTTGGTTCTCAGAATGACAGGAGCGCCATAGGCTGAGAAGTGTCTTTTCAGCTTCTTGATGACCATCTCAGACGTGAGGGAGGTCAGTTGGTCAAGTTCAAACCAGTTGGAAAATGAGTCGACCAGAACGAGGTAGTCCTTACCGCACAATTCGAAAATGTCCGCAGCCAGCGACGACCAAGGCAGTGCTGGTGGAGATTGTTGCAGAAGGGGTTGCCGCTGCTGATGAGGCGCAAGATTGTTGCAAGTGGGGCAGGAGGCTACGCGGTCCCGGATGTACGTGGTCATTCCGGGCCATTAGAACAGATCCCGGGCGCGTGCCAGTGTGGAGTCCGCTCCTGGGTGACCGCTGTGTACCTCTTTGAAGTACTCGTCTTGTAGCGATGAAGGTACCACTACCTTGTGACCCTTAACGACAACACCATCCTGAACCACCAGTTCATCACGGACCAAGAAGTACGGCTGCACCTCTGTGGGTGTGTTGGATTGTTTGTCTGGCCAGCCTGTTTTGATGATGGATGAGAGGGCTTGAAACGTATCATCATTAGCAGTGTGCGCGGCCAGAATGCGCAGTTGCTTGCTGGAGATTAGACTTGGGACTGGGCGCATTCTTTCCTCGGGCCCTGATTGCAGCCCGACAGACTGAGGCAAAGTGATTTAGCTTTTTGCAGTAATTACAAGCCTTCCCGAGGGCGGGGCAGGTGGATTGCCTGTTGTGTAGATAGCCGCAGTTAGGACATTTCTGGGGACATTTCTGAGAGCTGCCTGGCTAGCTTGGGTCATAAATCGGCTGTTATCTGTGTATGTCTGCTGCTTAGTGAGGCCCGTCAGATTGATGGTATTACTTTCATGCGAAATGTCTATGGGATCGACAAGTTCAGCTGTTCTACATGCGTGCACCGCTTCCTCGAGCGATAACTCTGGCCGTCTCAGGAGCTCTGATCTGAGCTTTTGATCGGTGATACCATTCACTAAAATATCCCTCGTTAACTGATCAGTCAACTGATCCAACGGCATTTCCTGAAATCGGCGACGTTGGGCTAGATACATCAAAGAAGAAATAAATGAGTCAACTCGTTCCCCGGGAAGTTGACGACGAGAGAAAAACCTTGCCCTGTCCAAAATGTGATTTGAGGGCTGGTCACAGATCTGGCCTAGTTTACGCAGCAAAACATTAGGGTCAGTAGGAGACTCCGCCGGTGTAATTACCTGGTCATTGGCATCACGGATAGCCGGAGCATAACGGAATGTTCTGGATCGACGAAGGGCACCTGGTCCCGCAAGGTTGAGCAGGAGGGAGGCCTTGACAGCATCTGGTTCATTTTGGTGTACAATGTTCATGTAGTGCTGGTAATCAATTTCAAACGATGGGACACCCGTAATCCGAGCCCTGCACCGATTGTCATTTGCCATGACTGACAGGGTTCACTCTATGCTGAAGGACATGGTCTCCAAAGGCGTAATTGAACAGTCAGCGACCCCACCGACTGGGTTTCAACCATGATTGCCACAGTCAAGAAGGGAAAGGATGAAATCCGCCTGTGCATTAATCCCACCTTCTGACACCAAGTAAATCACTTCAGACTGTATAAGATTTACACACATCTTGAAACAGCACAGTAACTTGGCAGCATTACAAAACGAGGTGTTGTCAGTACATCCTAGCTGCTTCAACTAACGGTGCTGGGAATGGCCGTTAATATAAATGTTATAATGGGGTGGAGTTAGTGATGCTGGCTAAGTGTGATTGATTCACATGCATCATCAATCTACAATGCTCAAGGCAGGACCACTGCCCCATTTATCCAATCCACCGACTGTGGTCTATTTGAAGGTGTGGGCTTTTTGTTCATACTAGAAATTATACAGGTAATCCACATCAAGCACACATCATAGGTGAGCAGATATCGTTTAATCTTAAAAACCCACCTCTGCCTGAGGAGACCAAACTAATGAGTATGGTGAACCGATGTGCTGACCAACCTCCCTTCCATTGACTCCATTTATACCTCACGCTGCCTCGGGAAGGCCAGCAGCATAATCAAGGACAAATCTCATCCTGGCTGCTCTCTCTTCTCCCCATTCCCATTGGGCAAAAGGTATAGAAGTGTGAAAACTCACAACTCCAGATTCAGGGACAGTTTCTTCCCAGCTGTTATCAGGCAACTGAATCATCCTACCACAACTAGAGAGCAGTCCTAACTACCTCCTACCTCATTGGTGACCCTTGGACTATGTTTGATCGGACTTTACTGGCTTTACCTTGCACTAAACGTCATTCCCTTTTCATGTGCCTATGCACTATAAATGGGTCGATTGTAATCATGTATTGTCTTTCCAATAACTGGCTGGCACGCAACCAAAGCTTTTCATTGTAACTCGGTACACGTGACAATAAACTAAACTGAAACTGAACATGAGGATGAGGACATCTCCGAAATAATACCAAGCAATGAGAACAACTGTCCTCATTGGTGTTAAAACAAAAGAATATAACATCTTTCATATGATGTGTAGGAAGGAACTACAGATGCTGGTTGGACACAAAAAGCTGGAGTAACGCAGCGGAACAGGCAGCATCTCTGGAGAGAAGGAATGGGTGACGTTTCAAGAAGTGTCTCGACCCGAAACGTCACCCATTCCTTCTCTCCAGAGATGCTGCCTGTTCCGCTGAGTTACTCCAGCGTTTTGCATCTACCTTTCATATGATAGCATGGTAGTTATACCAGAGGACGTAATTAAAAGACCTGCATGAATAGTCTGGACATATGAATTCATATCCCACTAATGACGGCTGGAGAAGTTAAATTCACTTACTTAATTAAAAAATAAAGCTGGAATAAAAATCCAGTGGTTTCTAAAACTACTGGATCAATGCAAGAATCTATATAGTTTGTTGGTGAAGAAAATCTGTTGCCTTTAGTTAACCTGGTTTACACCTATATGACTCCACACCTCGTTATGTGACTGATCACCAACTGCACTCTAACTTTGGTTCAGAGGGCTCTTCAAGGGATGGATGATAAAAACTGAAGCCATTTGGCACGCACAGACAGAAATGTGATAAACGATGTAGAGAGAACATAGCTGATAATATTAAACAGGTGATGCATTTCTGTATCTTTTGTCATCCTTTAGATGCAAGCAGCTCTGAAGAGGCAATGGATGCAGTATAAAATGCAGCTGGGGCAGCAACGACGGGAGCACTGTTCCATGCGTTCAACCTCATACACAGCGACATCCATCTCCGAAGTTCCCGGCTACCCCTATCATCAAGACAGCAACAGTGAACATTTAAATGGCAAGTTTGCAGAGGATTCTGAAATTACTGCCCTGAAATCAAAAGAGACATATGCTTGACCTGACCAAGAGTAATCGACAAGATTTTTTTTAAAATCCCATTTTACCCTTTAAACATAGAGTCCAGTATCAACTGTCAGTCTCTAAAATAAGCAACCCAACCCAACAGGGAAAAAAAGTAAACACTTTGCTGGCAGTGGCAGTCAAGAAAGGGGCCAGTCGAGGCAGATGTTTCAATATTTCATACAGTAGTGCTTTCAGAACTCTGACTGGAAAATGGAGCTGTCAGTTGACATGCGTGACATTTCCATGGCTGTAAGTGCTGTTTTATAAACAAGGCCCACTACAAAAGTCTGGCTAAGAATAATTCAAAGAATCTGCACCAGGATCGTGGAGTGCAGACAAATGCCAAGGTAGTGCACAACTTCTCCCACTGATAAGCCGTGCACAACATTGATCACGGGAGGCTGATTTACAACTCAAGGGTTTTATTAGCCGGCTTTCCTCTGCTCATAAAAATTAAGAAGCCTTGGAAATTTAGCCCTTGGCCCCAACGCCATTCCTTTCTTCAATGATAATTTGAAATTGATGGAAGTTGTTCTTAATTTGCAGGTTTGCAGCTCTGATTAGGTACATCTTCTTCATATTGTGGCTTTTAACTGTGAAAAACAACGACACACACACACACACGGACAGAGGGGTTAATGCAGTTGCGTGCTGCAAAATGAGATCCAGCCACAACTAACCTGAAAGTGATCGTCAAAATGTACCACCTCACTGTCGTTCGTCATGGATTGTCCATCCATTAGCAACGATATAATTTGGCTTCATCCTTGCTGTGGTTTATGCTTCCAGCAAGTTAGCAAATAGCACTGCTGATGCAATTGTATGGAGCACTGTGACTGTACCTTGGCACTGGAGAAGGAAGAGGCCAAACCAGACAGGCAGGCAGAGCCAAGAAGTCCTTTCTAAGTCAGACCTTTAATGAAGAACGAGCAAACAGTTTACTCTCGAATCAGGATTTAACAAATTACCTGCATTAATGTCCGCAGAATATTTTGAGCATTTGGGCCGAATCAGTAATATTCACTAAACCTTGCTGACTGTGTTCTCTCAAAACTGATGGTTTACGCCAGAATTACTTGTCCACATGACATGTGGAGTTGACCTGTGCATGCGGATGTAATTAGTTTCGTAGATTTTGCACACAAAATCGACAAACCACGACATTGAGGGAAGTTTTTCTTCTTCAACAGTTGGTGGTTGAAGGAAATGAGCAATGCCGAGACAGGGTATGCTTAATGCACCACATAAAGTTCCATTGAGATCGTATGAACTACATGTGCAGGAGGTGAATGCACGGGACAGCAGAGACTTGTGCTCGGATTTAGCAGCAGCAGCCAGAGACATTGCTCCCCATCCTGTCTGCTGTAGCAAATACCATTCTATGCTGTAATGCCAAGTGGCATCATCCACTATAGGAGGTGATTGCTCTCACCAAAGTAGGTTGAAACTGATGAATTTGGAGTAGATATATTCAAGGTATTTAAAACTTGCATTTCTAATTACTTTTGTAAAACTATGACATTTAAATACTTGATTAACAGGCAGTGCCAAATTTCTCTACTCCAAGTAGCAAAGCAGAAAGATTACATTACAAATTCTCCCAATGTCTATTAGCCACACCATTAGAACAATTGTGAAGGTTTCTCTTGTTCAATATTTCTACCGAGATTGTAAATATATTATTGCAGAACTATTTACAGTGAGACTAGAAGTAATGAACAACGAAGATATTTTATACGTTTATTTACCATATAGTTCGACAGAGCCATCAGGGGAACTCATGCTCCCATGTTAGCGGTAAGGTTTTTAATGAAAAGAATTACTATGGATTGGACAGTGCACAGGTGATTGAAAATTTCATATATGACCACGAGTTTTCCAGAACCAAAATGAGCAATGAGCAAACTTATCTGGATAATAACTGGTTTCAAAACTTTGTGCATGACAGATACTGAATATTTATTGCCATGAATTTCACAAACCCAACCAACAAGTGCTTAAGAGATATGTTTTAATTCTCTTCCCCATGGAATAGAATTCAGAATTTTAATGTATGATGGATTTCTAAAGTCTTAGCATTTCCTTTTCTGAAAGGATGAATTAACTATTGGTGACCTGTGACGAGCCCTATCTGGGGATTAAATCATACAAGTAATATGCAGATATACAAGTAGAAGCACTCTTGTGGGTGGAATTAAATGGGTATATACACCTCCACCATGTTCACAATTAAATACTTGTCCATCTTCAACATATCTATTTACAAACAATATTGTAGTCAATGGGCATCTGAGGTGAACCCTCTACATACTGGGAAGCCCAAGACACTCAGATCCCAGGCTTCATTTTCATCATACTGGCTCACTTGTGAAGCTTGTGAATAAATAGGAAATCACCTTGTTCCTTTGGACACCTAAAATAAAAGATTCCAATGTGGATTATACTCCACTTGTTTGTTCCTCAGAAATGTAACTGGAGTCCCATGTATGCCCCAGCACTTGGATGTGAACTTTAGAAGTACACCTCACCTGACATAGAGAGGTCCTCTGACCATCTGTTTATTGATTAGTTATTTATAGTGCAAGTACAAATGACCCTGTTCTAATAAAAGGTAGTCAACCTGAGTATTTCCAATAATGTTGTTTTTATTCCATAAACAACATAATGTTTTAAGAGCACTACCACTTTATTTGCATTCGAACACTGCAGTTAAATGGACTGCCGCCAATTATACTTACAACACCAACACTAAATTGCATTTTCATTATTCAATAAAACACAAATTCCATTAAACCTTACTACAAATACTTGGCATTGATTTTAACAATTTGACCCAGTGAAATTTAAGCGAGTAAACCTGGAGGCAATCTAGGCTGTAACAGTAGGCAGAGAACATTAACAATTATATCCTGCCTCAGCCTAATTGACTATAATTTTAAACGGAGGGTAGCAAAGAAAGCACCACACATGTGATGCTCTCTTTAAGTGAGCAGAACAGGTTCTCTTTATTGGGACATGGTGTGCTATTTAACCTGAGGCTGTCGTGGCTTTAGGGCGGGTAAAGTTTGTCGGGAACAAACTACCTTTTCATTGCATAATTATTAACTGTCAAAAGGGTCTAAAATAATTAACGAGGGTTATCAGGGTTCCATCATTAGCAGATTGCGTTGTTTCCTGAGGTTTACAGGTGGAAGAAATAATTAATTCTTGTCCACACGAATCAAAACCAATAAAGACAACCAAATCTACATGTTTGCAATACCTCCATGAGAATGACTGTATTTTCATGTTCCAGTCAACACTGTCAGTGTCTATTTGAACTTAAAAGGCATTGGAACAGTTTTATATATGAGGAATTAATGTACAGTCAATAGCTTAATGTAATGTTTAGTATTCTGTTACATTGTGGACTGTAGAAAATACTACAAAACAAAATTGCTGTAAATATTTCACCCAGTGAACTTCCCCTTTAAATCTATATTTTAGTTTCTTACATTTATTCTTTAACACATCACTTTCCCAATGTTTAGCTCCAAAATGGTTTGCTTACAATTCACGTTTGAGAAATTATTCAGATGTCATATGATGATACCTTTGTTTTATGTGCATTACTAATTAAACACATGCTCTGGCTTCTGAAGTAGCTGTTCTTTAAAATATATGTGAATACCTTACAACATTAAAGCTGACTGAAATAAAAATTGTCATTTGCATTCATGTTAGAAGAAGGATTAGCACAGTGCCAAGCCAGCACAGGGGTAGCAGCATCTGCTGTGCCACAGAACTAGGGAAGGGGGAATACAGAGTGACTGCAATACAGCACCTACCTGACAGAAAATATATTAATTCTAATTTGCACTATAAAATTTAATTCAGGCTGCCAGCTTTGCAAAGTGGAAAGAAAATGTGGCTTTGTTGCCCTGGGGAAAGGAACAGTCTAACATTAAATATTTGCCTTTCCCACTGAGAGAATTGAGGCACAGCTAATTCAAACCCCAAGTCTAAATGGCATTTTTTATTACTCCTGCTCAATACAATGGCAATTGAAATATCCTGATCTATTCAGTGTGATGTTGAATAAACCTGAGTCAGCAATAACATGTCGGATAGAATCAAGCCAATCCAGGAAGCCATTCTCACATATGTGGCATTGGGATTATCAAATCGCATTCTAATTACTGGAGCTATATTTATATTGAAAATTCACCGAAGTAATCATGTTTCCGGGCAACACAGCTTCAACAGCTTCTATTTATAAACCACCTTCACCATAACAAAATGTCCTGAAGTATTTCTCATACATATTATCATGGAGGAAATGGAAGCTGAACGCATCGGGAAATAATGAAATGCTTGGTCAAACAAGTCTTTGGCAAGTGAGGCAGTGAGCCTCAGTCGTGATGGAACTAAAATCATGGAGACTTAAAAAGGACCAGAATTGGTGCAGTTATCTCAGTGACTACAAGGTTGTAGGAGATCATAAAGATAGCAGGACAGGAATGACCATTTAAAAACAAGGGTAAAAACGTTAAAATAGGGGTTTTACATGTTTGTGTTAGACAGCAAGCACAGTGAAGAGTTAATGAATTGGCACACAAGCAGCAGAGATTTAGATGGTACTAGACCAAGTGGGACCCGTTGGGCCCCGTTTCCCCAACTCAATATTCCACCATTCACCCATAGCCCCCATATGCACAAGCGGCTGACGTTTTAAAGTTTAACATGGCAATAACATGTGAACGCATCTCACTCTCCCGCTTCAGTCACCTATTCCCCTCCTCCATTATCCTCCCTTTCCCCACCCGCCACCAACCCTCCTCTGGTTCCTCCTCTCACCCCATCCTCCCCTCCTCTCTCTTCCCCCTTCCCTCCTCCATTACCTCGCCATCCCTCTTCCTCCCCATCCTCTTAACCCTCCCTCTTCTTTCCCCTCCTCCTCCCCTCCCCACTCCTTCCCTCACCTCTCCTCCCTGTACCCTGTCACTCCCTCCATTGCTCCCTCCATCCCTCCCTCCATAACCCCTCTCCCATCCCAACCCCCCTCCTCTCCCTCTATCCCCCTGCTCCCCCACTCCTCACCTCCCCCCTATCCCATAGCCCACTTTCCCTCCTCACCTCCCCCCCTGCCCTCCTCTACCTCTAACCCCCACTCCCTTCCTACACCACTGCCCCACTATCTCACCCCCACCCCCTCAATGAAAATCACGATTTAAAAAAAAATGAAATTCTCAATGAAAATCGCGCTTTTTCTTTAAAATAACCTATGTTGTTCAATGAAAACAGAAAGAAGAATTTGATCAAAACAGTTTTATTGAAAATCACAATTTTTTATGTAAATTAGATTTGAGATCCCAATATGCCGTCATTGTGATGTCGAAGGCGGCTGACGGGCAGGGCAAGTGGAAAACTGGTTTGAAAAGTGTTTTTTGTAAAGCTTAAAATGTGCATAACTTGTACAATAGACAATAGATAATAGACAATAGACAATATGTGCAGGAATAGGCCATTCGACCCTTCGAGCCAGCACCGCCATTCAATATGATCATGGCTGATCATCCACAATCAGTATCCCCCGTTCCTGCCTTCTTGACATATCTCCTGACTACGCTATCTTTAAGAGCTCTATCTAACTCTCTCTTGGAAGCATCCAGAGAATTGGCTTCCACTGCCAATTGGAATTCCACAGATTCACCACCCTCTGTGCAAAAATGTTTTTCCTCATCTCCATTCTAAATGGCTTACCCGTTATTCTTAAACCGTGGCCCCTGGTTCTGGACTGCCCCAACATCGGGAACATGTTTCCTGCCTCTAGCATGACCAAACCCTTAATAATCTTATATGTTTAAAAAAGAGTAGGGATTAACGGGTCCCTTTCAGAATGGCAGGCAGCGACTAGTGGGTACCGCAAGGCTCAGTGCTGGGACCGCAGCTATTTACAATATACACCAATGATGTAGATTAAAGGATTCAAAGTGACATCAGCAAATTTGCAGATGACACAAAGCTGGGTGGCAGTGTGAAGTGTGAGGAGGATGCGATGAGGATGCAGGGTGACTTGGACAGGTTGGGTGAGTGGGCGGATGCATGGCAGATGCAGTTTAAATTCCAGAGTATACAAGCCCAGCCGGTCCATTCTATCAACAAATGACAGCCCTGTCATCCCAGGAATTAACCTCGTGAACCTACGCTGCACTCCCTCAATAGCAAGAATGTCCTTCCTCAAATTTGTAGACCAAAACTACACACAATACTCCAGGTGTGGTCTCACTAGGGCTCTGTACAACTGCAGAAGGATCTCTTTGCTCCGAAACTCAACTCCTCTTGTAATGAAGACCAACATGCCATTCGCTTTCTTCACTGCCTGCTGACCTACATGCTCACTCTCAGTGACTGATGAACAAGTACCCCCAGATCTCGTTGTACTTCCCCTTTTCCCAACTTTACACCATTCAGATAATAATCTGCCTTCCTGTTATTGCCACCAAAGTGGATAACCTCACATTTATCCACATTAAACTGCATCTGTCATGCATCTGCCCACAAACCCAACCTGTCGAAGTCACCCTGCATCCTCTGAGCATCCTCCTCCTCAGTTCACACTGCCACCCAGCTTTGTGTCATCTGCAAATTTGCTAATGTTACTTTTAATCCCATCATCGAAATCATTAATGTATATTGTAAATAGCTGCGGTCCCAGCAACGAGCCTTGCGGTACCCCACTAGTCACTGCCTGAGATTCTGAAAGGGACCCGTTTATCCATACCCTTTGTTTTCTGTCTGCCAACCAATCTTCTATCCATGTCAGTACCCTACCCCCAATACCATGTGCTCTAAATTGGCCCACTAATCTCCTATGCAGGACCTTATTAAATGCTTTCTGAAAGTCTAGGTACACTACATCCACTGGCTCTCCCTTGTCCATTTTCCTAGTTACATCCTCAAAAAATTCCAGAAGATTAGTCAAGCATGATTTCCCCTTCGTAAATCCATGCTGACTCAGACTGATCCTGTTACTGCATTTCCAAATGTACCGCTAATTCATCTTTTATAATTTACTCCAGCATCTTCCCCACCACCGATGTCCGGCTAACTGCTCTATAATTCCCTGTTTTCTTTCTCCCGCTTTAAAAAAAAAATTGGGATAACATTAGCTATCCTCCAATCCACAGGAACTGATCCTGACTATAGAACATTGGAAAATGATCACCAATGCATCCACGATTTCTAGAGCCACTTCCTTAAGTACCCTGGGATGCAGCCCATCAGGCCCTGGGGATTTATCAGCCTTCAGCCCCATCAGTACTCAACACCATTTCCTGCCTAATGTGAATTTCCTGCAGTTCCTCCGTCACCCTAGCTCCTCTGGCCAATAGTACATCAGAGAGATTGTTTGTGTCTTCCTTAGTGAAGACGGATTCAAAGTACCTGTTCAACACGTCTGCCATTTCCTTGTTCCCCATAATAAATTCACCCGTTTCAGTCTTCAAGGGCCCAACTTTGGTCTTAACTAATGTTTTCGTCTTCACATACCTAAAGAAGCTTTTACTATCCTCCTTTATATTCTTGGCTGAAAGAAACTTGTTTCATTTACATCACAGGGACAATGGTGAGTAAGGTGTGCCAGAAATTGTAACGCTAT
Source organism: Malacoraja senta (assembly GCA_038087875.1). Taxonomy (NCBI): domain Eukaryota; kingdom Metazoa; phylum Chordata; class Chondrichthyes; order Rajiformes; family Rajidae; genus Malacoraja; species Malacoraja senta. The sequence goes on from JAXLNO010003136.1 coordinate 16,642, forward strand.
CGTGTACCATTTTTGCGCAAATATAGCTACAAACAAGATGAGAGTTTTAGTAATATACTAGACCAAGTGCAGATCCGTTGGGTCTGGTCCCCGAAAGTGCTTGACACCCCGGGGTGTTGTTCCCGAACGTGCTTCAGACCCCGGGGTGAAAATCAGCTGAAAAAAAGATGGCGTCGTTTTCGGAAAAAATCGGCGAAAAAAAGATGGCGTCGTTTTTGGAGAAAATCGGGGAAAAAAAGATGGCGTCGTTTTCGGAGCAAATCGGAGAAAATCTGAGAAAATCACATGGGGGTGGTGGGGGGGATGGATTTTATTTTAAAAACGTGTACATAAACAGGACCGAATTTAATCAGGAGTGGCTATTCGTAAAGATAAATGTCATCTCTTTGGAAATGGTAAAAAAATATGGGCATTTCCACGCGCTGTGTGGGCCAGGGGCGGTATCAAAGGCGGCGTACGAACGTACAGACGTACAGACGTACAGACGTACAGACGTACAGACGGACGACAGCCAGAGAGTTTTAAAAGTATACTAGACCAAGTGCAGACCCGTTGGGTCTGGACACCGAACGTGCGTTTGGGGTGGGGGGCTGTGACGTCACATTAACCACCCGTTGGGTCTGTACCTCCAAAGCAGGGTTGCGGGGTGTGAATCTGGCACCCACAAACACACACACTCATCACACCCCTTGATATTATATTAATATTTTAATTTTCTTCTTTTATTCCATCTCCACCCTATCCACTGACGAATAGCCCTCACCTCTCAGGTACGTCTCGAGGGGGGGTGGTGCAGAGAGAGAAAATTTAATGTTAGGAAAAAAAATTGTGAGGTGGGGGAGGAGGAGGGTTCAGAGGAAGGGGGGTGAGGAAGGTGGGGAGAGAGGAAGGTGAGAGAGGAGAGGGGTGGAGAGAGGAAGAAGAGGATGGGGAGAGAGGTGAAGGGGATGGGTTGGAGCAGGCGTGCATGAGTTGAGCCGCGGGCTGTGAAGAGAGAAGGGCAGAGAGAGAGAGAGGGGAGAGACAGATAGACTGGTACACACAATAAAACTCGAGAAACACTGCGGGTGCAGCAGCATCTATGGATTGAAGGAAATAGGCAATGCTTTTGGCGGAAACCCATCCTCAGACGGGTTTTCACGAAACGTTGTCTATTTCTTTTGATACATAGATGCTGCTGCACCCGCTGAGGTTATGAAGCATTTTTTTGTGTACCTTTGATTTTCAAGCATCTGCAGTTCTGTCTTAAAGACAGAGAGACTGTTGGCGGGCTGTTTTCCCAACGCGCGTTTGCGGGAGGGGGGGGGGGGCTGCGGCATCACACTCACACTAACCACCCCCCAAACACAGGCAGGGGGAGGGGTGGAGAGGAAGACGGGGTGGGGAGAGAAGAGGGGAGAGGGAGACGGGGTGGGGAGAGAAGAGGAGAGGGGGAGGGAGGGGAGAGGGGGAGGAGGAAAGGGGAGAGATTGGTGAGGGAGAAGAGAGCAGGGTGGGGGGAGAGGGACGGGGAGGAGAGTGGGGAGTGGGAGGAGAGCGGGGAGGGGGGAGGGGATGTTAGAGGTGGAGAGAGGGGATGAGGGGAAGGGGAGAGGAGTAGGGGGAAGAGAGGGAGAGAGGGAGGGGGGAGGGATAGAGGTGGGGGAGGGAGAGTGGAAGAGTGGTGAGTGAGGGGCAGAGGGGTAGCGGGGAGTGGTGCAAGAGAGAGGGGAAGGGGGTAGGGGGAGATGGGGGTGAAGAGGGGTGGTGGAGGGGGAAGAGAGGGTGTGGGAGGGGAGGGAGGGGGAGAGGAGAGAGGGGGAAGAGTGGGGAGGGAGAGTTGAAGTAGGAGGGGTAGGGACAGTCCATCTGTTACCCATTCCCTATCACCCCCAATCCTCTTTCTCTATTGCCACACACGTGACGACGCCCTTCGACACAGGCTGCGGGGGTGGGGGGGAGGGGCTGGGGCTGGGGCTGCTGCCAAGGCATATGTAAACGGATTCATTTCGATTGGATATCTTTGAGCATTGGGCATTGTGACATCACAAAACGGAACCTTCATTAACATTCTATTGCTGAGAGCTGTTTTTTTTAAACATTTTGAAATGTCCCCATTCCCTATCCCCCCCACACACGTGGCGACGCCCTTCGACACAGGCTGTGGGGTTGGGGGGGAGGGGCTGGGGCTGGGGCTGCTGCCAAGGCATATCTAAATGAATCCATTCCCATTGGACATCTGTTAGCATCGGGCATTGTGACATCACACAACGGAATCTTTACTAACATTCTATGGCTGAGCTGTTTTTTTAATCATTTTGAAATGTTTGGGGGTGGGGGGGGGAGAAGTATTTTATTTTTAAAAGTGTACATAAAAACGACCAAATTTAATCAGGGTTGTCTATTCGTAAAGATAAACGTAATCACAGGCTGCGGGGTTGGGGGGGAGGGGCTGGGGCTGGGGCTGCTGCCAAGGCATATGTAAACGGATTCATTTCGATTTGTCACACGTGTCGCAGGGCGTCGCCACGTGTGTGGGGGCGATAGGAATGGGGACATTTCAAAATGTTAAACAAACAGCTCTCAGCAATAGAATGTAAATGAAGGTTCCGTTTTGTGATGTCACAATGCCCAATGCTGCGGGGGTTGGAGGGGAGGGGCTGGGGCTGCTGCCAAGGCATATGTAAATGGATCCATTCAGATTGGACATCTGTGACCATTGTGCATTGTGACATCACACAATGGAATCTTTACTAACATTCTATGGCTGTGCTGTTTTTTTAAACATTTTGAAATGTTTGGTTTGGGGGGGGGAGAGGTATTTTATTTTAAAAAGCGTACGTAAACACGACCAAATTTAATCAGGATCGTCTATTCGTAAAGATAAACGTAACCTCTTTAGAAACGGTAAAAAATATCGGCGTTTCCGCGCGCCGCGCGGGCGCGGGGCGGTATCAAAGGCGGGACGTCAATCAGAATGTTGGACGTACAGACGTACAGACGGACGACAGCCAGAGAGTTTTAAAAGTATACTAGACCAAGTGCAGACCCGTTGGGTCTGGACACCGAACGTGCGTTTGCAGGTGGGGGGGGGGTGCTGTGGCGTCACAGTAACCACCCCCTTTGCTCCAAAGCACGGTTGCGGGGTGGGAATCTGGCACCCACGAACACACACACTTATAACAACCCTTGATATTATCTTAATTTTTTAATTTGCTTCTTTTATCCCATCTCCACCCTATCCACTGACGAATAGCCCTCACCTCTCAGGTGCGTCTAGAGGGGGGGGCAGAGAGTGAAAATTTAATGTTAGAATTAAAAAAAATTGAAGAGGGGAGGAGGAGGGTGGAGAGGAAGGGGGGAGAGAGGAAGGGGTGCGAGGAAGGGGGATAGAGAGGTGGGTGTGGAGAGAGTAAGGAGAGGATGTTGGAGATAGGTGAAGGGGGGTGTTTTGAGCTGGTGTTCATGAGTTAAGCTGCGGGCTGTGAAGAGAGAAGGGTAGAGAGAGAGAGAGAGGGGAGAGACAGAGAGACTGGTACACCCAAAAAAGGTGGTGAAATTCAGCGGGTGCAGCAGC
>JAXLNO010003137.1:0-91772 GCA_038087875.1 Malacoraja senta
GAATGAAATGGGATTGATGTCGTTCGGAAGAGGGCGGTATAGGTCTGACTCGGGAGGTGTAAATAGGAGGGAGAATGAAATCGGAAATTACTTGAAGGGGAAAGAATAAAGCTGAATGCTGGGAATGGGAGATAAAAGGGTCTGTCGGTGTTGGTGAAGGCCATGTAGAATGCCGCTGTCGTGCCGTATCGCTGTTGTGGCCTTACTGATAAATGCCGTGGTCAATGCTGTTGTGACGCGGCCGCTGCCGTGACCTACCGGTGCCGTGACCTACCGGTGCGTGACCTACCGGTGCGTGACCTACCGGTGCCGTGACCTACCGGTGCCGTGACCTACCGGTGCCGTGACCTACCGGTGCCGTGACCTACCGGTGCCGTGACCTACCGGTGCCGTGACCTACCGGCTTCAGGGGGACTGGTGGGGAGCATGCTGTAGCTGGGACGGGACGGCTTCAGGTGGGGGTGGTCAAGCATCCTGCAGCGTGGATGGCTTCAGGCGGGGGCAGTCGGGTGGCGTCCTGCAGCCGGCAGTGGGGGGTGGGGACGGCTTCAGGAGGCGGCTGTCGGGGGGGCCGGTGAGGGGGGGGGGTAGAGAGCGTCCTGCAGCCGCGGGAGGGGGGGTGGCTTCAGGCAGGGGCTGTCGGGGGCAGGCAGGGAGAGGGAGCGCTGCCGTGTGCTACCACTGCCGTGTGCTACCGCTGACATGGCCAACCGCTGCCATGGCCTCCCACTCCCACTCCCACTGCCGCTCCCCACCGGCTTCAGAAGGGGGCAGGTGGGAAACATCCTGCAGCTGGGGACAGGGTCGGCTTCGGGTGGGGGGCTGGTCGGGAGCGGCCTGTAGCCGGGGACGGGGATGGGGATAGGGATGGGGACGGGGATGGGGGAAAGGGGATGGCTTCAGGTGGGGCCAGCGGGAGCCAAGTGCTCTATAGGGGGGGTTGCACGTAAGGTCACCGGGTCATAGGGCTCAATCCATCTGGAGGACATACGTAACTTCCGGTATATGTATTAATGCAAGAAACGCTACTTTCCTTCCTGTTAAAAACCGCCAAAATGTTGAATTTTTTCGCTGTAAATAATTGTGGAAGTCGGGGTAAGTGTGAGAGACATGTACCCAACTTCAGAATTCCAAAAGTGAAGCGAAATGAAGGTAAATAGAAGTGAGAGCTGAAGGGACAACAACAGCTAAAGTGCTTGGCGAACATTGCGTGCAGATATCGGAAATGAAAATATTGAGATTTATCGCGTTTGCTCACTGCATTTCATCAACAGTAAGGCAATTATTTGTTTTTTTTCTTGATTCCTTTGGTGTCTAAAAAGTCTCAGAAGTGATAAAATCTGGCTGTAAATTTTGCTTCAGAGGTGTTTTATTTTTGTATGTAAAAACCCACTTGAGAACCATGGGCGATTTAAAAATTTTACAGCCAGATTTATCACTTCTGAACCTTTTTAGATGCCAAAGGAATCAAGAAAATACACAAATAATGCTTAGTTGATGAAATCCAGTGAGCAAACGGCCAATGTTCGCCAAGAACTCTGGCTGTTGTTGTCCCTTCAGCTCTCGCTTCTATCTACCGTAATTTCTCCTCACTTTTGGAATTCTGAAGTTGCCTAAATGTCTCTCACGCTTATCCCGATTTCCATAATATTTAAAGCGCAAAAATGGACAACTTCGGCGTGTTTTAACGGCCCGCTACCTGGAAACAATGGTAAATACTTACTGCAGTTCATCGCGTGTAATCCACTTGGCGTAGCGTAGCAACAGTACGGGTCATGGGGGTCGTGACCCGACTGCCGTGAAACCTCCCTATATAAATTGCATAATAAAAAATCTGGTTATACATGTTTTAAAATTAATTTGCACAAGTTGTCTTTGGAAGCGAATCAGATGGTCGACACACTTTTGCCAACGTTACTGATTTGAATGTTGCCAAATCAACCTCAAGTTGCTGTTGTTAAGCTAAAGTTGACTGACTAAAAGAAAGGAATAGAACAAAGAACATCATGGCCCACAATGTCTGTGCCGAACATGATGCCAAGATAAACTATCTCTGCCTGCACGTGATCCATACACCTCCTTTCCCTGCATATCCTGGTGCCAATCGAAGGATATAGAAGAATGCCATAGAACTGGCAAAAAAACTCATAAATAACTAATTGTCGAGTTCAGCATCTTAAATTGTTTTACTCACTCGCCTAACCAGCAGGGAGCGAATCAATGTACTGCATTTCAGTTATTTCGTCTTGCAATTGATGCTTCCTGCAGCACCAAGTGATAATTACAGTTCCATAACAGCCGCAGGACTCTCTATTTCACTGCCTACTAAGTTGGGCAGCAGTTTTGAGTGACGCTAAATATCTAGTCTTTGGATTCATTCCAGAGGAACCTCGAATGAAATTCAACTGCTGCAGCTCTACTTCGACGCACATTGTTTGTAAATTCTTCATCCTCTCCTCTGGTAATCTCCTCTTTACACTCTCAGTCCTGGTGCAGGGTCTCGACAAGAGACATAGATTATTCCCTTGCTTTCACAGCACTTGGAAGTACCCGCTGAGTTTCTCCAGTAATGTGTTTGTTGCAGTATAATAATGCTATTGTTAATGATACCAGAAATTCTTTTCTCTCCACAGTCAAGTATGGACAGATTGGCTCTTTAAAGAACATTGGCAGGAAATTCGACACTCGTGCCCTGATGTCCAAGGTAAAATAGGGAAGCTTATTATTGGAATTAGCTTTTATTTCAATGTATTACAGGAGTACAATTTACTGTGCCGTTGTGTTGGTTACTGCACTGGAGCTATCACTTCACATTCACTTTGCCCCTCATCGTTTAACCTCCTCACCATCTTTCAAATGAAAGAAAAACATTATGGACATTCCCCAAACAATAGGAGAGATTAGACAGCAGATGATGTAATGTCAATGATAATGAAGGGATGTTGTTCATTTAGTGGAGATTACAGACTTTGTTTGTCTGAAAGTCTTTGCTTGTTTTGGTCATTGTTCAATTTCTTGATCACTATTAACAGAAAGTTTCAACAACCAGCTTTTAATATTCATAAATTTGGAGACAAATGGATTAATTTAGCAATAATTTGTGATTCTTGTCCTCTCCATAATAAAGGTTGCAAAGCACTAGTGTAAGGAAATTGCCTCTAAATTACCTACTTGTTATCTCATTGATAGCTTTGTAAAGTTGTTTTACTCTCACTAAGTGGAAAAGTATATTATGTCTATTCTGTTGACCAAAAACCTTCCCTCAATGTTTTCGTCTTTTCTTGAAGTAAAATTTCACATTTTTCTACCAATAATTAATCATTTTTACAACTCTTCTAGTGTATCCATATTTTTTTAGAACACAACACTGCGTTTTTGAAATTTTGGTTTTGTCCCTCAATAAATATTTTCGGTTTGTTTTTTGCTTGGACCTTTTAATCCACCATGATTTTTTGTATATTTGTAAGTCCAAATTATTTTTTTCCCTTTAGATTCTTAGATAGCTAGCCTAGAATTTTGCCACATCAGAACAATAGGTGTTACAAAGTTAAAATTGTATTAATGTGACTCATGTAATTTTGCACACATTTTTTGGTGCATTATTTTAGTGAGTGATTTATTAACCTAACATCCAGCTCAGCAAAATAATGGCAAAGCCCAAATTCATCTCCAGGGAGATTTTCAATGACGTTGGTCTAAATAACGACTGCCATTGATCACGGAGAAGAACCAGCTTTTATTAATCAAGTTGAAACTGAATATCGTTAAACAGCATATCTATGTTATTGTAGTCTGATTGTTGCATGCTGTAAGCATGTTTATAAAAGAGTACAGTACATGAACAGACCCTTTGGGCCACAATGTCCTATGTTGAACATGATGCCAAGACCATCTCTTGCTTACCTGTGTATTTAATCCATATCCCTACATTCCTTGCACATTCATGTGCCTATCAAAAATACTCTTAAATGCCACTATCGTATGTATCTCATCCCCAACCTTGGGCAGCGCATTTTAGGCACTCAACACCCTCTGTGTAAATAAATTAATAAAAATAGATCTATAAAGATTGTCCTCCACATCGCATTCGAACTTTGCATCCACACCTTAAAGCTATGCCCTCTAGTATTTGATTTTTCCATTCTGCAGATTAAAAAGATTCTGACTATCTGATCTATGCCATTCATTTTATATACTTCTATCAGGTCTCGGTGACACCTCTGACATTCGAGAGAAAACAATCTTAATTCTGACTAACCTTTCCCTGTAGCTAATATCCCCAAACCCAGACAAACTTAACAATTCCAGACATTTGCAATCACAAATATCTCATAGTGCCTCTGCATCTTACACTCCTAATCATGGTTGTCACGAAGTTAGTCCTCAAGACAACATAGGTTAGTATTTATTTCTGTAGAGGCGGAATTAAAATTTCAAAGTTACTGAGTTTTGATTCTGCTTCATATGTGGAAAGACATATGACTTTACATGGAAGCATTGGAGAGGATACAAACATGATCAACAGGTGTGGTACCAAACTTGGGAATTACTAATCATCTTTTGATCAATGAGTTAATTTGGCTGGAACAACAGGAACTTAACAAGAAACTAGGGTTCTCCATTGCACCCACTACCAATCCCTTACAGACAACCATGGCTTATTCCAGACTGAACCATATGTCACTTTAACCACTTCTTTGCTGTGGAGAGCCAGGAGTTCCCAGTGTAGTGGTGGAGAGGGCAGCGACTCATGCTAAGTTCCTGACACAGCAGTCATCACTGACATTTATAAACAATAAGCAATGATGATCTATTTTAGCATAATTCCACTCCATTATTCCATTCCTGGAAACATCCTGAGCAGTAAACAAGATGCTGCGTAGCATCAATCCTTTTACTTGGGTCCTTTCACTTTGTTTGATTTTGTGTGGCACTTTAATGAAGGCCTTCGAAACATCTCTGGTTCTGATGTATCTTTTGCAGGTTAAGAGTTGTGTAGATGAGGCGGCCATTTCACCAAACATTTTCCCTTGTTTCGCCAAGGCCTGCATCTTTTTTGTGTCCCCCTGTTCTCTCTTTTCTTCCCCCCCCCAGATGCACTCTCATTTCTCCCACCATCCCCCTCTTCTTTAACCCTCTCCATCCTAACTATATAGAAACATAGAAAATAGGTGCATGAGTAGGCCATTCAGCCCTTGCAGCCAGAACCACCATTCAATATTATCATGGCTGATCATCCAGAATCGTAACCTTGTTCCTGCTTTGTCCCCATATCCCTTGATTCCATTAGCCTTAAGTGCTATATCTGACTCTCTCTTGAATACATCCAGTGATTTGCCCTACACTGCCACGTGTGACATAGAATTCCACAGATTCACAACTCTCTGGGTGAAAAGGGTTTTCCTCATCTCAGTCGTAAATGGCCTACCCCTTATTCTCCCCCAACATGGGAAACATTTTTCCAGCATCTAGCCTATCCAATTCCTTAAACATGTTATGTTTCTATAAGATCCCATCTTATGCTTCAAAATTCCAGTGAATACTAGACTAAGTGGGCCCCTTTAGGTCCCATGTTTACACGGCAGGGCTGGTCCCCCCGACGCAATATTCCACCTCTCCACCAATTCCAATATTGGTGGTCAGTTGGGGGGGGGGCTTCCTGGAGCGCTGGAATGGGTGTTGTTGGCTGCAGGGACTACTGGTCTCCAGAGGGCTAGTATGGACATTGTGGGCCAAATGGATTCTTGGGGTGGCAGCTCAGTCCCTCACGCCTGATGTGCTGGCAGCTCACTCACGGCTGGTGGGCTGGCAGTTGACTCACGGCTATTCCTTGAAATTCCATTTCAAGCAGAGTGCAAGGCCATCAAATTCAAATCCAGTTTCTTACCTCTTCGAGCAGGGTGCAAGGCCACAAAATTCAAGTGCAGTTTCATACCACTTCAAGCAGGGTGCAAGGCCACCAAATTCAGGTTCAGTTTCCTACCACTTCAAGCAGGGTGCAAGGCCACCAAATTCAAATGCAGTTTCATACCATTTCATGCATGGTGCAACAACACCACATTGAAATGCAGTTTCATACCATTTCATGCAGGGTGCAAGGCCACCACATTCAATGCAGTTTCATACTATTCAAGCAGGTGTGAAACCACCATAAAAACCACCATAAAACCACACAAAACACCACACTCACAGTTCAGTAGACATTCAGTGTGTTCAGTTGATTCACAGCTCAGACAGAGTCGTGACCTCTCCCTCCCCCATCATGCAGAGACTGAGGGGGAGGGATTATAAACCACACTTCCGGGTTTTATAATCCCTCCCCCTCCCACCGGAAAAGGTGTGACCTTCATGGCGTGATCAACAGAAGAGAGATTCTCAACATTTTTTTAACACTAATAACACTTTTGTTTTCATTGATGGGAAGAGTCCTCTGTACCTGATGAGCTGAGGGAACTGAGTAAGATGGCCAAAAATCACAGCCGTAAGTGGTAGCGTTTGATCTAAAATCAATGTAGTGCAAACAGGAAGTTGTCAAGTTTAGACAAACAACCATTTGCAGGCAGTGCCTTTTCCTTCAACCCAAACCCCCCCGAAATAACCATTTGCAGGCAGTGCATTTTTACTTCAACCCAAACCCCCCAAAGAACCATTTGCAGGCAGTGCCTTTTTACTTCAAACCAATCATATTTTCATTTTCAAACCACATTAAGGGCACTCACAGTTGAGTAGACATGTGTTCAGTGTTATTCAGAGAGACGTGACCCTCTGGCTTCCTCCATCTTGCAGAGACTGAGTGAGGCACACCACTTCCTGGTTTTATAGTCCCTCCCACTCCCTCCAGCAGGGGCAGCAGAGGAGAATGGTAAATGTTTTAAAACATGAATATCTCTCTGATTTTTCATCGATGGGAAAAATCCTCTGGTCCCGGAAGGCGGAGGGGGCTCTGAGCGAGGTGGCCAAAATGACGGCCGTAGGTGGCAGCGTTCTCTTGGAAATCACAGCACAGCGAGCCAAAAGCGGTCAAGATCAGACTTTTAGTAATATAGATAAGCCCAGTCTAAATTCCAGTGAATATAAGCCCATTATCTCCCTCCTTCTGCATTGTATTTCACTCCTTTTCTCTCGTTATCTGACCGTCTTGTCTCTTTTTTTTCCATTGTTTATCCGCTCAACCGCCAATAAAACCTCCTCGTGTGTATCCACCTATAACTTGCAAGGCTTTGTCTCCTCCCACTTCTTTTTCAGCTTTCTCGCCTTCCCTATTACAACCCCCCCAAAAAATCACCTATTCATTCCCTTCAGTGACGTAGCCTGACCTGCTGAGTTATACCAGCACTGTATCAGGGCTTTTTTTCTCTGTTGCCAACCGGGCAACTTAGGCAGCTTTTTAGGTTGCCAAATGACAGTTTAGGTGGTCATTTAAGACGGCTTGCATGGCGTGTGCGGTAATGTGCTCGGATGAAGTCCGCAGTTACCAGTCGGAATATGCTCAATGAAGCATTCACATATTATTTCAAATAAAGTCACAAACTAAACATATTAACCAATCAAGACATGATATATACCACGATGACATGCAGCAAATTTATAATACAGTATCTCAACTCTTTTTACACGTTGCAATGAATGCAATTTGTATTTCTTTCCACTTCCAAACAAATGTGGTTGGATTATTCAGCGTATGATCAACCTGTGTCAATAAATCCTGGACATATATGCTTAACTATGCACACTACAGATTGTTTTCTGTGAAGGACCTAAAATGATCATGACATGGCCATAGCATGGGTCGTTATTGGTACATAAACTCTCTTGCTTCCCACATAATTTATCCCACAACAAAATATACAGGTTGCAAGGAAATTTCTAAAGGCATTTTATTATAATAGCTGTTAAAACCGACGATACCCATCTGACATGTTAAACATTACACTAACTGACAAGAACTGTCTGTGGAATTCTCTGCCTCAGAGGGCGGTGGAGGCCGGTTCTCTGGATACTTTCAAGAGAGAGCTAGATAGGGCTCTTAAAGATAGCGTAGTCAGGGGATATCGGGGTAGGCAGGAACGGGGCACTGATTGGGGATGATCAGCGATGATCACATTGAATGGCGGTACTGGCTCGAAGGGACGAATGGCCTACTCCTGCACCTATTGTCTATTGTCTATAAGAGATGGGCAAATGACATAACTGCAGCAAATGTTCATTTTGGCAACATGTTTAAAGGTGTCAAAAAGCCACATTACCGGACATTCAGATTAGATGTATGTGTTGTGAACAGCAATGAAGATACCAAGTTTGTACGCACCAGATTAAAAAAAAAAAAATTATAAACGCAGTTTCCATCATTCCCACTTCAGATTAACGTTAAAATTTCAAATGAAATATCTCCTGACCCAATTTCTGATGTATATGACCGACCATAGAAGTAAAACCTGGACAAATCCACCTTATAGTTGTGAATGTTGCTCATTAAATAACTACAGTACTGATACTCCATATTAGGAGTATTGATTTGCCGTTAAAATGAATTCTGTAATAACGTGTCAACAGTAGCAGTGACAATTGAACACTGCGGGTTTTAATGTTCTCACGTGTTCACAATTTAATTAATCCATCTTTATGGATTAAAACAAATAATAACATTGGGAATTAAAACACATTTGATTACATTCCGTTATCAAACATAGTCAATGTTCGCTCTGAAGACGTTTCCAGTGCAGTAGGGTCAGGAAGCCAATACGTTGCAACTGGACCGTACTGCATCAGTACGGGATGGATGGGGTGGCTCAGTATAGGATGAATGGTGGGGGGGGTCTGTGCAGGATGAATGGGGGCCACAACAGGATGAATGGAGAGATCAGTACAGGATGAATGGGTTGATCAGTACAGGATGAATGGCGGGGTGGGGGGATTAGTGCAGGATGAATGGGATGTTCAATACAGGATGAATGGGGGGTTCAATACAGGATGAATGGGGGGGTTCAGTACAGTGTGGATCGGGGGATCTGTGCAAGATGGATGTGGGGGATCACTACAGGATGAATGGGTGGGTCGCTACAGGATGAATGGGGGGGTCGGTGCAGGATGAATGGGGGAATTCAGTACAGGATGAATGGGCAGATCATGACAGGATGGATGGGGGGTCGGTGCAGGATAAATGGGGGGGGGTCAGTACAGGATGAATGGGAAATTAGTACAGGATGAATGGGCGGAGCAGTGCACGATGGATGGGAAGGGGGGTCAGTACAGGATGAATTGCGGGACCAGTGTACGATGGATGTGGGTGGCAGGAGAATCAATGTGAGGTGGATAGGGAGATCAGTGCAGGATGAATAGATGGGGGGGGGGTAGATGGGGAGGACTGAATAGAGGCGCGAATGGGGATCAGTGCGGGATGGCGAGAAGGGGTCCCAGGATAAGGGGGGTGGAGGGGGGCGTAGAAGAGAGAGAGGGGAAGGGGGCAGAGGGAGGAAGGAAGGTCAGCGCTCCTCGGACAACTCCACGGCATCATCGCACCGCTGCCTTGGCCGTCCCTGTCCACCGCCAAGTTCCGCAGCCAAAGGGGGAGGCAGTTGGGGTCTCCTCGCCACCGTCTCCCCTCCTCCGCCAGTCAACAGGAAGGTGCAGGTGCTTCAGACGGTGGAAGGGGGCCTCCCCCTTCCTCTCTCCCTCCCTCCTCCCGGCCTCGGCCTGCGGGAGGGTTTGTTTTGAAAGCGGTTTATCGCCGTTGGCGGAGTGGCACGCAGCGGCTGCTATGAGGACGGGCGGGGAGCGGGAGGAGGTGGAGCCGCCGCCGCTGCTGTGTGGGGCCTGTCATTCACTCCGACCCTCTGTCACCCCGCACTACAGCCGTTGCCCCGGCAACCGCGGCCTACGGCGAGCGCCGGCCTACAAACCTCCCCCGCGCCATGTGCGTGCCTTCCCCCCTTCACTGCAAGTTAGCAGCCCTCGCATCGAGCATAGACACACAATGTTGGAGTAACTCAGCAGGACAGGCAGCATCTCTGGAGGGATGGAATAGGTGATGTTTCGGGTCGAGATTCTTCTTCAGACTTCACCCTTGCATCCCCTATCTCGCCGTCCACCCTCCACTGTCAGAGTGAATGAGGCCCAACGTATATTGGAGAAACAGCACGTCATATTTCGCTTGGGCAACCTACAACCCAGCGGTATGTGTTGGTTGAGATCACTGGTCGGCGCGGACTCGGTGGGCCGAAGGGCCTGTTTCCGCTCTGTATCTCTAAACTAAACACTAAACTAAAGAATGAACATTGATGGGGGGGGGGAGGACTGAGTACAGGCGCGAATGGGGATCAGTGCGGGATGGAGAGGAGGGATCCAGGATAAGGGGGGTGGAGGGGGGCATACAAGAGAGAGAGGGGAAGGGGCAGAGGAGGTGGGGAGGAAGGAAGGAAGGAAAGGTCAGCGCTCCTCGGACAACACCGGCATCATCGCCCCGCTGCCTTGGCCGTCCCTGTCCACCGCCAAGTTCCACAGCCGGTGGGCTAAAGGGCCTGTTTCCGCGCTGTATCTCTAAACTAAATACTAAACTAAAGTATGAACATTGATTTATCTACCTTCAAGTAACCCTTGCATCGTCTCTCTCTCCGTCCACTCTCCACTGCCAGAGTGAAGCCCAAGGTAAATTGGAGGAACAGCAGATCATATTTCGCTTGGGCAGCTTACAGCCCAGTGGTATGAATGAAGAAGGATCTTGACCCGAAATGTCCCCTATTCCTTTTCTCCAGAGATGCTGCCGAACCCGCTGAGTTACTCCAGCTTTTTGTATCTATTCAGCGGTATGAATATTGATTTATTTAACTTCAAGTAAGCATTGTTTCCCCCTCGCTCCGCCTCGCCCCTCCTAGTTCTCCGATTAGTTTCACTGATTAAACCATTTTACTGATTGTTTGCCTCGTTGTCAGCTTCCCCTCCGCTAACAATGAACCTTCCTTGACCATGGTCCCCTTTGGTCTGTGTTCTCACATCTTAACATTCCATATCTCTGTCTCCCCTTTCCCCTGACTCTCACTCTGAAGACGAATCTCGACCCGAAACGTCACCCATTCCTTCCCTCCGGAGATACTGCCTGTCCTGCTGAGTTTTCCAGTATTTGGTGTCTATCTTCGGTTTAAACCAGCATCCGCAGTTCCTTCCTACACACCACCCCACCCTAGATAGATAGAGAGGAATGAATGACGTTTCAGGTCGAGACCTTTCTTCAGACCCTCCAAAGATGCTGCCTGTCCCGCTGAGTAACTCCAGCGTTTTGTGTTCATTGTTGGCTGAGGGGAAGGTGACAACGAGGTATGCAAACATTAAAATTAATCAGGAGGACAGTAAAACTAGTCGGAGAATAGGATGGAGGACCAATTCCTTCTCTTCAGAGATGCTGCCTGTCCCACTGAGTTACTCCAGCATTTTGTGTCTATCTTCGCTGCCAACAATGGACCATGTATGTAGGAAGGAACTGCAGATGCTGGTTTACAC
The DNA here is from genome assembly GCA_038087875.1 of Malacoraja senta. Classification (NCBI taxonomy): domain Eukaryota; kingdom Metazoa; phylum Chordata; class Chondrichthyes; order Rajiformes; family Rajidae; genus Malacoraja; species Malacoraja senta. Next base: position 11,494 of record JAXLNO010003137.1, read on the forward strand.
TGAAGATAGACACAAAATGCTGGAGTATCTCAGTGGGACAGATAGCATCTCTGGAGAAGAAGGATCTCGACCAGAAAGGTCACACATTCCTTCTCTCAAACCATGGACCATTGTAGGCTCCACCTTTCCTTGATCATCGTTACTTTGTTGTATAACTTTCATTCATTTGTTCTATATTCTCTATCACCATCTATAGATATAATTTCCCTTTCCCCTGACTCTCAGTCTGAAAAAGGGTCTCGGTCCGAAACGTCACTTATTGCTTTTCTCCAGAAATGCTGCCTGACTGGCTGAGTTCTCCAGCTTATTGTGTCTATCTTTGGTATAAACCAGCATCTGTAGTTCCATGTTCCAGAGATGCTGCCTGACCTGCTGAGTTACTCCAGCTTTTTGTGCCTATCTTCTGTATAAACCAGCATCTGCAGTTCCTTCCTACACCTAACCGTTTATTTATTTTATTTCTAACTATCTCCGTTCGCTTCTGCATTTGAAACAAACAAAAACGTCACCGTAGCTCGCTTGCATATTAAAAAATCACAGTGGCTTGCGTCAGTGCAGTGCGTGGGACGGGATCCCACAGTGTTGGCTGCAGTTCTGCGATGTCGACTGGCTGCAGGCAACGCTTGCGAGCACCATTATTCGGCCACAGATTCCCTATTTGAGCCAATGGGCGCAATAATAACACTGGAAAAAATACTGCATCAAATTTACTGCTATCAGACTGCAAGTTTTGGTTCTCCGAAATATGAATAGCTGGAGGGCTAATGGAATTGAATGTATTTCTTTCTCCTTCTGAAGAAGGGTCCTTGACCCGAAACGTCACTTATTCCTCTTCTCCAGAGATGCTGCCTGACCCGCTGAGTTACACCATTTTTTTGTGTCTATCTTCGGTATAAACCAGTATCTGCAGTATCAAGCCGGGCAAAATGACACGGCTTTTAGGTGCCCGGCGGGACTTTAGGTGGCCATTGGCAACTGGCAATCATTAATTCGAGCCCTGCTGTATGTTTTATCTTTGGTGTGCTAGTTGTAAATGTGCGCTGCATCTGCTAAATGATTTAGTTTTTATGTATCCTGCTACCATATCTTTAATTTAAGTCCACAGTCTAGCATTTCCCTAATCCTGATGCCAGCCTAACTGATCTGCAGTTCCTCATTTTCTATCTCCCTCTCTCCAGAAATAGTGAGGTGTCATTTGCTCTCTTCCAATTTGTGTGAACCATTCTGCAACCTACGGAATTTTGGAAGACGATGAACAGTGCGCCTGCCTGAAAGGCTACGGATCAAGTTCTGGAATTTGGGCAGCTATTTTCCAGCCGGCACGGACACCATCTTCTATGTCACCAACTTTACGATTCCTTGAAACTGGCAAGACGTCTGATTCACACAACACAGTGGAAACCTGGAGCGCTCTCCCCAAAAGGCTTTTTGGATGCTATGGGTCAGTTGGTACTTTCACTGCCATGTTAGATAGGAATTTTGGTGGGAGGGTTAATGAGGGATTCGGAGCAAATGTGCATCAATTAATCTGAGCACAGGCCTTCCCTGACTAACAAATGGATTCCATTTGTACAGATGCTGATTTTTGTACGTCAGAAAATAGACAAAAATCACTCTATGTTTACCATTTTGTAATCAATGACATTAAAAAACACATAATGCTGACAAGAAGGAACAATTGTTAAAAGAGACAAAACTAGTTCTGACGTTCCTAGAAAATGAACGTATGTATGTACATCGGACTTTTGAATTTAGTATTGGAGCTTTTCTGCATGTATGGGTTTCTCGTAAGTGGGACATTTGTTACTCTAGGACGGCCTGTGTACTGCTCTGTCATTGTCTAATTGAATGTCAAGAAAAATATTTGAGGAACTGAATTGATTATGCTTATAGCTTTGAAGAGGGATGTTGTGCAGATCATCTAATTGAGGTATAGAAAAGTATTTATGGCACAGAATATAATTTTATATTCAGGAGGGAGGGACGGAATGCTGAGGCACAACAAATTTGCCATATGCTTGTTTAGTTTCTGTAATGAAGAATGAATTGTATTCTGGCAAGCAAAGTCATTAATGGATTGTCTCGCGATTCCCAGGCATACTTTACACATGCCTGGCTATTTCACGTAATTGATCAAAAGTATTGCCTTGATTCTTTTTCACCAAATCAGTATCCCTTGGTTGGAAACCTTTATGCCTGGCAAGAACCGTATGTACCTTACTGATCTATGAACTCTCCTTTTAACCTTCTCTAAGCACGACAATCCCACTTTCTTTGGATTTTTCATGGAAGTGAAACCTTTCATCTTGATACCATTCTTGCTGTTTAATGCAGTCGAGCAGACTTGTGTAGAAGAGATTTGTAAAAACGTAGCATACCTTGCTTTTATACTTTGCTTCTCTGTTCCAAAGGTTCGGTGTTCCTTTTTTAAACTGACTACTCAACCAACTTGTTCTGCAATTGTTAAAAATTGCCTTTGTACATCTGCAGCGGTCTCTGTCCCAACATCCCCCATAAAATTGTACCATTAGTTTACATGGAATTCTAGAGGTGAGAGCTGGGTTACTGTTCCTTATCCGTTGCTAAGGTAGGACATCGTGCAGTGTAGCATTGATTCCACTGATGAGGTGATGTGGAATGCTTGGTTTTAGGTACTGGTCATTCCAACCAATGACAGGACTCAGACACAAGTCATAGACAACTCTAGACTGTCATTAGAACATTGGACATTAAAAACTACTGTAGAATTGCATGTAAACATGGGTGACAAACTGCATTAATATTTCCCATGATTACAAGCATCTGATAATACCACAAAATACTCCTGCCAGAAGTATGCAAATCACTTTTGCTTTAATTAAACTATTAATCCCGCTACAAATTGCCTTACTTGCAAAGCCTAGATGTTTTTGTGTCACCGTCAGAGTGGTAAATGTGACTTGTATCCTTCATGAGTAATCGATTTAAGATGCATTTACAAGTTCATGTCATTCGAGTTTATTTAACCATTCGCCCCATTGAGTCTACTCCGCCATTCAATCATGGCTCATCTATCTTTCCTTCTCGACCCCATTCTCCTACTTTCTCCCATAACCTTTGACACCCTTCCTAATCAAGAACATGTCAATCTCTACTTTAAGTATACACAATGACATGGCCTCCACAGCCACCCGTGGCAATGAATTCCACAGATTCACCACTCTCTGACTGAAGAAACTCATCCTCATCTTTCTATAGGTATGTCCTTTTATTCCGAGGCTGTGCCCTGTGGTCCGATACGCTCCCACTAGTGGAAACATCCTCTCCACATCCACCCTGTCCAGGCCTATCATTATTCTGTAAGTTTCAATGAGGATGTAATGCTGTGCCTTCTAAAGCCACAGCATTACATCCCTGTTTTATATTCTAATTCTCTTGAAATAAATGCTTTTAGATCACTTGCCAGGCTTTGTTTTCTCCCCTCCCCCCCCCCCCCCCTGACAAGCCTGTCGGACACCTGCTTCACACTTTTGTTCTGCCTCCACAATCAGCAATTCTGAAAACTGCAACTCTTCCCACCGGTTTTTAAAACCTTTTTCTTGTTAAAAAGCAGACTCTTACTTCCAGTAAGATGGCACTTCTTCCTCTGGCTTCAGTTTTTGCAGTAGAAATAATCCCAATGATCCTTTGCTTCCATTGTATTTGATACTCCCACATTCTGGCCAGGAACACCATCCAGACCTGTGCTTTCTGCGGATTCACTCTCAGGAAGACTGATCTTGCATCTCCCAAAGTAACTGCAAGTGCATCCAACACTAGATGGATTAGTTCAAATTACTCAGCATCATATCTGGTAAAATGCTTATGACAATTGTGATTGAATTGTTGTTGGAGAAATTAGTTAATTCATGTTACTGTCTTAATTAATCCTCCCAATCGGAACAACAACTCAACCACAAGTGATCATCATTTTTATACACCTTTGGTTTTGTATATTAACTCCTGAATGTTCCTGATCCTATACCCACCTTTCTCAGCTGTGGTATTTTCACAATTGTTTATTGGTTCTTACAAATCATTTCTCCATGCTATTTGCATTTAAGAATAAAGTCTTCCCTGGGTGCCACACTTTACCTTCATACTTGTGCAACCACTACTTAAGAAACCTGGTCTGGACCAAACTGTTCTGGCCAATTTTAGGCCAATCTCCAAGCTGCCATTTATCTCGAAAATCATGGAGAAAGTAGTTTATGCCCAGCTGAAACTCTTCCTGGACGAGCGCAATATTCGGGAGGTTTTCCAGTCTGGATTCAAAGCTATGCATAGCACAGAGTCAGCTCTGCTAAGGGTTTTTAACGACATCCTCCTGGCGAACGACTCTGGTAACTATGTGGTTCTTGTCTTGCTGGACCTATCTGCCGCCTTCGATACAGTGGACCATGGAATTTTAATTTCCCGATTACAGCACCAAGTGGGCATGTGTGGCAGTGCCCTGGGATGGTTCAGGTCCTATCTGGCAGACAGAACCATGCGTGTAAGCCTTGCTGGCTTTGAATCCTCCTCCGCTCCCTTGGCAAATGGGGTTCCACAGGGCTCAATTTTAGGGCCCTTGCTCTTCTCTCTATACCTACTTCCTCTGGGCTCAATGTTAAGAAGGCATGGCATCTCCTTTCACTTTTACGCAGATGATAGCCAGTTATATATGCCACTCAGGAAGGAAGACGACTATTCTCTAAAATCACTTCTGTCTTATCTTGAGGACATTAAGTCCTGGATGGCCTTAAACTTTCTGGGACTTAATGAAAAAAAGACAGAGGTGATTTTGTTTGGCCCCAATGGCTGCCGTGAACCTCCCATTGTTGACTTGGGTCCACTGGCATTGTCCGTAAAGCCAACAGTTTTAAACCTGGGTTTTAGGATGGACGGTGATTTTAAACTAGATAAACAAATAGGCGCGGTGCTTAAGTCCAGCTTCTTTCACCTAAGGAAGCTGGCAAAGGTGAAGCCCATTCTCGAGCGACAGCATTTTGAAACAGTAATCCATGCCTTTATTACATCTAGGCTGGATTACTGTAACGCAATCTACTCTGGAGTCGCACGAGCTTCATTGGCTCCTCTCCAGCTGGTCCAAAATGCTGCCGCTCGCCTTTTAACCGGAACTCGAAAGAGGGAGCACATTACGCCAATTTTGGCCTCCCTTCACTGGCTCCCAGTGCACTTTCGAGTTCATTTAAAAATGATTTAATTTGTTTTTAAATCTTTGAATGGGCTCGCCCCGCCTTACCTCTCTGAGCTGCTCCACCTATACGCTCCTGCCCGGTGCCTCAGGGCAGCTGATCAGCTGCTCCTGGAGGTACCGAGGTCTAAGCGGAAGCTCAGAGGGGATAGAGCCTTCTCTGTTGCTGCTCCGGCACTCTGGAACACCTTGCCGTAGCACATCAGACAGCCCCCCTCACTGTCCATCTTCAAATCCACCTTAAAAACTCACTTTTATTCTCTGGCGTTCGACACTGGCTGAGACATTGCTCCTGTTTTAAGTGCTTTTAATGTCTTTTAATTTTCACTGTTTTATAGTCCTTCGTTTTACTGTTTGTAATGGTTTGTAATAACTTCTTGTCCATGAGTTCTCATGTACAGCACTTTGTGGCAACTGCAGTTGTATAAAGTGCTTTATAAATAAAGTTATTATTATTATTACTAGAGTGAACTTCGAAAGGCATCGTCCCACGAAAGAGAGAGCACCTGCCTCGTAGTACATGTGATAATGTCCTGTTGACTTCTTGACCGGCAAGTGAATTATAAAAGCTAGTCCTAGCACAATGGAGGTGTGGGGAAAGAATATCTATCTTGTTTCAGTGGAATGCAAAACAGGTGGGCTGCTTTGAATAATGATCTCAACTATGGGAATGCTGTTGGAGATGCATTAATTGATGCAAATGGATAGAATCCTATCAAGCTCCTGCCTTGCATCTGGTTGAAAACTTCGGGACATGAGTAGATGGGTTACTACAATCCGTGACCAGCTCTTGTAGCCACAGTAATTGTGTTTGATCTAGTTGAGTTCTGGCCAGTGACGACCCCAGAATGTTGGTGTGACTTGGCAATGCTAATGCGAATGAACATCATCTGTATGCGGTTCGATTCTCCATTTTTGGAGCTGATCTTTGATTCTTCTGTGTATGAATGTTACTTGCCACTGTTTAGTCTACGCTGAATGTCGTCCAGATTCAGCTGAATGCTGGACATGAACTATTTAATTGTCTAAAGATTATAGAGTGATACAGTGTGGAAACAGGCCCTTCTGCCCAACTTGCTCACACCAGCCAACATGTCCCAGCTACATTAGTCCCACCTGCCTGTGTTTGGTCCATATCCCTCCACATCAGTCCTATCCATGTACCTGTCTAACTGTTTCTTAAATGTTGCGATAGTCCCAGTCTCAACTACCTCTTCTGGCAGCTCGTTGCATACACCCATCACCCTTTGTGTGATAAAGTTACCCCTCAGATTCCTAGGAGAGTGACACCACATTTTAGGAGGCACATACCACATTTTCTCCCTTGATAATAATTTGACAGTAACTTGCATTTTGTGGACTGTTAAATAAAGGTGGCACGTGGGTGTAGCGTTAGAGCTACTGCCTTACCGCGCCAGAGACCTGGGTTCGATCCTGACTACGGATGCTTGTCCATACGGAGTTTGTACCTTTTCCCCATGACCTGCGTGGGTTTTCTCCTAGATCTTCGGTTTCCTCCCACACTCCAAAGATGTACATGTTTGTAGGTTAGCTGGCTTGGTATAAATGTAAAAATTGTACCTAGTGTGTTGATGTTCAGGGATTGCTGGCTTGTGTGGACTCGGTGGGGCGAAGGGCCTGTTTCTGTGCTGTATCTCTAAACTAAACTAAACTCTGCACAGAGAAGTCTATTGTGTTTGTGTGTGAAAGGTTTCAGATTTGTAGCAACTAAATTAAAATCGTTTTTAATGTTCAAATTAATGCTGACAACACTCAACCAGATATTCTCTCTCTCTTTTGTACGCTGACTCAGCACCACCGGTGATTCAACAGAACAGTTTTTTTAACCAAAAATAATTTAATTATTTACAATAATATGTACAGTACAAAATAAATCAAATCAAAACCCACCACCATAATACAGGTCAAACAAATATACTGAATATACTACTATACAACTATCACCATCCTTATTGAGGGTGCTTTCCTCGTCCCGTGGTGCTCAGTGGTCCCGGAAATCCCCCAGGGAGCCCGTGGACAACGTGTAGTCCCTTTCTAAAACTAACCTGGCATGGACGTGATGCCGGAAAAGGGGCAGCTAGCAGGCTCGGGTAGAGCCCTCTTCCGCCTGGTGCTGGGCCTTGTGGATGGCCAGCTTGACCAGGCCTATGAACAACCCAACTAGGACATCTTCGGCCTCACGCACAGTTTGTCCAAAGATGAGGATGGTGGGTGTGAAGTGCAGCCAGAAGGCAAGGAGCAGCCCCTTTCTGTATTGGAACCCCCCAGCGGCGCTGTCCTTTTACGACCACTTCCCACTTTACAGCCGCTTCCCATCAGCTGCCAGCAATGAGGGATAGACTTGGCTATCCCTCAGTACAGCAACATCGTTCTTGATGTTGCTGTGCTGAGGAACAGCCAAGTCTATCTTTCTTGGCTAACAACCTAACCTTCAGCCTGCAGGTAAATTGTCGTGCCTTATATTTGGGTAAACAATAGCGTCTTCATTGCCGGAAATACGGTATTTAAAAACATAAAGCTCAAAGAAATCTACTTACCACATTATTTGTACACTAACTACATTCTTCTCTCTTTGTTTCATAAGATACTCTTTAAGATAAGGACGATCCATGTTTGAAAAACCCGCCAAGAAACTTGCGCTGCGCATGCGCAGACCACTGTGTAAAGGCAGAATTTCAGCTAGATTCAGCTCCCCTTGTCATTGAAGGTTTGAAGCAGCGTCGACGGCACGCGAGCTGCACATACTTTCACGTATTACATGTACTGCGGATGAAAGGCATGGGAGAATTATGCCTATGTAAGAGATCGATCTCATAGGTAGGCATAATTCTCCCGTGCCTTTACTATTTATATTTAATAATAACTATTTTATAATTTTAGTCAGGGTAGGCAGTGCCTACCTTGCCTACCCTGATGGCACGTGCCTGTCAGGGACAGGCCTAACAAAAGTCTACTCAGTACTTTGTCCTGCAGCAACTCCGATGCTCGACAAGAAGCGGATGACACTGATGGAGCTTCATCTCTGGCTTGTTGCTGTTCCGGCTCAGTCCCATCTATGGTAGCATCAAGCCATCTTTTCTTCTGTGCTGCTGAAGAGAAGTTAACTTTGCTGACAGGCGCAGCATTAACCTGCTTTCTCGTTGGCTCCATCCAATATGCTTTGACCTGGGTGACTGTTGTCTTCTCACTAATCCGTACTCCAGTGTCAATACCAAAGAGAACCGTCACTACATGGGTACAAACTACTCCGAGCCCTGCCTTGCAATCACAGTGGGCACTGTATATCTGGCCATTTGTCCCAATAACCCACAGCATCAATGGCTTAGAATTCACGCCGACAGCTTGTGAGTGCAGAACCTGTGGTACGAGGATAATTGAAAAGAAAAAGAAAAAGTGTTAAAATAGCTTCCAATAAGTAATAGCATAAATAACATAAGTAAGTAATAGCATAATGATAGAAAACTTACTTTTCCACACACCACTCGTAAGTCTGGAGAATTATTTGCGATGTATACACTAGTGTCATGTAACCAACCATTAGCAAACTGATTGTAAGCCTCAGATGACTTGTTGGCCTGAAAATTCTTTGCTGTGTATGGACCGAGCGTTGAGATGAGGTAGGCCATGATGTCCATGGAATTAAGTTCTGGCAGTTGGGAGATGTCATAGGATCTCTCAGCTTCAGGCACTAAATAATGATTAATACCATTCAAGGAGACTTTTTGGACATATTATTCGTACTCAGCTGCGTGATTTGAGGCATACTGCGACAATTGAACGGATACGGGGGCAGAGGACGGGCTCGCTACACTGGAAGCCATGGTGAGTGCTTACCTGCAGTTCACCGCGTGTACTCCAGTTGACGTTGCGTGGCAACAGTACAGGTCACGGGTCGTGACCTCGACAGCCGTGCAACCTCCCTATAGTCTGGGTTGGGTCTGAACTGGGATCTGGAACCGGAGCTGGAATCCACAAGGTAAAAGATAGATGCGCAGGCAAGTCCCGAGAAAACAAACATGGTGTGGTAACGGATCTGGGTTACGACGTGGTCGTAGAGTCGGAGGGAAGGAGGAATCACAGAGGGGGAGCAGTGAGAGAGGATGTTGCTGAACTCTCATCGGACAGAGGAGGAAAACTTCAAAGTAGACATACCTTGAGTAGATTTCGCAGTGGAGTGGACAATATGTTTAAGAGAAACTGCAGATGCTGGTTTGGCAAGGGACCTATAAAGTTCAAAAAAATTAAATCGAAAGATTTCAACCCTGGCCACCAATAGTACATTTGTGAATGGGCCATCATGGCATGTAATCCATTATGTGCCATGCCCATGCCTTGGTGTACTTCTTGTGATAAACCAATTCTGTCTCATATGGAAGGTATCAGCTGTAACCCTTTGATGGGAAGGTTGAGCACAATCTTTCCATCTGGGTCTTTGCTCTATGTATATCTGGCGGGATAGCGGGGTGTTTTGATCCATTAGCTGCTTGAGAACCAAATCTTGGTTTTAACGTCTCTGTGTTCTTGTGACTAGAAACATAGAACATAGAAACATAGAAATTAGGTGCAGGAGTAGGCCATTCGGCCCTTCGAGCCTGCACCGCCATTCAATATGATCATGGCTGATCATCCAACTCAGTATCCCGTACCTGCTTTCTCTCCATACCCTCTGATCCCTTTAGCCACAAGGGCCACATCTAGCTCCCTCTTAAATATAGCCAATGAACTGGCCTCGACTACCCTCTGTGGCAGAGAGTTCCAGAGATTCACCACTCTCTGTGTGAAAAAAGTTCTTCTCATCTCGGTTTTAAAGGATTTCCCCCTTATCCTTAAGCTGTGACCCCTTGTCCTGGACTTCCCCAACATCGGGAGCAATCTTCCTGCATCTAGCCTGTCCAACCCCTTAAGAATTTTGTAAGTTTCTATAAGATCCCCTCTCAATCTCCTAAATTCTAGAGAGTATAAACAAAGTCTATCCAGTCTTTCTTCATAAGACAGTCCTGACATCCCAGGAATCAGTGAACCTTCTCCGCACTCCCTCTATGGCAATAATGTCCTTCCTCAGATTTGGAGACCAAAACTGTACGCAATACTCCAGGTGTGGTCTCACCAAGACCCTGTACAACTGCAGTAGAACCTCCCTGCTCCTATACTCAAATCCTTTTGCTATGAAAGCTAACATACCATTCGCTTTCTTCACTGCCTGCTGCACCTGCATGCCTACTTTCAATGACTGGTGTACCATGACACCCAGGTCTCGCTGCATCTCCCCTTTTCCTAGTCGGCCACCATTTAGAAAATAGTCTGCTTTCCTGTTTTTGCCACCAAAATGGATAACCTCACATTTATCCACATTATACTGCATCTGCCAAACATTTGCCCACTCACCCAGCCTATCCAAGTCACCTTGCAGTCTCCTAGCATCCTCCTCACAGCTAACACTGCCCCCCAGCTTAGTGTCATCCGCAAACTTGGAGATATTGCCTTCAATTCCCTCATCCAGGTCATTAATATATATTGTAAATAGCTGGGGTCCCAGCACTGAGCCTTGCGGTACCCCACTAGTCACTGCCTGCCATTGTGAAAAGGACCCGTTTACTCCTACTCTTTGCTTCCTGTTTGCCAGCCAGTTCTCTATCCACATCAATACTTTGTCATGTTTGGTGTTAAGGAGACAGCAATTTTTGCCATCTGGTCTGCCAGGTTATTCCCGTATGCATGAAGCCCCTTTTTTGTGTGGGCTCCTACATGGATTATCTCTAAATGGGGATAGGTCTTTCGTATTTTTGCCAATTATTTCCAGGCTTCAGCATGTTTAATTGCTTTTGAGCCAAGGTTTGTAAAGCCATTCTGTTGCCATAGAGTAAGATCCATTTTATATCCTTTGAATTGGACCATCACTGCCACAGGCAATGATGGTCCAATTCTATATTGCCATCGTAGAGTCTTTCCTCACCTTCTCCATCACGGTCTGGTTTGGCTCAGCCACCAAACACGACATCCGGAGGCGGCAGCGAATCGTTCGTTCAGCTGAGAAGGTTGTTGGCTGCAAACTCCCCCCCCCCCCCATTGATGAACTGTACACTGCAAGGGCCAGGAAGCGAGCGGGTAAGATCATCTCTGACCCCTCTCACCCTGGCCACAAACTCTTTGAAGCATTCCCTCTGGAAGACTGTCAAAGCCGCCACAGCCAGACATGAAAATAGCTTTAAGAAAAAACAACAAATTAAAATATTTTCCTCGGGTGTAATCTGGGCTCTTGCAATTGCCAAGATCACCGCCTGAACCTCTGCATATTGTGCAGAATGATGTCCCAGACCTATTTGTAGGGTCTTTACACTTTTGAAAACTGTGGGGGATAAGAATCTTCCTATTATCACCCCAGCTCCAGCACAAGATTTAATGCCTTCTCCTTTAATTCTACATGATGGAGATGAGCCATCACAGTAAATGACTACTTCATATTGTTCGAGAGAAAGTGTTTGTGGTATGTCTAACTGTATAGTTTCAAAAGTATTATCAGCTGCTGGTGGCAAATAGAGAATGTCAATCAAATCATAATTATATTTCCATTCTAAGGTTTCATCTAAGAGGAGGTCTGTCCATTGGTAGCATGTCTGTGTTGTACAGACATGCTGATTGTACTTCGCAGGTCGGGGATATTAGTGTGCATTTTGATTTTATGATCTCCAGAAAGGTCAGGCCTTTTGTTATGCCTGCATTGCTAATGCAAAAACGTTTTCTTTTAACTTAAATTTTTGTTTGACTGTAGAGAAATTATAGGAGTAGAAACCTACTGGCTCTTTATCTCCTTTGTTGGAAAAGGTCGCTACCCCGGTCTGTTGTCCCACTAATAATTGGACAATTAATGGAACTGACACATCCCTCTGTTATAGGTCTATTGCTGTCTGTACTGCAGCTGCCAATTTCTTCCAGGCCTCATAGTCGTGGGCCATGAAATGGAATTTTTCTGTTCGACTACCATCCCCAATTATTTTGTATAAAGGCTGGGAAAGTTCTGCAAAGGACGGGACAAAGATCCTTCCAAAATTTAACAGGCCTAAGGCAGCCTGTAAGTTTTTTGAGTACTAATATAGGGTGTCCTATATAGTGATTTTTTCCTGAAACTCTTCTGTTAGTCCTCTACAGTCATTTTGAGTCCAAGAATGGTCACTTTGGACCTTATATAGACTGATTTTTTAATATTAATATTAATATTATATCCATAGTCTTTTAGTCTAGAAAATACTGTGTCTCTCATATGTAGGACTTTGTCTAGACCAGTGATTCCCAAAGTTTTGATACCCGTGTACCCCTTCATAAAGTTTCATCTTGTACCCCTCGTTAAAAACAATTGTATTTCATTGTAAAAGTCGTTAAAAATTGCATACATTTTTATTTTGGATTAAGGTATGCATGTAAACAAAGTTTTTCTATAATATAATGTATAATTACTAGAATAAAATTAATAAAGTATCCATTAAATAAATCTTTAATTAAAATAATTTATCATCAATGTGAAGGATGAAATTGCATATGTTGGGAAAAATGTAGGCAAAATTTGTATCTGTACTTGTTAATTTGAACCTCAGTTGCAGTTTGACATCTAATATGTGGTTCCTCTTCTTTGTATTAACGTCCACAAGAGCAGAAAATCCAACTTCACACAGGTATGAGCTTGGAAATGGAAAAATGAACTTTAGGGCTTTATCTGACAATTCTGGAAATTCATTTTGTGTTTGTAACTAAAATGAAGATAATGTGTTCTCTTTATATTAGTTTTTTAAGAATCCATCAGAAGCTAATTCCAAAAGTTGTTCTGCTTCTGTTTGTGACAGACCTTTTGGCACTGATTGATTGATGTTGAATGGGCATCTTATCCACTCAATATCTATAGGGCGATTGCACGGTAGATCAGAAGGTCAATGTGTGTGACCCACGGAGTCGCTCAAGCGTACTGGAGGACAAGCAAGCCTCCGGCATACACTCGTCACTCACGCAACACGTACTACCGCTATTCAAAATTTCATTCGACGTTCTTACCTGGAAAATGTCAACAAAATAAAGATGTGAACCAAGTTGTTTGGTGAAAGCTACAGTGTTTAAGGTGGACACTTAAAGGCGAACTTCTGTATCTGCATTAGCATCTACGAGGTCATAGTTAGACTCGGGGAGACAGTGTTGGATACTGAGCAGGAACTTAGGAACAGTGAACCAGTTGGTGTCCATCAAATGACATGCAGAAACAGATCGTGTAGCATGATCTGCTGGATTCTGTTCCATGGACACATAGTAGCGATGTTACAATACTTACCTTCAGCGGCACTGCAATTCTGCCACTGGCCGTGTGCGCGACTTTGGCGCCTTTGAGGGGGTGGGGGCGGGATTAAAATGCCGTTTTGTACTGCCTGTCTGAGGTGGAATTCCTCGGGCTGCTAGCTGCTGATGAAAAATCGATCGGAAATTTCGTTCACGCTATATTTAAAAAAAAATTAGCTGGACAATTTAATATTTGGATCAAAATAAAAGGCGACTTCGAACGCCCTCAACGCCTACAACGTGACGGATCGCAAGAACGGGACAAAACAAAGGGTAAGTCATCTATTTTACATATAATCTTGCTTCTTGAGATGGCTTTAATCTAATTTTACGTTGCGAAAATTTTATTTGGGCCCCATACGAACCAGCAGTGTTTTTCCTGCCGATATGGTGTTCAAATTCATTGCAAATGCAACGTTCCAATCGATCGCATTCCAGAAGCAAGATGATTAAAATGCCCATTTTATTTGGACAATCATGTCATAAGCCGTCCAAATTGTCTATATTTTGTGTTATTCTCTCTCCATGATCATTATTTTAAACTAAATATTCACAACAGTTTGAGTCACATGTATTGTGCAAAAAACAATAATTTTGATTATATTTTGAGGGGATGTTTCTGATTAATTTATGGGAATTAAACATTGAATTCCTTCCATCTGGCATATAAATTCATGACAGTGAAATTTAAAAATCATGTTATATTGTGAATTCCTGTGTGAATGGGATTAGTTTGTTATTTGGATACTAAAGGGCCTGTCCCACCAGCATGCGATAGCATGCGTCTAGCGTGACCGAACGTGGTCGCTTGACGCGTACGGCCTCGCGGGGCCGGTCCCACTTCGATCGCCGTAGGCGTATGGAGTTGTGCAGGGCTGGTCCCGACATCGCGCGGGGCTCCAAAAATCTTGCAGTGTCCGAAAATCCCGCGCGACAACGGCCTGTCGGCCCGCAGCTGCATTGAGGCCGTACGCAGCGCCTCGACGGGCGTACGCAGCGCCTTGACATCGTATGCAGCGTCTTGACGGCGTACACCTAGCGCGTGGCATTGCGCGATGACGTCACCGCCCGACGCCGTGCGACGTCCAAACTCAGTCGGCCCGCCTCTTGCCCAGCTGACTGGTGAGTATGATATCGGGACCAGCCCCGCACAACTCCATACGCCTACGGCGATCGAAGTGGGACCGGCCCCGCGAGGATGTACGCCTCAAGCCACCACGTTTGGTCGCGCTAGATGCATGCAATCGCATGCTGGTGGGACAGGCCCTTAAGGCTTTTTAAAAAAATCCTTTTCTTAAGAAATGGAATCTACAGGACATTCTTAATGGGAAAGTAGTGGGCAGAAAATGCTTTGCTGTGTATGGACTGGGCGTTGAGATGAGGTAGGCCATGATGTCCATGGAACTAAGTTCTGGCAATTGGGAGATGTCATGGGATGTCTCAGCTTCAGGCACTAAATAATGATCAATACAATTTAAGGAGACTTTTTGGACATATTGTTCGTGCTCCTCAGCTGCGAGATTTGAGGCATACTGCGAACGGATACGGGGGCAGAGGACGGGCTCGCTACACTGGAAGCCATGGTGAGTGCATACCTGCAGTTCACCGCGTGTACTCCAGTTGGCGTTGCATGGCAACAGTACGGGTCATGGGTCGTGACCTCGACAGCCGTGCAACCTCGCTATAGTCTGGGTTGGGTCTGAACTGGGATGTCTGGAACCGGAGCTGGAATCCACGAGGTAAAAGATGGATGCGCAGGCAAGTCTCGATGGTCAGCGTGGACTCGGTGGGCGGAAGGGCCTGTTTCCACGCTGTATCTCCAAACTAAACAGACATAGTAATGCAGCAGGTAGAGCTGCTGCATCACAGCGCCAGAAACCCAGGTTCGATCCTGACCTTGGGTGCTGTATGTGTGGAGTTTGCATGTTCTCCCTGTGACCATGTAGGTTTCCTCGAAAGACATGTAGGTTTGTAGGTTAATTGGCTGTAAATTGCCCCTCGCGTGTGGGGAGTGGATGAGAAAGTAAAATATCATAGAACTAGTGTGAATGGGTGATCGATGGTTGGCGTGGACTCGGTGGGCCGAAGGGCCTGTTTCCATGCTGTATCTTTCAATCAATCATTTGTTCACCCGACTGCAGGCTGCAATGCACTACGTTTAAAATGAGTACTTCACAAATTTCTTGTCACCAGATCTCTTTTAATGAAAGTGGATTTGATTCTGGGTAATTACATACTAATATAAAATAACTTCATGGCTGGTTGAAGCACGTCATAAAGAGAATTGCTCCCAGCTAAAGATCAACGGTCACAGACACTTGGCACCTGTTGATAAACTAAATGCAGACATTTATAACAGGTCACGTTAGACAAGAATAGACAATCATTTGTATTCAGTGTATGAGAATCAAGAACACAAGGACACGGGTTGAAGGCGAAGGGTGAAAGATTTAATGGGAACCTGGGGGGCAACCATTTCTCACAGAGGGTAATGGGTATATGGAACCAGCTGCCAGAGGAGGTAGTTGAGGCAGGTATTATAACAACATTTAAAAGACACTTGGACAGGTTCATGGATAGGAAATGTTTAGAGGGATATGGGCCAAATGCGATTATTGTGGATGGGTATCTTGGTTAGCATGGACAAGGTGGGCCGAAGTGTCTGTTTCCGTGCTGTGTGACTCCATTACTCTTCGATACCCTTGCGATTCAAGATGTCCAGATGCTCTTGTGTGTGGACACCGACCTCCACCATTCCCTCAGGCAGAGCATTCCAGATTCCAGCCCCTATCTGGAGAAAATCCCCCCCCAAATCTTTCTAAGCCTTCCACCTTGATTTATTATATCGTCTGAAATAGGGTCGCAACCCAATATGTCACCTATCCATGTCATCCAGAGATGCCACCTGACACACTGAATTACTGCATCATTTTAGACAATAGGTGCAGGAGTAGGCCCATTTGGCCCTTCGAGCCAGCACCACCCTTCAATTTGTGTCTTTTCTTGATAAACCAGTATCTACAGTTCCTCATTCCAGCATGGAAACAGGCCCTTCGGCCCATTGAGTCCATGCTGACCATCGATCGTGTTCACACTATTTCCTTGTCTTTATACATTGATACTATCCCTCTTTATGTAAACACACCACCATGGGAAAAAGCTTCTCACTAACCATCCAAAATACACCTCATAATTTTGTATATCTCGCCCATCACTGGGCAGCACCGTGGCGCAGCGGTAGTGTTGCTGCCTCACAGCACCAGACCCAGGTTCAATTCCGACTATGGGTGCTGTCTTTACGGAGTTCGCACGTTCTCCCTCTGACCGCATGGGTTTCCATCCACATTCCAAAGACGTGGAGGTTTGATGGTTAATTGGCATCGGTAAAATTGTCCCTAGTGTGTAGGGTAGTGCAAGTGCATTGGGATCACTGGTCAGTGTGGACGCCGTGGACCGAAGGGCCTGTTTCTGTGCTGTATCTATAACAAAACACCGACTCCTGTATAACCAAGTCTCCAGTCCAGCCAAGCTCTATGTGTAAAAAAACAAACAGCTGATATACCCAGCGGGCCAGGCAGCATCTGTGGAGGGAATGGACGGTTCCTCTCCTCTCTGTCCCTGAGGCTGGGTCAGAGTGCGATGCAAATTGGGCTCTGGAAACAGTCACATAACATCACACGTATTATATAGACGGGACACACAAAGCTGTAAATGCCGGAACCCAGAGCGACAACGTGCTGGATCAACTCTGAGGGTCGGGCAGCATCTGTAGAGGCAAATTGACAGGCGACGTTTCAGGGCGGAACTCTTCTTTGGAGCGATGGAGTAGAGCGGAGAAATATGGTAGAGAGAGATGTGAGGGGAAGGGGTGGGGCAGGAGGTGGCAAGTGATAGGTGGAAGCAGTGAAACTAGATGCTGGTATACAAAAAAAGGACACAAAGGAGTAACTATGTGGCAGGCAAGGTAGGCACTGCCTAGCCTGACTAAAATTATAAAATGTAATTATTAAATCTAAATAGTAAAGGCATGGGAGAATTATGCCTATCTAAGCGATCGATCTCTTAGGTGGGCATAATTCTCTGTGCCTTTCATCCGCAGCGCTTGCAACACACGAAGGTCTGTGCAGCCCACGTGCCGTCAGCGCTGCTTCAAGCCGTCAATGCCAAGCGGGGATAAATGCAGCTGAAATTCTGCCTTTGCAATACTGCGCAGGTGCAGCAGCCTACTGCACATACGCAGCGCTAGTTTCTTGGCGGGTTTTTCAAATATGCATTGTCATTATCTTAAGTGTATCTTAGGAAACAAAGAGATAAGAATGGAGTTTGTGTACCAATAATGAGGTCGGTAAATCTCTTGGTGCTATATGTCTTTAAATACCGTATTTCGTGTGGGGGGGGGAGAGGAAGAGCTCCTTTCACAGTGTTTGGGGAGTCTGGGTAAATTTGTGGGGAGGGTAGGAGCATTGTGAAAGAGGGGGTCGGAGATTATGCCAGTAACCCACTTGCGACGCTCCGGGCACGAAGCCACCGCATTGTGGCTGGGGAGTGAATTAGCTCGGGTGGCTGCAAGCGGCCGCTGGGACGGACAGCCCCTTCTTCCGGCCCCCGCTCACCTCTGGCAGTGCTCTCCATCTGAAAACCTCTCTCCTCACAATTATTCCACTCTTTCAAATCTCTAAGGCAATTGGAAAACATTTATATAGATCAGGCATAGAATTTACATTAAATGATTCAATAACTTTATTTATAATTTGGAACACAAATCTTGCACATTTGAACAGGAGCAGTGACTATCTTTTAAAAAAAAACATTGGATCATACATCACATTACTGCCATAAATATATTGCGTAACTTCATGATTATATATATTCTTTATCAACTATTATTTGTGCAACAAAATCTGAAGCTTAAAACATCACATTTGGAAGGTTCTCCCTCAACTTGTCAATGTTTGAGAATGATGGCAGCTTTTGTCAGTTAGCAGACCAAGGAACGTCTCAGGTGCATCTCACAATGGCTGGAGAATTACACATTAAACCCCAACTCAAGTGTAGAACCCACCCAAAGATGCCAGCTTCATAATGGAGGTGAAGAGTTACACAAATCAGTAGCAATTAACCTTCCTCACCGACCGCTGCTTTATAATGCAGCCCGTTAGTAAAATGGGTCACCTGCCATCAACTTGTCAGCACCATCTTGGAACATGGATCCTCGCGAGCCCATCACCCCACTGACTCCACACCAACCATCAGCCATCCAAGTTTACAATAATAAATAATATATTTTATTGTCATTGCACATATGTGAAACGAAATGTGGTATGCAGCTTCCATCCGATGTCATAACTTAAACAACTAATAACATTGAGATTTAGATACCCCGAGAAACATGATTTATAAAAAGAACAGTAAAACAGTCAAAACAGTCTAAAGTGCAAATGTGTCTGTGCCGGGTCGATGTGCGACGTGACCATCCGAGGGAGACAGTTCATGGGGGTGGGGGGCACTCAGCAGGGCCGGTTCAGAGCAGCTATATCTCTGGGGATGAAGCTGTTCCTGAGTCTGGAGGTGCGGGCGTAGAAGGCCTTGTAACGTCTGCCTGAAGGTAGGAGTTCGAACAGTCCATTACAAGGGTGTGAGGAGTCTTTGTGGATTCTGACGGCCTTCCTGAGGCACCGTGTGTAGTAGATGCCCTCCAAGGCTGGTAGCTGTGTCCCAATAATCTTCTGCACTCTGTGGACGACGTGCTGAAGAGATCTCTCCGCCTCCGTGCAGCTGAGATACCACACACAGATGCCATATGTTAGTATGCTCTCTGTTGTTCAGCGATAGAACGTTGTCAGCAGCTGTTGGGGCAGACCCGTCTTTTTCAATATTCTCAGGAAGAACAGTCGTTGCTGTGCCTTCTTGACCAGCGCAGCGGAGTTGGTGGACCATGTGAGGTCCTCTGAGATGTGTGTACCCAGAAACTTAAAGGTGGACACTCTCTCCACACTGTCCCCGTAGATGGAGATTGGGGCGTATTCCCCATTATGTGTCCTCCTGAAGTCGATAATCAGCTCCTTGGTCTTGGAAGAGTTTAGGGACAAGTTGTTATCTGAGCACCAGTCAGCCAGGTTCTGCAACTCCGCTCTGTAGTTTGGTGATCAGCCTGATCACCGTTGTGTCATCTGCAAACTTGACGATGATGTTGGTGTCGAATGCAGGAACACAGTCGTGTGTGAAGAGGGAGTAGAGCATGGGGCTTAGTACACAGCCCTGTGGTGTGCCGGTGCTCAGGGTGATAGTGGAGGACAGGTGCGTGTCCAGTCTCACTACCTGCAGTCGCTCCGTCAGAAAATTCAGGATCCAGTCGCATATCGGCGAGCTGAGGCTTAGCTGGTGGAGTTTGGTGGTGAGCTTGGTGGGGATGACCGTGTTGAAGGCAGAGCTATAGTCTATGAAGAGCATCCTCACGTACGTGCCCTGTCTTTCCAGGTGAGTCAGGACAGTGTGAAGAGCCAGAGAGATGGCATCCTCTGTGGATCTATTTGCCCTGAATGCAAATTGATGAGAGTCCAGTGAGGCAGCGATGCTGGATTTGATGTGAGAGAGGACCAGCCTTTCAAAGCACTTCATGGGTATTGGTGTTAGGGCAACTGGGCGGTAGTCATTTAGGTTGGTGACTTTTGACTTTTACGGCACCGGCACTATGGTAGCTGTCTTCAGGCACTTGGGGACCGTTGGCAGATAGAAACAGGTTAAAGATCCTCGTGAATACCTCAGCCAGCTGTACAGCATAGCCCTTTAGTACCCTCCCTTGGACTCCATCCGGGCTTGCAGCCCTGCGTGGATTGATCCTACCTCCTGAGTGCTCAGTGTTAAGACCTGCCCCTCCGCCATGGCCGGGGTTATTCCACGCCTGGTGGTGTTGCCAGTTTCGAAGCGGGCAAAGAAGGTGTTTAACTCATTGGCCAGTGTGATATCACTGTGGGGGCAGGCGGGGCTGCTCTTGTAGTCAGTGATGTCCCTGACACCCTGCCACATGCTTCTGGTGTCTGCGGTATTGAAGTGGTCTTCCACCCTTTGCCTGTGGATGTCTTTGGCCTTTTTTATGCCTTTGTTCAGGTTTGACCTGGCAGCACTGTATGCAGAAGTGTCCCTGGATTTAAAGGCATTGTTGCGTGCCCTTAGCAGATTCTGAACCTCCTTGTTCATCCACGGTTTCCGGTTTGGGAACATCTTTATGTTCTTGTCCACTGTGACAGACTCCACACAGCAGTTGATGTAGGAGAGCATAGTGAATGTGTACTCCTCCAAGTCTACCTCTGTACCACTGGTAGCCTGTTGTGCAAACAGGTCCCAGTCGGTGCGATCAAAGCAGTCCTGGAGTTGTAGGGTGGCATCCTCGGGCCATATTTTGACCGTCTTTATTGCAGGTTTGGTCTTGCTGATGAGGGGTTTGTATGCAGGCAGTAGAAACAGTGAGAGGTGATCGGATTGTCCCAGGGATGGGCGGGGGAGAGCTCTGTATGCGTCCTTGATGTTGGTGTACACTTTATCCAGCGTATTTGAGCCCCTGGTAGGGCACTGCACATGCTGGTGGAATTTGCGGAGTGCAGCTCGTAGGTCGACCTGATTAAAGTCCCCTGCAATAATGAAGGCACCGTCGGGGTGAGCATCCTGCTGCTTACTGATGGCCGAGTGCAGCTGTGCTAGCGCTAGGTTAGCATTAGCCTGTGGTGGAATGTATACGGCCATGATGATAACCACAGTAAACTCCCGAGGCAGATAAAACAGCCTACATTTAAGCAGTAGGTATTGCAGATCTGGGGAACAGTAGCTCTCTACTGCAGTGTGGTTGGTGCACCAGTCATTGTTGATATAGATGCAGAGCCCGCCGCCCTTGCACGATGCAGTGACCGGTTCGTTATGTCTGGAACCAGCGCGCTGAGCCAGGTCTCTGTGAAGATCAGCACACAACAGTCTTTCAGGGATCGCTGGGTGTTGATCCAGTGCCTTACCTCATCCAGCTTGTTGGTGAGTGACCGGACATTTGCGAGAAAGGCTCTTGGTAGGGATGGTCCTTGTGGTGCCCTCCGTAGCCTGTCCTGCACCCCCGCTCGCCTTCCACCTTTCTGCTTTCTCTCCCGGCGCTTGCTCCATCTCCTACCCTCCGGAGTGGTGATCCAGGGGGATGTTCTGCCTAGCTCCATCGGGATTTTGGTGAGGGTACTGTAGTACTCACAAGCCAGTTTCTCGCAGCCACGTCCGATGTTGAGCAGTTCCATTCGGCTCCATGTGCGACCTGTCGGGATTACGGTGCGGGTGCTGGATTTCCCCGTCCTGGTCGTGAGTCCCTTACTGAGTTTTCTGGGGGTACTGGGATTTCTAGGGGTTCTCGGGGTTCTGAGGTATTTAAGTGCCTTCTTTCCACAGCCGCATTCGGTACTGGGCTGCTCCGAATTGACTCGGACTGGGGAGCGCAAAGATGCTGCGTGTGAAACTGCCGCCATCTTCTGTGGCCTTTGCTAACCCTCCCACGTTCCCATCAACTCCTCCCATTCTCTACCTCTCACCTGCATACTAGACACAGCATATAGTAGCCAATTAGCCCACCAATTCATGTAGTTTTCATTTGGATGTAGCAGGAAAGTCATAGTACCCAGAGAAAAACTGAGAAGTAAATGGGAGATATTTGCACAGTGCAGTGAAGGACGCTAGTTGATGACCATTTTTGGTGCGTGGAGTATGCAATCAGATTCAGGGCACACGAGTGAAACATAGGAAGATGGTTTTCACCTTGGTTGAGCAGACAGGAAGGAACACAGTCACCTTGACCCCAGTAACCCCGTGCAGACCCCAGGGAACGTTAGACAGCAGTTATACGCCTCTGCCACAATTAGCATCCCAGTGCTGCTAGTGTTGCAAATGATGTCCAAAGTGCTTCTGTAACCCTGCATCAGGTGGACCTGTGGATCTTCTGAAGATGTCCCATGGCCAGTCTCTAATCTGTTGTTGACACACAAGTGGGAGACTTGCGACAGAGCCAGTAGAAGTAAGCTGGCGGATTGCCCCATCAATCTGCGGACACGTTCTCAGCCGAGCGGCCAGGCCACGTCTCCTTCTGCACCTGCACGGTGACACAGCCTAGCCAGCTGTGGCTAATCAGCATCGCTCCAAATATCTCCCATTTGCCATGCTCCTCGCGGTATGCCTCAATGGTGTCCTGGTACCTGGAGACATCGACAGCAGAGGGGGAGGGAGAGGTTAACCAGGCAATGCCAATACTGTATGTACACAGACCCAATCTCAATTATACGCTGACACCGACTCTGAACCCACCTGGCACCTTGCTCTGTAACCCAACCTTGGCTTGATGCCAACTAGAGAGCGGTCCTGAGCTACCATCTGCCTCATTGGAGACTCTCGGACTGTCTTAAATCAGACTTTAGCTTACACTGAACATTATTCCCTTTATCCTGTGTCTGTACACTGTGGATATCTCGATTGTAATCATGTACAGTCTTTCTGCTTGTGGATAGCACGCAACAAAAAGGCTTTTCACTATGCCTCGGCACACGTGACAATAAACTAAACTAAAACTAAAAGAGTTAGCACACGGATGATCGTTTTGGGTCAGGACCATTCTTCTCTTGCATCCTGAAACGTCATCTGTCCATTCCCTCCACAGATGCTGCCTGACCTGCTGAGATCCTCCAACACTTAGACTAACTTGCTTTCTGAATACAAACCAACAAGCGAGTGGAACGCAGCCAGTCAGGCAGCATCTATGGAGGGAATACAGAGGATGTTTCAAGATGCAAAAAAAAGGTTCCTGTCCCAAAGCACCACCTGTCCATCCCCTCCACAGATGCTGACTGATCCACTGAGTTCCTCCAGCACTTTGTGTTTTGCTTTCTCTTCTTCTCTGCTCTGAGAAAGTCTCTGGCTTGCAAGGTTACGTTTTCTCCTTCCATAGATGCTGCCCAACAGGCTAAGTTTTTTCCCCGCAGAATTTTGTTTTTATTTCAGATTTCCAGCATCTGGATTTTAAATTTGACTTTCAATTGCTAATGTAAATGCAAGTAGATTCCCAAAACCCCCCCAAGATTTGAGAATGTTTTCATGTACAACATGTTCTGATTTAATTGAAGAGCATGCAAACAAAAGCTTTTCTCTTGAAGAATGGTTTCGGCCCAAAACGTTGCCTATTTCCTTCGCTCCATAGATGCTGCTGCACCCGCTGAGTTTCTCCAGCACTTTTGTCTACCTTCAATTTTCCAGCATCTGCAGTTCCTTCTTAATCACTTTTCTCTTTATCTCAGTACACATGACAACATTAAGCCTAGATTCACAGCAACAGTTCCTCCAGTGCTTCAACCAGCTCTTGTGCAATAAAAATGTTTCAAGAGTAAACACTGGAATCAGAAAGGGAGAGGTATAGCTGAGCATCTTAAAAGGACCTATTTCACCCCGCTCATTCTCTCTTCTCCCCATCCCTGTTGGGGAGAAGATAGTGATGCTTGAAGGTGCGCACCATCAGACTCAGGAACAGCTACTTCCCCTCTGTTATCAGGCTTCTGAACGGTCCTTCCACAAGCGAGGGTACTGTCCGATTCATCTCTACCCCATTGTGGACATTGGACAATGTCTCTGGAACTGATGCGCTACAATGCCGAGACTTATATTCTGTGCTTTATCTTTCCCTTTGCTCTACCTATTGAACTTGAGTTTGACTTGATTGTATATATGTACAGTATTATCAGATCTGACTGGACAGCATTTAAAACAAATCTTTTCCCTGTAACTCGGTACATGTGGCAATGATAAAGCCGTCCCGGCACGTCCTGGTGTCAATCCCGGCAGCGGAGGCACATACTGGTCACAGCCTTCCTCGCCGCCCATCACGTAGATGGTGCCGTCGATGACCGCCACGCCCGGCCGGTGCCACCGCTCGTTCATGGGGGCGCACATCGTTCATGTGTTGGTCCTGGGGTCGTACTGCTCCACCTTGTCAGTGTTCTCGGTCGATGCGTGCCAGCCGCCTGCAGAGTCAAACACCAGTCACTGCTTCAACTGCACTTTAATGTTCATTCTGGGTGGGTTAGGCAGGCACGTATAGTTTAGTTTAGAGCTACAGCATGGAAACAGACCCTTCGGCCCATTGAGACAACATCGACCATCCATCTCCCGTTCACACTAGTTCTATGTTATCCCACTTTCTTATCCACTCCCCACACACTAGGGGCAAGTTACAGAGGCTGATTAACCTACAAACCCACACGTCTAGAGCTGGGGGAGTGTATTCCTTGTCCATGATGAACTGGAATTCACTGGAAATTCACCGATTGCCTTAGATTCCAGTTGCTGATCTCCTTCTCCTGTTCTGGCCCTCTTGCACTTACTCAGGTTTGGTTTAGTTTAGCATGGAGATAGCGTGCTGTGGTACCTGGAGAGAGGCACTACTTCCTCTTCAACACTGTTGTGGCATAGTGGCGCAGCGGGTAGAGCTGCTGCCTCACAGCCCCAGGAACCCGGGTCCAATCCCGACTACGGGTGCTGTCTGTATAGAGTTTGTACGTTCTCCCTGTGACCGTGTGGGTTTTCTCCGGATGCTCCGGTTTCCTCCCACACTCCAAAGATGTGCAGGTTTGTAGGTTAATCGATAGAGACACACACAATCAGACTGAAGAAGTGTCCTAACCCAAACACCTCTCCATGTCCTCCAGAGATGCTGCCCAACTCGCTGTTACTCCATCACTTTGTGTCTTTCTTTCTGCCAGCCAGCACCAGTAATTCCTGGTGTGTTTATTAGCAGGCTGTAGTGTGCTGCCCAGGGCTGCACCAGCTTGCCTCCCACCCCTGCACCCTACACCACACCCACAGCTCATGCCTTTATCTAAAGACACCAATCTATGGGACTTCTCACCGATGATGTAGATCTTGCCGTGCAGGATGCAGGCCACGGAGCCAGAGCGAGGGATCTGCATGGGAGCCACCTCCGACCACGAGTCACACTTGGGGTTGTAAACCTGAACCAGATTCATGCCGTCACCGTCCTCCTGAACAGCCCCCCCTGAGAGAGAGAGATAGACTGTTAGACCCCATGCACCCCACTCCCTCCCCCTCCTCCAACCTCCCACCCCCTCCAACACAAACCCCCTTGTGGAGAGAGGCCGGGTCAGGCAGCCCTCACTGACCTGGGCTAGACCCTCCTCCCACTCTCCCCCCCCCCCTGCAGAGAGAGGCCATATCAGCTCTGCCCACGAGGACCCCTGCACCCTCAAACCCTCCCCCTCCCCCTCCCCTGTATCCCAGGTCACGTGGCAATAGCAGCCCAGACCTGTTCCCCGGATGCCGTGCCATGCCTGCGGGCTTTACCTGCGATGTAGAGCAGCCCCTGGAAAGCCACCACCGCCGGGCTGGTGATGGCCAACTTCATGGAGGCCAGGAAGCGCCAGGCGTTCGTGCTGGGGTTGTAGCACTCGATGGAGGCCAGCCTCGAGCTGCCCTCCCAGCCGCGAGCCCACAGCAAACACAAAGCCGTCCAGCATGGCCAGGCCTGGCACAGAGAGGGGGTAGTGGGTCAGAGGCACAGTCAGCATGCAGCCCCATGTACACACGTGCAGGCACACACCAGCCCGAGCACATACACACATGTACACACAGCCCCATGTACACACGTGCAGGCACACACCTGCCCGAGCACACCCACACATGTACACACAGCCCCATGTACACACGTGCAGGCACACACCAGCCCGAGCACACACACACATGTACACACAGCCCCATGTACACCCATGCAGGCACACACCAGCCCGGGCACACACACACACATGTACACACAGCCCCATGTACACCCGTGCAGGCACACACCAGCCCGAGCATACACGCACACATGTACACACAACCCCATGTACACCCATGCAGGCACACACCAGCCCGGGCACACACACACATGTACACACATACAGGCACACACTGCCCCACACGCACACACTCCCAAACACACACATGTACACACAGCCCCATGTATACACGTGCAGGCACACACCAGCCGGAGCACACACACACATGGGCACACAGCCCCATGTACACACGTGCAGACACACACTGCCCCACACGCACACACTGTCCCAAACACACACATGTACACACAGCCCCATGTACACCCGTGCAGGCACACACCAGCCCGGCACACACACACATGTACACACATACAGGCACACACTGCCCCACACGCACACACTGTCCCAAACACACACATGTACACACAGCCCCATGTATACATGTGCAGGCACACACCAGCCCGAGCACACACACACATGGGCACACAGCCCCATGTACACACGTGCAGGCACACACTGCCCCACACGCACACATTGTCCCAAACACACACATGTACACACAGCCCCATGTACACCCGTGCAGGCACACACCAGCCCAAGCACACACACATGTACACACAGCCCCATGTACACATGTGCAGGCACACACCAGCCCGAGCACACACACATGTACACACAGCCCCATGTACGCATCTGCAGGCACACACCAGCCCGAGCACACACACAGATGTACACACATACAGGCACACACTGCCCCACATGCACACACTGTCCCAAACACACATGTACACTCAGCCCCATGTATACACGTACAGGCACACACCAGCCCGTGCACACACACACATGTATACACAGCCCCATGTACACACATACAGGCACACACTGCCCCACACGCACGCACTGTCCCAAACACACACATGGGCACACATACAGGCACACACCAGCCCAAGCACACACACACATGTGCACACAACCCCAGTTATACATTTGTGCACACCTTGCCCAGTGCACATGCACACCAGCCCCACATGTACATACACGTGCACACCAGTCCCATGCCGTGCACACACCAGCCCCACATGTACACACACATGCACACCAGTCCCATGCCGTGCACACACCTGCCCCACATGTACACACACACACACAGCTCTGCAGACTGGGCTACAGGAGACACCACCAAGCAAAACCATTCACTTTTCCCTGTCATGATTCAAGTTCACGATGGTGGAAAGTCAGTCATACAGCACAGAAACAGGCCCTTCAGCCCAAATCGTCCATGCCAACCAACCTGCCCCATCTGAGCTAGTTTCATATCCCTTAACCTTTCCTATCTACATATCTGTCCAAGTGTCTTTTCAATATTGTTCTTGCATTCTAGTCCTTGGAGAAATAGTGCAACAGGCCAACAAGACATACATTGAAAGAATAGTTGAGAGATATTGGAGAAAGACTTGGAATCAGGATTCAGTGAACAAGAGAGGCAATGAACTGCAGACGCTGGAATCCTGAGCCAAACACAAAGTGCTGGAGGAACTCTGCAGGTCAGGCAGCAACTGTGGAGGGAATGGGCAGGCGACATTTCAGGTCTGCAGAAGGGTCCCGACTCAAAGCATTGCCTATCTATGTCCTCTAGAGATTCTGCCCAACCCGCTGAGTTACTCCAGCGCTTATGTACTGACTTTATGTTGATACAATTCCCAAAGGAAGGTGAAAACACAATGTCTTGAAGCCGCAATCTCCGGTAGGGAAGCACCGATTCGGGACTTACCTTCCAGAAGAGAGGGCCTGTACATCCGCAGCGGCGACTGTGGAGGTTCATGGCCCAGATCATGGGGGAACAATGGAGGAGAACTGACTGTACTTTGTGCTTTCCACCACAGTGAAGAATGCTGTGGTGGGTGTTTGTGTTACATTTTAAAAAGTGCCATCAGAGACAGTACCTACTCAGGAAGCTGAAGTCATTTGGGATTAACAAAGACATTCTCACCACATTCTACTACGCATTCATTGAAAATGTAATAACTTTCTCTTTCACTAGCTGGTTCCACTCCATCACCCTGCAAAACAGAAACCGCCTGTTGAATGTGGTCAAGGTCTGCTCAAAAATCATTGAGCAGCCCGTCCGAACTCTCGCTGCTCTATGCGACCAACAGTCTGGGAGGTTGACACGCAGGATTCTTCAGGACCCCTCTCACATCCTGTTTCCTGAGTTTGAGTGGCTCCCCTCAGGACGCAGACTTCGCTGTCCGGGTTGCCGGACACAGAGGAGGAAGGCAACCTTCATCCCCAGGGCTGTCCTGCTTTTTAATGCTGATCACTGACTCGAACATGTGAAGTGAAATGGCCTTCTATAGGCACTTTCTGGTTGAAGCAGTAAGGAAGCACTTTAGAGGATGTTACTATGTGTTGAAGATTATTACTATGTGTTGAATGTAGATGTGCTGTGTGTGTTGTGTGATTGTGCAGTGTGTCTGTGAGATGCGTGTGTTGGTTGATTGTGCAGTATGCGTGCTGCTTATGTTTGTTGATTGTGTCTCTTTTTTTTAGAAGCTACTGTAATGCGCCCTTTTAAATTGCCCCTCTGGGACGAATAAAGTGCTTTGTATTGTATTGTATTGTGTATTGTGTGTTCTTTTTTAGGGCAGAGAGAGGGGCAGAGAGATGGGCAGAGAGAGAGAGGCAGAGAGATGGGCAGAGAGAGAGGCAGAGAGGGGCAGAGAGAGGGGCAGAGAGATGGGCTGAGAGATGGGCAGAGAGATGGGCAGAGAGAGAGGCAGAGAGAGAGGCAGAGAGAGGGGCAGAAAGAGGGGCAGAGAGAGGGGCACAGAGAGAGGCAGAGAGAGGCAGAGAGAGGGCACAGAAAGAGAGGGCAGAGAGGGAAGAGAGAGAGAGAGAGAGAGGCAGAGCAAGAGGTGAATCTGGCCAATTCATTCATATGGGTAATATCTGACCAATCCCTGTGAATGTTTCCTGCTTGTGTAGCAAGCTATATTCACAGAAGGCACCAAAATCCTTGGCATGCTGAAGAATCAAGAGGCCAGTGAAGATGAGGAAGTAAGAGGAGGATGTTAATAGTAAAAGGTATTGTATTGGTTTATGAGTCTGAAACCTGATACATCTTAAACATCTGATAATCTATATCCCAGTTTGAAAAATATGCAAGGGATCACTGCAGTGTGGTAGCTTTTTCCAGGTCTAAGGTCACTAAGAACCTTCACAATTGACCAAAGGCTGTGCTAGTACATTGAAGACGATGGTAAATTTCATCAGAGTTGTCTGATTTTCTGAGAGATTGCTCCTGAGATACAAGAAGTGATCAACATTTTCCAAGGTCTAACTGTGAAGCTCAGTTATCAATGAACATGCTCCTTGGCACAACTCTGACCAAGATTCCCATCTAAACTTGTCCTATTTGACCCATAGCCCTCCAAACCTTTCCTACCCATGTACCTGTCCAAGTGCCTTTTAAATGTTGTTATTGTACCTGCCTCAATTGCCTCCTCTGGCAGCTCATTCCATGAACCCATCACCCTCTGAACATAGAAGACTATTGGGCAGCTAAACTGCTTCACTGATTGATTCAGTGAATATTACCCTAGTTACTGAGTATAATTACTGCTTTGTTTGTTAAGTGGGCAAAACAAAATCTTTCACATCTCCCTGAACAGGCAATCGGGATATCATTCTGATCGCCATAATGCAGCACTCTCAGTACTGCACGACAATACTGGGAGCAAGATTCAAGATTCAAGAGAGTTTATTGTCATGTGTCCCGGATAGGACAATGAAATTCTTGCTTTGCTTCAGCACAACAGAACATAGTAGGCATTGATTACAAAATAGATCAGTGTGTCCATATATACAATACAATACGGTTTTATTCATCACATTGCACATAAAGTGCAAGTGAAATGAATTTGTAATATAATAATTTTAAATAATAATATAATATACCATTATATAAATATATACACACATGAATAAATATACTGATTAAGTGCAAATAACAGATAATGGGCTATTAATGTTCAGAGATTTGTCCAAACCAAATTTAATAGCCTGATGGCTGTGGGGAAGTAGCTATTCCTGAACCTGGTCGTTGCAGTCTTCAGGCTCCTGTACCTTCTACCTGAAGGTCGAACTGTGTGGCCAACCGACCCTTCCTAATCAAAGGCAAGAATACTGCAACTGAATCGAGTGGACACTTAATAAAGGTCACTTGTCTTTCTGTATGTTTGCACTGAAAACACAGAAAGGTTCACCTGGACTATTGAAAGAATGAGGTAACACTTAAAAATGGCAAGATTTTTTTGATTACGTTATAAAAGCTTCACGATTAAAGAAAAAAGTTGCATCATCCGATGGGTGTGGCCATTTTAACATTTATTGGAGAATTTGAATAATTGTTTAATTGGAATCAGGTTTCAAGGGTTTAGTCAAAGGGTAATTAGTTTCATTAGCAGCTACCAGCAGAGATGCGGGCTGTAAACTCATTGTTATATTTTGCGAGAAGGTTCAGCTTTCAATAGCTAATGAGAAGTCTACTTTTTGCAGGATTTTTGTTGGAATTTAAAAATGAGTATGATTGGGGACATTTTCCCTGATGTCCTGCCTAATTCTGGGAGAGATTACCTGTTCTTTTTCTCATTGCCATTTTTGGGCATTCCTCCACAAAAAGTTAATATTTCAGAAGTATTTCATTAGCCGTAACTATTTCTGTGAAAGGGAAAGTGCCTTATAAGTAGAGTCATCGACTTGCAGCGGAGAAACGGCCTCTTCAGCCCAACCTGCCCACACTGGCCAACATGCCGCATCTGCACTAGTCCCACTTGCCTGCATTTTGCTCATATCCCTCTAAACTTGTCCTATCCATGAACCTGTCTAAATGTTTCTTAAATGTTGTGATAGCACCTGCCTCAACTACCTCCTCCGGCAACTCGTGCTATTCACCCACCTCCCTTTGTGTGAAAAAGTTACACTACAAACTATGAATATGTTTTTATTTTAGAATCTTAAACATTATAATATTGTAAAATGATGAACAGCATTGGGGTGCAGCTGGTATAGAGCTGCTGCCTCACTGACCCAGCAAAGTGGCTTCAGTGCTGACCTCTGATACAGTCTCTGTGGAGTTTGTATATTCTCTCTAGATGACCTCAAGGGTTTTCGCCCAGTGCTCCACATTACCCCCTGTCTCGTAAAGATGTGGAGCTTGATAGGTTAGTTAGTTGTGTAGAAGGAACTGTAGATGCTGGTTTAAGGCAAAGATACACAGAAAATGCTGTGGTAACTCAGTGGAGAGAAGGAATAGTGAAGCTTCTGGTCTGTAGAAGGGTCTCGACCTGAAAAGTCATCCATTCTTTTTCTCCAACGACACTGTCTGACCCGCTGAGTTACTCCAGTTTTTTTGTGTGTATCTTAGGTTAGTTGGTTGATGGGTGAATGGATGGAACTGGGGGGTTAATAGGAATGTGGGGAGAATAAAAGCTGCGATTCGTGTGTAAATGATTGGCTGGTGATCAGTGATACTACTCCTCAGTGCCCTACTTCCTTATTGTGTGTCCCTTTAACTATCATTAGTTCCCATTGGGAGCAACTTTCATCGAAAAGACTGCTTTCCTTTTTAGTGGTATCATGCACTCTGTTAGCCTCAGATTTCTGACAACACTTGATCTTGACAACACTTCAACTTCAAGAATAATGCAAGGTAAATATTTAATTAAGTCGAGAGGTTCAGGGAGCACTTATCAAACTTGGTGGAAGTGAATGACTGGTACACATGTTGGATACTTTTTATTTTACACTGGCTATAATGATTTAAGATTTTTTGTTTGAAGTTGGTTACCTCTGCCAAATGTAATTAAAGCGGGGTCTATGAACGATAATGTTGACAGAAAGAGAAGGAAAGATTTAGTTTTAGTATCTTTGGGAAACAGTCATGACAGGGATTATTGAATTAGAAAATAAATGAACTTGATCTAGAAAATATCAACAAGATATTTTTTTAAGAGCTCATGATCACCGTTTATTCAACAATTGTTGGCAGATTACGTAAATGGCTGAAACTCTATGGCATAAGGTGTGAACAATTTAGGTTAGTTTATTGTCATGTGTACAGAGGTACAGGGATTGTTGCGTGCTAATCAGTCAGCGGAAAGATGGTTAGTAAGTGGGGAAGCAAAACAATGAGTGTTTGTGAGGACAGGCAGCACTAAATGAATGGTTACAGAGAATATTTTAATAGGCTAATGGAATATTGTTCTTTTATCTCAAGTCATCTAAAGCAGAGGGAAAAGTTACCATTAACAAAGCTTGGTTTGCCATTGTTCAGTGTACTGTTCAGTATGTGCTTAGCATTGTGGGGAGATTTGTATTACTTTTGGAGCGAGTGTTCCACATTTATCAGAATGATTCTACTTCTGAAGTAGTATGATGAAGGGTCTCGACCCGAAAGGTCACCCATTCCTTCTCCAGAGATGCTGCCTGACCCGCTGAGTTACTCCAGCGTTTTGTGCCTAATCTTTGATTATAAATTGTAAGCACAGGTTACATGGAGAAAACCTGTAGCCAGTAAAAAGGAACGGAAGGATTCTAGTGATCAATTGGAGGTGTTCAACATCCTTGAGGAATTGGAATGAGCTGACAAAGAAAATATTTCCTCTGGTTTCCAGAACAAGTTGTCACATGGAACTGGGGATACCAATTGGCCATTAGATTTGGAGATTATCCAGGAGTTTACAGAATTATGTGGATTGTTATGATTAACTAAAGTGAGAACCAGTCTTCAAGAACAAACCCCTGTTAACAATTTAACTTCCACAGAAACTTTAAAGCTATTGAAACCAATAATTGGGTGTGGTACCAGGATAGGCTCAAAGCGCTGGAGTAATTCAGCTGGTCAGGCAGCATCTCTGGAGAAAATGGATAGGTGATGTTTCAGGTCGGGACCCTTCCTTGGACTGAGCTACTCCAGCACTTTGTGTCTATCTCTGGTGAAAACCAGCATCTGACGTTCCACCTTATTACAGACACAAAGTGCTGGAATTATTCAGTGGGTCAGGCAGCATCTCAAAAGAAAAAGGATAGATGACGTTTTGGGTTGGGACCCTTCGTCACCTTATGAACTTTTTTTCCAGAGATGCTGCTTGACTTACTGAGTTACTCCAGCACTTTGTGTCATACCTTTGTGATAAGCCAGCGTCTGCAGTTCTTTGTTTCTACATTTTTATTCCATATTGGGTGAGGGACATTCTTATTCTGTACCACGGTGACAAATGAACGTTTGTGCCAATCGACCCTAGTGATGAGGTCACCATAAACAACAATGAAGGAATGGACGAGACAGACTGTTGGCGAGGCAGCCATTGCTGGCGCCACCCGGTGGATATTATATGTATAATAGTACATTGTCGATGAATGCAATGAAACCATACATAAGTACAACAGACTGATCGAAGAGAAATTACCAGTGTGCAGAATATGGTTTTTTTTCAGCAAGGTGGCGTAATAGTTCCAGAGAATTGTCTAATCTAATGAGGTATGTTGAGAGGATCAGTACTATAACTT
The DNA here is from genome assembly GCA_038087875.1 of Malacoraja senta. Lineage (NCBI taxonomy): Eukaryota > Metazoa > Chordata > Chondrichthyes > Rajiformes > Rajidae > Malacoraja > Malacoraja senta. The sequence continues at coordinate 45,448 of JAXLNO010003137.1, forward strand.
AGATAGACACAAAATGCTGGAGTAACTCAGCGGGACAGGCAGTATCTCTGGAGAAAAGGAATGGTGACGTTTCTGGTCGGGACCCTTCTTCAGTACGAGACCCCAGTTTGGGGAAGAACTGTTTTAGCAATTGGTGTACAGTTATAAGAGAGAACCATAGTACATATCCAGAATTGACTTTTATTCAATACACTGATAAAAGTCAGAAGTTGTTATCTTTGCGACCCTGCGAAACTTCCTCGATTATTTCCTAAAGCTCCTTTCTATCAATGCCCTTGTCATTTTATTCCTGTTTCCGGAGAACACCTCAAATTACATTCGAAGATTCCTCTTAAAACCAGGTTCAAAGCCATGACATCATATAAATAACCGACTGTGTGCCCCTATCTTTGACGGAAAAAAAAATAAAAAGGCGCGCCCTTCACAAATTAATCTCCTCCCGACTTGTTTGTTTTGTTGACGAGAGCGAGCGATTCCGAAATCTCTCGGCAAGCGCATTGTGAATCTTATCTCTGCCACAGAGGGTAGTCGAGGCCAGTTCATTGGCTATATTTAAGAGGGAGCTAGATGTGGCCCTTGTGGCTAAAGGGATCAGAGGGTATGGAGAGAAGGCAGGTACGGGATACTGAGTTGGATGATCAGCCATGATCATATTGAATGGCGGTGCAGGCTCGAAGGGCCGAATGGCCTACTCCTGCACCTAATTTCTATGTTTCTATGTTTCTATCGGGCATCCGGATGGCATTATCCGTGCAGTCTGACAATTCATAGTTATTTGCCACTTAAAAGAACCGATTCAATCAGTGCAGGGGCAGCAGTAACAAGGGCTCACTGTGTGGGTTTAAACTAAATAGTGGGGGAGGGGGGGGGTGGGGGGGGGGTTGACAAATTGGGAGTATAAAGATAGAGTTGAAGGGGAAGTGAGTACAGGAAAAATTACAAAAGATTCTCGCATTAATGGGAAGGAAAGTTCGAGAAGGGATAAAAGAGTAAGGTCAGGGCCAATTGTGAGCGGTGCGAGGGGGGACGTGAATACGGAGGTCAAAGTGTTGTATATGAATGCGCAAAGTATAAGAAATAAAGTGTAAGAGCTTGAGGCTCAGTTAGAAATTGGCAAGTATGATGTTGTGGGAATTACAGAGCCATGGCTGCAAGAGGGCCAGGGCTGGGAACTGAATATTCAAGGGTATACCTCCTATCAAAAAGACAGACAGGTGGGCAGAGGGGTGTGGTAGCTCTGTTGGTGAGGAATGAAATTCAGCCCCTTGCAAGGGGTGACATTGAAACAGGAGATATGGATTCAGTATGGATAGAACTAAGGAATTGTAAGGGTAAAAAGACCCTAGTGGGACTTATCTACAGGCCCCCAAACAGTAGCCTGGACATAGGGTGCACGTTGAATCAGGAGTTAAAATTGGCATGTAGCAAAGGTAATGCTGTGGTTGTTATGGGAGATTTCAACATGCAGGAAGACTGGGAAAATCAGGTTGGTGCTGGACCCCAAGAAAGGGACTTTGTAGTGTGCCTTCTTGATGGATTCTTAGAACAGCTTGTATTGGAGCCGAGCAGGGAGAAGGCAATTCTGGATTTAGTGTTATGTAATGAACCGGATTTGATAAAGGAACTTGAGGTTAATGAGCCATTAGGAGGTAGTGACCATAATATGGTCAGGTTTAATCTACAATTGGAGAGGGAGAAGGATAGATCGGAGGTGTCAGTGTTACAGTTGAATAAAGGGGACTATGGGGCCATGAGGGAGGAGCTGGCCAAAGTTGACTGGAAAGATACCCTCGCATGGATGACAGTGGAACAACAATGGCAGGTGTTTCTAGGAATAATACAGAAGGTGCAGGATCAGTTCATTCCTAGGAGGAAGAAAGATTCCAAGGGGAGTAAGGGGCGGTCGTGGCTGACAAGGGGCGTCAGGGACAGTATAAAAATAAATGAGAAGTACAACGTAGCAAAGATGAGCGGGAAGCAAGAGGATTGGGTAATGTTTAAAGAGCAACGGAAGATAACTAATAAGACAATACGGGGAGAAAAGATGAGGTACGATGGTAAGCTAGCCAAGAATACAAAGGAGGATAGTAAAAGCTTCTTTAGGTATGTGAAGAGGAAAAAATGAGTTTAGTAAGTGAGTGAGTAAATTTTATAGCACATTTAAATCAACTTGCGTTGAAACCAAAGTGCTTTACATAGAAGAAATTAAATGGGACATCTTTATAGAAAAGGCACTTTTCTTTCATTTCAGGAGTTACAACAGATCTACGGACTACACTCAAATAATTTTTTCAGATATCTACAACTTAGAAATTATGTTAAATCCAATACACAAAATTATAGGACTAGGGAACGAATGTTCCCTTGACGAATGTTTGAATAAACATCCTAAAACATAAAAATTAATAACTTATATTTATAACACCCTCTTAGATAATGAGGTCCCATCGATGGAATCATATAGACACACATGGGAAAATGAATTAGGCCAACCTATAACGAAAGATATTTGGGACGAAAGTCTACAATATATACATCAATGCTTATTAAATGCCAGACATGCTTTAATACAATTTAAAGTATTACACAGATTACATCATTCTAAAGCAAAACTAATTAGAATTGTCCCACATATCTCTCCTATTTGTGATAAATGTCAGCATCTAGAGGCAAATTTAACACATACTTTTGCAAATTGTATAAAAATTTAAATTTTCTGTATTGATATTTTAGAATAATTTCTGAAGTTGCTAAATTGGATCCCGATTCAAAACTAATAATACTTGGAATATCAGAACAAAGTCTAACACTCACAACAAGCCAAAGAAACTTCCTAGACTACAGTATAATAACTGGGAAAAAATTAATATTAAAATTTTGGAAAGGTCCTATAACCCCCACAATTAAGGAAATGTCGGAGACCCTACACCTGGAAAGAATCAGACTTGTCTTAATGGACAAACAAGAACTTTTTGTTAGAATATGATCTATTTGACTATTTGAAGGGGTAGATCGGTTCGGCACGGGAACCTAACTGAAGCTTGAACTTAAGATTAGATGAAAAGTTATACTTTATAACCTACGAACCTATCTCCAATGATGTATTATTAGTAAATTATTCCACTTTTATTTTTTATCTTGACATTCTTTTTTTTCTCTCTTTCTCACTTTCTATCTATTAAAAAAAACTAGAAGCAGAATCAATCCACAATTGATAATATTAATAATATATGATTGATAAACATGAAATGTTTTTACCACAATATGTCTTTGCTTCTAATAAAATTATTAAAAAAAAAAAAAAGAAGTCCACAGGCCGCGCTGGTCGGAGCTCCGACACTGGTGATCTCGGCGAGAGATCCCAGACTCCGCGGTGTTTGAAAGCCAGCGCCGCCCGCGGCTGGACGCTCCGCGACCACAGCTCCGCGATGTTGGAATCGGTGGTCTCTGCACTCTGGAGCTTACCACACGGCGATCCTCGGTAAAGCATCGCCCGCTCCGTGATGGTGCTTCAGCGCTGTGCCGCCGCCGAAGCTGGGGTTCTGGCCAGTCCCGGCAGGAAACGCCGCTCCAGTCCCGATGGTAGGCCCCGAGGAAGGGGAGAAGATGCGGCTCGGAGGAAAGCTGCCTCTCCGACCAGGTATGGGACTAAGAAATACAGTTTCCCCCTTCCCCTCCCCCCACCCCCCACATAAAAGAGCTAGAAAACTTCCAAGCTAAAGTTTTTGAACACACTGAAAATAAGGGCGAAAGGACGGACTGCAGGCAGAGCAGCCATACACAACGGCGCCCCACTCCTGCAGTTAAGACCAAAGTTGGACCCTTGAAGACCGAAAAAGATGAATTTATTATGGGGAACAAGGAAATGGCAGATGAGTTGAACGGGTACTTTGGGTCCGTCTTCACTAAGGAGGACACAAACAATCTTCCTGATATAGTAGTGGCCAGAGGGTCTGGTGTGACGGAGGAACTGAAGGAAATCGACATTAGGCAGGAAATGGTGTTGGGTAGACTGATGGGTCTGAAGGCTGATAAATCCCCAGGGCCTGATGGTCTGCATTCCAGGGTACTTAAGGAAGTGGCTCTCGAAATTGTGGATGCATTGGTGGTAATTTTCCAATGTTCTGTAGACTCAGGATCAGTTCCTGTGGATGGGAGGGCAGCTAATGTTATCCCACTTTTTAAGAAAGACGGGAGAGAGAAATCAGGGAATTATAGACCAGTTAGCCTGACATCGGTGGTGGGGAAGATGCTGGAGCCATCAAAGATGAAATAGCCGCACATTTGGATAGCAGTAACAGGATCGGTCCAAGTCAGCATGGATTTACGAAGGGGAAATCATGCTTGACTAATCTTCTGGAATATTATGAGGATGTAATTAGGAAAATGGATAAGGGAGAGTCAGTGGATGTAGTGTACCTGGACTTTCAGAAAGCATTTGATAAGGTCCCACAAAGGTGATTAGTGGGCAAAATTAGGGCACATGGTATTAGGGGTAGAGTGCTGATGGATAGAAAATTGGTTGGCAGACAGGTAACAAAGTAATAATAATAATAATATATTTTATTTATATAGCGCTTTTCAGGACTCAAAGTCGTTTTACATTGAGAGTCAAGAATAAACAAAACAAAATAGAGCAGTAAGACAGAGATGGAAAGGGGAGGGGAACATGGGACTAAGGGTATGCAGAGGTGAAGAGATGGGTCTTGAGCCAGGACTGGAAGATGGTGAGGGACTCAGAATTTCGGATCAGTTGTGGGAGGGAATTCCAGAGGCTGGGAGCTGCCCTGGAGAAGGCTCTGCCTCCAAAAGTGCAGAGGTTTGATTTCTGAGTGGAGCGGAGACCAGCTGATGTGGATCTGAGGGACCGTGAGGGTTGGTAGGGGTAGAGGAGGTCAGTGAGATAAGGGAGGACCAAGTGGTTGAGGGCTTTGTAGGTGAGGACCAGGATTTTGTAGATGATCCGGTGGGAAATGGGAAGCCAGTGGAGTTCTTTGAGAACTGTGGTGATGTGGTGCCAGGATTTGGTGTGGGTAATGAGTCGGGCAGCTGCATTCTGGACCAGTTGGAGTCGGTTGATGTTGCTGGAATTGATGCCAAAGAGAAGAGAGTTACAGTAGTCCAGTTGGGAGGAGATGAAGGCATGGATGAGTCTTTCAGCAGCGGGGGGTGTGAGAGAGGATCTGATTTTGGCAATGTTGCAGAGGTGAAAAAATGATGTTTTGACAACATGGCGGATGTGAGGCTCAAGGGAGAGGGTTGAGTCAATGATCACGCCAAGGTTGCGTGCCTGAGGAGATGGGGAGACAGTGGTGCCGTCAATAGTGAGAGTGGGGTTGTTAATTTTAGTGAGTGTTGATTTGGAGCCAATGAGGAGAAATTATGTTTTGCTACTGTTTAATTTAAGGAAGTTGAGTTGCATCCAAGATTTGATGGCTGATAGGCAGGAGTTGATATGGGAGAGAGGGGGGTGGTGGGGGGACTTGCTGCTGAGATAGATCTGGGTGTCATCAGCATAGCAGTGGAAGTCCAGGTTGAAGTGACGGAGTATATGACCAAGGGGGAGGATGTAGATGATGAAGAGGAGGGGACCAAGAACGGAGCCTTGGGGAACGCCTTGAGTGACAGTGGCTGTGGCAGAGGTGTGGTTATGGAGAGAGATGAAGTGGGATCGGTTGGAAAAGTAGGAACGGAGCCAGCTGAGTGCAGAACCTTCAATGCCAAGGTCCCTAAGTCTGGTGTGCAGGATGTTATGATTCACAGTATCGAAGGCTGCACTCAGGTCGAGGAGGTTGAGGATATTGAGGGAGCCAGTGTCAGCAGAGGTAAGGAGGTCATTGAGGACTTTGAGAGCAGTTTCTGTGCTATGGAGGGGGCGGGGCGAAAGCCAGATTGGAGGGGTTCGAATAGGTTATACGCGAGGAGGTGGGAATGAAGTTGTGACGCGACGATACGCTCCAGGGTTTTTGAAAGAAAGGGGAGGCTTGAGATAGGGCGGTAGTTAATGAGAGAGGAGGGATCAAGACCAGGTTTCTTTAAGATTGGTGTGACAGCAGCAGTTTTGAAAGCAGAGGGGACAATTCCTTGGGACAATGAGGAGTTGAAGAGATTAGTGAGGTAGGGGCAGAGAGCGGGGAGGCAGGACTTCAGCAGGGGAGTGGGGAGAGGGGAGAGGGAGCAGGTAGTGGGTTTGGAAGAGCTGATGAGTTTGGAGATTTCAGTAGGGGTGACCGGGTCAAACTGTGAGAGGAACCAGTGAGGGGGAGGGGTATGGAGATCAGGGGAGATGTTGAAAGGAGGGGCCTTGGTAGGTGGTGGAGTAGATGCTGGGGAGTCAGGTACAGGGGATAAGGATTGATAGATGGTGCTGATTTTGTCAGCAAAAAAGTGGAGGAATGAGTTGCAGAGATCCGGAGTGGAGGTAGGGAGAGTGTTGGCTCGAGGTTTGAGGAGGTTGCACGCTGTGGAGAAGAGGGTTCTGTGGTTTAGGCAGGGGTCGGTGAATATGGAGGAGAGGTATGCAGATTTAGCAGCAATGAGGGCATCTTTGTAGGCAGTGAGGTGGAGTTTGTAAGCTTCATGGTGGACTGTGAGTCGTTCAAGTCGGCGACCAATCTGTTTCAGCTTACGAAGTGCAGGTGTGTACCAGGGTGAAGATTGATTAAAAGTTACAGTTCTTGTTTTGAGGGGAGCCAGAGTGTTAAGGGAGGTAGACAGGGTGGAATTGAGATGGTTTGTGAGATCATCAGGTGAGATGTGGGTTGAGTCCAGGGGGAGAGTGGTGGAGAGCAGGTCAGAGAGATGGTGAGGGTCGATGGATTTTAGATTACGGAAGGTGATTTCTCGGAGGAAGCGGGGGCGAGGTGTCGGAGAAGGGATGGTGAACCGTATAAGCTTATGATCAGAGAGGGGGAAGAGGCATGGATGGAGGTCGAGTACCGGTTGATTTGTGGAGCAGACCAGGTCAAGGATGTGACCTTTGTCATGAGTGGGAAAGGTGACGTGCTGAGTGAGAGAGAAGTTGTCAAGTAGAAAAGTGGGATTAACAGGTCCCTTTCAGAATGGCAGGCAGTGACTAGTGGGTGCCGCAAGGCTCGGTGCTGTGACTGCAGCTATTTACAATATACATCAATGATTTGGATGAAGGGATTCAAAGTAACATTAGCAATTTTGCAGATGACACAAAGCTGGGTAGCAGTGTGAACCGTGAGGAGGATGCTATGAGAATGCAGGGTGACTTGGACAGGTTGGGGGAGCGGGCAGATGCATGGCAGATGAAGTTTAATGTGGATAAATGTGAGGTTATCCACTTTGGTATAAAAAACAGGAAGGCAGATTACTATCTAAATGGCGTCGTTGGGAAAAGGGGAAGTACAACGGGATCTGGGGGTCCTTGTTCATCAGTCTATGAAAGTAAGCATGCAGGTACAGTAGGCAGTGAAGAAAGTGAATGGCATGTTGGCCTTTATAACAAGAGTTGAGTTTCGGAGCAAAGAGGTCGTTCTGCAGTTGTACAGGGCCCTAGTGAGACCACACCTGGAGTATTGTGTGCAGTTTTGGTCCCCTAATTTGAGGAAGGACATTCTTGCTATTGAGGGAGTGCAACGTAGGTTTACAAAGTTAATTCCCGGGATGGTGGGACTGTCATATGCTGAGAGAATGGAGCGGCTGGGCTTGTACACTCTGGAGTTTAGAAGGATGAGAGGGAATCTTATTGAAACATATAAGATTGTTAAGGGTATGGACACGCTAGAGGCAGGAAACATGTTCCCAATGTTGGTGGAGTCCAGAACCAGGGGCTACAGTTTATGAATAAGGGGTAAGCCATTTAGAACGGAGATGAGGAAACACTTTTTCTCACAGTGAGTTGTGAGTCTGTGGAATTCTCTGCCTCAGAGGGCAGTGGAGGCCGGTTCTCTGGATACTTTCAAGAGATGGCTAGACAGGGCTCTTAAAGATAGCAGAGTCAGGGGATATGGGGCGAAGGCAGGAACGGGTACTGATTGGGGATGCTCAGCCATGATCACATTGAATGCCGGTGCCGGCTCGATGGGCCAAATGGCCTACTCCTGCACCTATTGTCTATTGTCATCTCTGGGGAAAAGCAATACATGACATTTTGGGTTGAGATCATTCTTCAGACTCATTTCTCATTTACAGTGTTGCCTGCAGTTCTGGTTGTCCCATTCCAAGAAGGATTTGGAGGCTTTGGAAAGGGTGCAGAGGCGGTTACCAGAATAATGAATTATATGCAGGTAGATGAGGATATGTCTTGGCATCATGTTCGGCACAGACGGTGGGCTGAAGAGCCAGGTCCTGTGCTGTAGTGTTCTTTGTTCTATGTAATCAATGTTTTGCCAGCAAAACCATATATTTAATAACTTAGTGGTACAATAATTAAAAGACTGAAATAAAGTGCAACGCCCACAACTTGCTTGAAACTTATCTGTACCAAGATTACATCCATTGTGGAGAGTCAAGTTCCAACTGAATACCAGTTAGTTAGTTTAGTTTATTGTCATGTGTAAAGGTTTTGTTGCGTGCAAACTCGTCAGCGGAAAGGCAATGCATGATTACAATCGAGCCATCCACAGTGTACAGATGTTAAAGGGAATAATGTGATTAAAGATAGTCCAAGAATCTCCAATGAGGTCGATGGTATCTCAGGGCTGCTCTCTAATTGTTGGTAGGATGGTTTAGTTGCTTGATAACAGCTGGGAAGAAACTGTCTCTCAATCTGGAGGTGTGTGTTTACAAACGTCAATACCTCTTGCCTGATGGGAGAGGGGCGGAGTGGCTGGGGTGCGACATCCTTAATGCAGGTGGCCAGCATTACTTGTGCTCCCATAGAAGTGCAGCGGGTCAAGGTGCAGCTAAATACCCTGGGTAGCCACTATGGTAGAGACATATTGGCAGTGACATTATGGCAGTAAACATGTAACACAATTTCAGGCCATCTCTTGGTCACGATTTTCACTCAAATATAAATACAGGTGATAAAACAGTAAAAACGAATTGTAAATTTTAATAAAAACTTTGTCAAACAAAATAATTTCCAAAAGTGCAGTTCTAAATTGTACCCTAATGGCAACATAACTAAGATGAGAGTAATAGATAAATTATATTATAATGTATTCAGTGCTTTCCTCAAATCTGCAGCACCACTTTAAATGTACAAATGCATTTCCGAACAAAAATATAATCTTTCAATATAATCTCTCTCTGACATCCTAACTCCCAAGGAGCAGAGTTAAATAACATTGGTTAACACCTCAAAAATAGACCTAATTTTGCATTTAGAGCTTTTATATAACTGCTTTATATAACACATAGGGCTCATGTTGTCGACCTCCCCGTGGTGAACCCTGTTGACTGAGCTCAGTCCCCGCAGCTCGGCGCCAACCAGGAGCGTGCGCCCTTTTAAGTGCGGGCATCAACAGATGTCCAACCGGATGGCTTCACCCTGCTGCAGCTGAATGCGGAAAACCTCACCAAGGCCAAGACCACCATCATTGAACATCTGCTACAGACCCACAAAGTCATTCCAATCTTGCTCCAAGAGACTGACAAAAGCCACCTTCTACCAGGCTCCACAAAGACTCCTTCCCCGCCTTTGGTTTGCCCTGCATCTACGCCGGAGACTTTAACTGCCACAGCACCACCTGGGGCTACCGTTCAACTAACTCACATGACTCGACTAACTGGGCCTCAGCTACTGCTGTTCAACTCCTGTACGACCCAAAACAACCGGACAGCTTCCACTGGCAGGTGGAACACCACTACCAACCCTGACTTGGCTTTTGCAAACCTGAATGGACCATCCTCACACCATATCATCCTGGACCACTTCCCAAAATCACAACATCGCCCATCTCTGATTATCCCGGACAACCCCATCGAGCCGGTCCCATCCAATCAGGACGAAGCCTACTCAGCCATCTGCAAATTCTTCATCAGGGCAGCGAAGAGTTCCATTCCTCGCGGCTATCATTGCCGGTACATTCCCACATGGGACGAAAAGTGTGACGCATGCTACGACGCATTCCTGGACGCTGAACCTGGCGAAGGGGCTGCCTCCAAGGCTACGGAACTGACAACCTGCCTCGACCAAGAAGCGCAGAGAGCTGTGGGAAGAGACAGTCCAAGGAATCGACTTCACACACTCCAGTAGGGTGGCTTGGAAGACCTTCAATTGCCTCACTGGTCAAAGTACCCGCCCAAAGCATTGCCCTGTCACGGCCAACTCCATCGCCCACCAGCTCCTGGCCAACGGCCACTTCAAAGATGCAGAGAAGATTCATACTCGTTCTGTCAAACAGTAAACCACTAATCTTTGGCAAGCTCCAGGCGCTGATGGGCTCCTGTCAGCACCCTTTTCCTCTGCAGAACTCTCTCCTGTCATCACTCAATTGAAATGCGGAAAAGCCCAGAATTCCTGAAACACTGCAGTCCTAAATGCCAGGTCTGGCTCCGTGAGTTCTACTCCTCTTCCCTCATTGGTCAGTCCATTCCGAAGATCTGGTGGAAAGCCACCGTCATTGCGCTACCAAAACCAAACAAGCGTGAGGACGACCCAAGGAACTATCGGCCCATCTCACTCCTCTGTGTCCCGTACAAGCACCTGGAACGGCTTCTCCTGGCCCAGCTCGATCCAATCGTCGACCCCCAACTACCCGCTGAACAAGCCAGATTTCATAGTGTATAAACGTATGTAGCCGTTTTATATAACACGTAGGACTCATGTTGTCGACCTCCCCGTGGTGAGCCCTGTCAACTGACCTCAGTCAGGCGAACGACAACAAACAGACAGCGGCAGAAATAACAACGAACAACAACAGCTTGCAGCCCTAATGCAACCTCAGTCGTCACAGCTCGGCGCCAACCAGGAGCGTGTGCCCTTTTTAGGGCGGGCATCTACAGATGTGGAACCGGATGGCATCACCCTGCTGCATCTGAATGCGGAAAACCTCACCAAGGCCAAGACCACCATCATTGAACATCTGCTACAGACCCACAAAGTCATTGCAATCCTGCTCCTAGAGACTGACAAAAGTGATAGCTTCCATCTGAAGATCCCTGGTTGTACCCTGGCCGCCTACACCGACAGCGACAACCACGGGATTGCCACTTTTGTAAAGAACACAGCAAAATGGAAAGCGATTGCAGTGTCCCCTCCTGACTCGACGTGGAATGGGCAGCAACGCAAGTCAAAGGTGTCACGGTCATCAATGTATACAAGCCACCTTCTACCGGGCTCCACAAAGACTCCATCCCTGCCTTTGGTTCGCCCTGCATCTACACCGGAGACTTTAACAGCCACAGCATCACCTGGGGCTACCGTTCAACTAACTCAGATGGCGCTGCACTAGAAGACTGGGCCTCAGCTACTGCCGTTCATCTCCTGTACGACCCAAAACAACTGGACAGCTTCCACTCTGGCAGGTGGAACACCACTACCAGCCCTGACTTGGCTTTTGCAAACCTGTATGTACCAACCTCACACCGTATTATCCTGGATCACTTCCCGAAATCACAACATCGGCCATCTCTGATTATCCCGGACAACCCTGCGAAGAGGTGGAATTTCCGCAAGGCCAGATGGGACCAGTTCACAAGTCTGGTGGACTTCTGGATCGACAGCCTTCCCACCCCCACCTCCACCAATCAGGACAAAGCCTACTCCGCCTTCTGCAAACTCCTCATCAGAGCAGCGAAGAGTTCCATTCCTCGCGGCTATCATTGCCGGTACATCCCCACATGGGACGAAGAGTGTGACGCATGCTACGACGCATTCCTGGACGCTAAACCTGGCGAAGGGGCTGCCTCCAAGGCTACGGAACTGACAACCTGCTTCGACCAAGAAGCCCAGAGAGCGGTGGGAAGAGACAGTCCAAGGAATCGACTTCACACACTCCAGTAGGGTGGTTTGGAAGACCTTCAATCGCCTCACCGGTCGAAGTACCCGGCCAAAGTCACGGACAACGGCCAACTCCATCGCCCACCAGCTCCTGGCCAACGTCCACTTCAAAGACGCGGACAAGAATCATACCTGTTCTGTCAAATAATAAACCACTAATCTTTGGAAAGCTCCAGGCGCTGATGGGCTCCTGTCAGCACCCTTTTCCTCTGCAGAACCCTCTCCTGTCATCACTCAATTGAAATGCGGAAAAGCCCAGGGTCCTGATAACATCCCCCCAGAATTCCTAAAACACAGCGGTCCTAAATGCCAGGTCTGGCTCCGTGAGTTCAACTTCTCTTGCCTCATTGGTCAGTCCATTCCGAAGATCTTGTGGAAAGCCACCATCATTGCGCTACCAAAAGCAAACAAGCGTGTGGATGACCCAAGGAACTACCGGCGCTGCACTACCCAAAGAGTCAAGCTGACCAATGACGTCGAAGACCGTTTAGAAATGGTTTGCATGGCGGGCATCACACTGGTGGACCCAACCACCGCCTACGATACAGTGTAGCACCAGGGCCTGATCTTGAAGCTCCTCCACACCATTCCTGACCGCCATTTAGTGCGATTTCTTGCTAACATCCTGGCCAACTGCAGTTTTGTACTCAAGACCAGTGACAGACAATTTAGCCGACTGCAACGCCTAAGAAACGGAGTCCCCCAAGGCTCGGTACTGGCTCCCATGCTCTTCAATCTCTTCATCAGTGATCTGCCACGCACGACCTTGCGCCAGTTTGGATACGGAGATGACCTGGCCCGACTTAATTCGCACAGGAGTTGGTCAAAGGTGGAGGATGTGCTGTCAGTGGATATGGAACTTTTCGCGGGCTGCTTAAAGACCTGGAGACTAAAACTGAGTGTGGCAAAAACCACCACAACGGCCTTTCACCTGAACAACAAGGAACCTCAATTCCAGCTAACCATCACCCTCAATGTGTCACCCCTACCCTATAACCCATTTCCTACATACCTTGGGGTGAAACTAGATCAGCAGCTGACCTACAAGCAATTACTTGAAGCTAAAGTCTCGGCGCAGAACAACCTCCTGCATCACTTGGCTGGATCATCATGGGGCGCCAGGACATCTACACTCAGAACCAGTGCTCTTGCACTCGTGTACAGCGCTACTGAGTACACCGCCCCAGCATGGTGCAGCAGCGCTCATACTAGCAAGCTAGACGCCATCCTCAGCGACACCATGCGGATCATCACCGGCTGCCTACGTCCTACTCCGACTGATCATCTGCCGTTGCTCGCAGGTATCGTACCCGCCAAGCTTCACAGAGAGTACTTCACCCACAGGCTGGTGTGCAAGGCCCCATCAGACGCCAAGCATCCTTTGCACCACCTCGCCCAGAACTCACAGCAACTGGGACCTCAACGCCTGTCAGCTCGTCGCCCCTTCCCCCGTCACGCAGCGACCCTCTGGTGCTCCGGTTTCAACACACTAGGAGCTTGGAGAACCAGCTGGGAACAGACTTCGCGACCTCCTCAATTCACTGTTGCACCGAACACCACAGCCCCACCCGGCTCGGACCTGCCCCGCAAAGAGTGGGTCGCCCTGAACCGGCACCGTACAGGGGTCGGCCGGTTCAACACCAACATGCATCGCTGGGGGCTGCGTTCATACATTAACAATACAGTATTCATTTATACACCTGTGATCAGTGTTCAACTCATTAACAGCTTTGATATACACATAGGTGTCACTCCCATCTGTAGTGCGTCCAAAACATCTCGCCAGGCACATTAAAACAAGCAAATGTGGTGTCGCAAAGTACGCCAAGACCAAGTAGCGTGACCTGGTCCAGGAAATCATCATTTTCGAGCAGTAAATAAGCGCTTGAAGAAATTCACCTGCAAAACAGAAACCGGGGTCAATAGCTAACTAACATCAACCTAATACAGGTGTCAGAGGTTATGGGGAGAAGGCAGGAGAATAGGGTTACAAAGGAGAGATAGATCAGCCATGATTCAATGGCGGAGTTGACTTGATGGGCCAAAAGGCCTAATTCTTATCCTATCACTTATGAACCTCAACTAATTAGTTCTTTCAGAATTAAACTAATTGGTAAAATACCAAGGTACAGATGTGAAGATATATATTTACTTATCATGTTACAAAGATCTGCATTATAATGTACGAATGGGTGGTAGCGGCTTCAATACTATGGTCCAAATGAATGCACTATTCTATGAGCAAACAAGCAATGTAGATTCCTTGGTGAACTATTGGACAGGAAGTCTAGATTCTAAACAATCCTCTGTCGCAGTCAATCAGAAAGAGACAGTGCTTCCATGGTTAGGCTTGGATTCCTTGGTGATGGGTGAAGTATCCATTCTTACACTATACAGCATGATGAAGGTGGGGAAAGATGACCCTTCATCAGCTGTTTACTCTCGCTCTCTGTATTCCTGGAAAGGTGTCTCTGCATTTAAGATCTTTTGGTTAAGATGAGATATTACAATTATTTTGAAATTTGGATTACACCTTGGATTGTATTCACTGCACTCCTTCATACGGAAACAGAGAGATTAGAGATATGCATTTGAAAACCGATTCGCGTGAGTGCGACATGAGACTAATTCAAACACTTCGTGCCTCCCAGGAGAGGAGGAGTTGCTAGGTGAGGGGAGGGGCACCACGTGCGGACCTGGAGGGTGGATAAAGAAACCAGGCCAGGTTTTCTGTGTTGTCTGCCTGAATCACCCACTCCAAACCAATGTACTATGTATCCTATTTATTAGTTACTAAGTACATGGAAGCAGGTTTTCCAGAGTTGCCCAGTTCACTGGGGTGGGGGCAAGATAGAGTGTAAAATGTCAGGAAATTAGATTAAAACTAGAAAACAAAGAATTGATTGGCAATACACACCTTCGGTGCCACCACGACCTGTTCACTGGGGTCTATCTCCAAAGGCTCCTCACATTCCTCGATTGATTCCAATTGAATGGTTTGCTTCCTGGGCGCTGGTCTGACAGGAAGAAGTCCATGCCTGGAAAGAAAACAGCAGTATAAACGGTAACACAGTAACCCCACCTTCTCAATGAAATGTCATAGATACCAAGGGCTGGGAAGAACACACGGCTTTTAAGGAAACATCTCCAAGGACTTTGAAGCAGCTGCTTTCTGCAGTCAGTGGATTTCTCTACAAGCAGTTTGATGGAGCCGAACAGGAAAGACCATTTCTTGAATTGGAGGAAGCAAGGGTATAGAAACTAGCAAAAATGCCAGGGGAAGAGGAGGAGAAATTATTTATAATTCAGCAAATTATGTCCTAGGTTATATTCCCTTAAAAAGTGGTAAAAAAGACTCAATAATAATATATATTTTTAAAAACAATTCAAAGGCGCAGGTCAAAGAGGAAAGGGGGGAGCATTAAGTGGATAAATCGTTCAGTGCTACTACAAGCAGAATTCTGTAATTCGACCCACATTGTGTACACATGGTTCTTCAGATTCTATCAAGTAACAATAGGGGCAGAATTGCTGCCTAACAGCGCCAGAGACCCAGGTTCAATACTGACTGTAGGTGCTGTTTGTGTGGAGTTTGCAACTTCTCCCTGTTACTGCGTAGGTTTCCTCCGGGTATTCTGGTTTCCTCCCACATCCGAAAGACTTGAGGGTTTGTAGGCTATTGGGCTTGGTTAAAATTGTAATTAGTCATTAGTGTGTTGGATTGCGCTAGTGTACGGGATGATTGCTGGTCACCGCAGACTCAGTAGAACGAAGGGCCTGTTTCCGCGCTGTATCTCGAAAATTTAAAGTAACTAACGTGTGTCTTTTAACAACCTTGGAAGAATAAGATGTCATTAGTGCATCCAAAGACTAATGACATCTTATTTTTCCAAAGGTTGCTAAAAGTGATGGGCAAAATGGATGTGCCATTTTATTACCGTTAGCAAACAAGCACCTACATTCAACTGAATGACTTAATTCAACTACAAGCAATACTTCCTCTGCAGAACCTCTCCTTAGTTCACCATCTCAAGTTAGCCAGTTCGTGAAACAGAGACAACTGTCTTTTCTTTGGATTTGGATCCAGCAGTTGTTTGACTAATGTACACTTCAAAATTTGCACTGTGCGTTCTGCTGCTCCATTTGAAGTGGAATGGTATGGAGCGACTCTAGTGTGTTTTATACCATTCCCTTTCATGAATTACGCAAACTCTTGTGAACTGAATTGAGGTCCGTTATCGGACACAATTTCCTCTGTAGGACGCAAACAATCCTAGCAAAATGTCTATCGTTTTGCTGGATGTCGTTTTGTTCATTGGAAACACCTCAACCCACTTGGAGTGACTATCAATCACAATGAACAATTGTTGTCCATCTAACACTGCACCAGGCCACCATAGATAGCTTCTAGCTAGACTCTTTGTTAGACACATTCACAAATGCTGATCAGGAAGATCTCCGTGCAATTTTACTCCCTATCTTTCAGGGATTACAACTCTCACTCCCCACATGACACATCCTTGGTCTTTCAGAGTTCATTTCTACGTACAAAAAAATGGTTTCAGTTCTGCCTCTGAATCTGGCAATTTGTTTGGCCATCCATTTGTAACATATTCCAGCTCTCTTGACAAAGGTCTGCCAGTGCGAGTAGCCTTCCGAATGTCCCCTGAAGTGATAGGTAACTCATCTACATGAGAGAAATAAAACACGTTCTCTCTGTTTGGGGTAACCTCCGATTCCAAAGGTAATCTAGATATGGCGTCAGCATTGCTGATACTGGTATGCAGACAATATCAGTGCCCATCTTTGCATTCTGTCTGCTGCCAGAGTTGGTATGTATGCTTTTGGATTTAGGATCACTGTCAACGGCTGGTGATCTGTCTCGATTACAAACCTTCTGCCATACAAGTATTTGTGAAACCTGCCTAATGCCAAAAATTAATGCACGATCCTCTCGCTCTATTTGCAACTGAGTGTAGTGGACGCAAATGCTATAGGCCTCTCTTCTCCATTTTCTAGCACATGAGAGATCACAGCACCAACACCGTATGGTGAAGCATCACATGCTAACTTCATTGGATTATTTACATCGTAATGAACAAGCATTGTACTCTCTGCCAACGGAGCTTTACATGACTTGAAAGCGTGGTCACATTCACGTGTCCACTTCCATGGTACATCTTTTCTCAAGAGATCGTTCAAGGGATGTAAACAGGTGGACAGACTTGGCACGAACTTCCCATAATAATGCACTAATCCTAAAAAGGATCGTATCTCAGATATGTTTCTGGGAGTGGGCGCGTTCTCGATCGCATCAACTTTACTCTTGGTGGGGTGTAGACCATCCTTGTCTATGTTATGACCCAAGTACTCTACCGAGTTCTGAAAGAACTCACACTTTTGTGCCTTCACTCTTACACTGTGTGTCTCAAGGCGTTTGAGTACCACTTCCAACCTTTCATCATGTGTCTGCCTGCCAGGGGCTGAGATGAGGATGTCATACAAGTAATGCACCACACCTTCAATTCCGTCTAGAATTTGTGTCATAAACCCTTGAAAAATCCCTGGGGCTGATGATATGTCAAATGGGAGCCTATTGCCTAAAACAATCCCAAATGCGTGTTGATAGTCAGCTTGGATTTCAATTCTCTCTAAACTAAACTAATCTAAAACAAACTAAAGGAAGCCGTTCAGCAATTCGCAACAGAATGTCCTCCTCCTTTAACCAGATGGATTCTCCTTCGTTGAGGAGTTGAATAATTTGTGGCTCTCCGACATCACCCTACGAAAATTGATTGCCGTGTTTGCTACCATCATCAACAATTCATAGTTAGCTGGCCAAAGCATCAAGGGATATTCCCATTTGATCGTATGGCACAATAGAAATGTAACTGATATCCCAGTCCAAGTAGAACCAAACCTTAGCTCAGCCAATTCAATCTTGCAGGAGGACGGATCTTGCTCTGTGCGCTCCTGCTGTGTTACTTGCTGAAGGGTTTCCAGTTCTTCATTTTCCTGCAAAATGAAAATAGTGCTCAATCTTTATACACACATGAATGCAAACCAAGATTACAACATATCTTTGCTGTGTCTATCTTGGAATCTTTTAAATTAAAAAATAAATACACAAATATTTAGTCATCATATGCATCTTGAGGAACAAGTCCCATCACCTCCTGTTTCTCTTTTCTTGCCGTCTCAACTATTTGCCTCATCTTATCCATCTCATTGCCGATATTTTCGTCAGATTGCGAAAGGGATTCATATTCGTGCTTTAAGATGCAGCAGGGAAACAGGCCCTTCGGCCCAATGAGCACAGGCCAACCGACGATCACTATCCTGCACAATTTTTACCAAAGCCAATTAACCTGCAAACCTGTACGCCTTTGGAGTGTTGGAGGAATCAGTAGCACCCGGAGAAAACCCACGTGGTCACGGGGAGAACGTACAAACTCGGTACAGACAGCACCCGTGGTCAGGATCGAACCCGGGTGTCTGGTGTTGTAAGGCAGCAACTCTACCACTGTGCCACTGTGCAACTGTGCAACCCCCACCCCCCCCCAAACAGAAAAATATTTTATTCAACCTTGGCAAAGCTTAAAATTGATAACAGTGTAAAATATCAAGTGAACTCAAGCATTAAATTTCCACAGATATATAAAATCAAAGTTTAAACTGAAAGTGTCAGACTGAGCACATACCATAAGCTTTTGGCCAGCTGTGGTCTGCTTTATCCATCCTTGATTCTGTACTCGTCTCTGAAGATCCCCCAAATCCTCCTCCAGCTCCTTCAGTTCTGAGACCAAATCTAGATCAGAGCAGCCAGGAAAGAACCAGTTATCCTCAATCAGTTTTGTGCCACAGGAAGACACGTCATTCAGAAAGACAGCATGAACACAGACACAATATAGACTGATTGGATCCCAGTGACCATCGCTACCTCGTGGCTTCCTCAAGTTAAGGTGTTAGTTTCTGACTGGGCTAAAACACCTTGCAGCTGGCTGGTTGGCTTTAAATTTTAAAAGCTTGCAGAAACAAAGCAAAATTTACATCACTGGTATTCCAGAGACAACTAATACCAATACTGATTTATGTATTGATATTATTTCAGTATTTTTTCAGGAGAGGCAGATTTGTAATTTAACCTGCAAATCCATTAATAAAGCGAGTGAAGCCTGTGTAGTGGCCATTTGGACAAAAAGATAAGTGTTCTACCTTTGCAATTACCAATGTAAATATAGGGGAAAAAATAAATCCTTTCACATTGAAAAGTTATCAGGAAGTTTGGTTCATTTTACTTACATCAGGTAATGGATGGAATCAACTATGGGTTAAAACTGTTCCCTTTCACTACTAAATATTCCAAAGAGTTGTACAACACAGAAACATGCCCTTTTCCATCCAATGTGTCTGTGCCGACTATCATGGCCATCTATATTAACCCCACTCGCCTGTGTTAAATAAACCTCCTAGTCTTTCAGTGAAACTTGCGTATTTATAAAAACTCACTCTAAAGTACGTAATTGGAAATTTAACTGCATTAAATGTTATAAAAATGATTAGATTACTGAATTAACTAAAGAATTCAATGAAAGTATATTTTAGTTGGGGTTTATAACAATTTTGGAAAATGAGCAGTAGCTTTAACTGGATTCTACTAATCACTTTAGTACATTACTAGTGCATTAATTTCATCGGGTCCCACATGGTAGGCGAGTGCAGAAGATTTGGGCACATGCAATGTAAGGTGGGCTGGCCAGTTGGATCTAAATAGGAGGCAATGATGGAAGGATGTTTTTCTGATGGGAAATTTGTGATTATTGTGGTACCACAGGAATCACAGCTGAGACTTCCGTTGTTTGGTGATAACAGCTTGGATCACAATGTAGGATATAAGCTTGCAGATGACATGAAAATTGGTGGTTTGTGGAGAGCGAGGAGGTTTGTCCAAGGTTACAGCAGGATATAGATGAGATGGAAAGCCAATTAACCCAAGCCAATTAACCTGAACAGCTGGACAAAACTAGTGTCAGCATGGATTTTGATGCTGAAAGTAAAAACATTAGAATTCCACCTTTAAAAAAATCGACAGTAGCCTTTGTCTCGACTGAAATATGGACAACAAACAGATCCCTAAATAGAGGTGCACTTGTCTTTCAAGTCATCAAGATCACTAATCAAGTCATTCACTTCTTAAATATTTTAAATTAAAACAAAATAAACTGTATGATTCGTTCCAAGTGAGAACCAGAGAGCACCGCTATTTACCTTTTCTTTCTTCCTCAAGTTGCCTCCTCCTTAATTCCATGACAGTGAAATCATCGGTGTCGGCTTAGAAACCGTTTCTCGCCACTTCATCAGGCAGCTGTGCAGTTCCTCTGCATATTCAGATTCACTTGTCTACAGACACATCACACACAGAGCAACATCATCCACTCATCTAACTGACCAATTAGATGATGCCATAAGAAACAGAAGCGCTTCAGCATGATACCAGATTAATGATTCTCTATGTTTGCCTCCCGGATATATTTGATTAACAAAATGGCAAGCTGATTTGAAGTTTAGAGTTATTCAGCAAGAGGACCAACGGTGTGATAAGCATTAAAAACAGAACTTCATGGTGAAAAATATAGTTTTTAAAAGTTTACCATTTTTTATTCTCTGCTGGAAATGATTTGATGATTTCAGTGATTTTCAGATATAAGTAAAATTATTTTAATTGTCTTTAAGATAAATGGACCTATGGGCAATGAAGCAGTCACTTGTTCCTTTTGGCCTCATACCTTCAAGACATATTGTTACATGTCATTAGAATTGCAAGTTGTAGAATTGGAAACTTTTATTACATTAAAAAATCAGCCCTTGAGCCTTATTCATTCTATCACATGATCATGGCTGATTTGATCTTTGATCTAAACATTTACCTAATCCCCATATCCCTCAATTTTCCCACAGTGTAAAATTCTAACTGTCTAACCCTTGAATATACTGAATGGTTCTCCACCCACAGCTCCGGAGGGTAAAGAACTCAAAAGATTCTCAACCCTCAGAGGAGAAATGTCAAGTACGTTGGATCCGTCTTCACTGAGGAGGACACAAACAATCTTCCTGATGTACTAGTGGCCAGAGGATCTGTCGTGACGGAGGAACTGAAAGAAATCCACATTAGGAAGGAAATAGTGTTGGGTAGACTGATGAGACTGAAGGCTGATAAATCCCCAGGGCCTGATGGTCTGCATCCCAGTGTACTTAAGAAAGTGGCTCTAGAAATCTGGACGCATTGGTGATCATTTTCCAATGTTTTATAGATTCAGGATCAGTTCCTGTGGATTGGAGGGTAGCTAATGTTATCCCATTTTTTGAGAAAGGCGGGAGAGAGAAAACAGGGAATTATACACCAGTTAGCCTGACATCGGTGGTGGGGAAGATGCTGGAGCCAATTATAAAAGATGAAATAGCGGCACATTTGGATAGCAGTAACAGGATCGGTCCAAGTTAGCATGGATTTACGAAGGGTTTCATGCTTGACTAATCTGTAATTTTTTGAGGCTGTAACTAGGAAAATGGACAAGGGAGACCCAATGGATGTAGTGTACCTGGACTTTCAGAAAGCATTTCATATAGGTCCCACATGGGGGATTAGTGGGCAAAATTAGGGCACATGGTATTAGGGCTAGAGTGCTGTCATGGATAGAAAATTGGTTGGCAGACAGGTAACAAAGAGTAGGGATTAACAGGTCCCTTTCAGAATGGCAGGCAGTGACAAGTTGGGTACTGCAAGGCTCTGTGCAGATATTTACAATATACATAAATGATTTAGATGAAGGGAATCAAAGTAACATTAGCAAATTTGCAGATGGCATAAAGCTGGGTGGCAGTGTGAACTGTGAGGAGGATGCTTTGCAGGGTGACTTGGACAGTTTGGGTGAGTGGGCAGATGCATGGCAGGTGCAGTTTAATGTGGATAAATGTGCCGTTATCCACTTTGGTTGCAAAAACAGGAAGGGTGATTATTATCTAAATGATGTCAAGTTGGGAAAAGGGGAAGTACAACAGAATTCGAGGGTCCTTGTTCATCAGTCAATGAAAGTAAGCATGCAGCTACAGAAGGCAATGAAGAAAGCGAATGGCATGTTGGACTTCACAACAAGAGGAGTTGAGTATAGGAGCAAAGAGGTCCTTCTGCAGTTGTATAGGGCCCGAGTGAGACCACACCTGGAGTATTGTATGCAGGACATTCTTGCTATTGAAGGAGTGCAGCATAGGTTTACAAGGTTAATTCCCAGGATGCCGAGACTGTCATATGCTGAGAGAATGGAGCGGCTGGGCTTGTATAGAGTGGTGTTTAGAAGGATGAGAGGGTTTCTTATTGAAACAGATAAGATTATTAAAGGCTTGGACACGCTAGAGGCAGGAAACATGTTCCTGATGTTGGGGGATTCCAGAACCAGGGGGCCACAATTTAAGAAAGAGGGGTAAGCCATTTAGAACGGAAATGAGGAAACACTTTTTCACACAGAGAGTTGTGAGTCTGTGGAATTCACTGCCTCAGAGGGTGGTGGTGGCCGGTTCTCTGGATACTTTCAAGAGAGAGCTAGATAGGGCTCTGAAAGATAGCAGAGTCACGGGATATAGGGAGAAAGCAGGAACGGGCTACTGATTGGGGATGATCAGCCATGATCGTGTTGAATGGCGGTGCTGGCTTGAAGGGCCGAATGGCCCGCTCCTGCACCTATTGCCTATTGTCTATTGCAGCTTTGAATCCAATCCTTATCCTGAGGCTATGCCCTTTAGGTCTAGACTAAAGGACTTTCTTTTTGGAAGGAGATGAGGTAACATTTCTTTACCCAGAGGGTGGTGAATCTGTGGAATTCTTTGCCACAGATGGCTGTAGAGGCCAAGTCAGTGGATATTTTTAAGGCATAGATAGATTCTTGATTAGTACAGGTGTCAGAGATTATGAGGAGAAGGTAGGAGAATGGGATTAGGAGGGAGTAATTGATCGACCATGATTGAATGGTGGGGTAGACTTGATGGGCCGAATGACCTAATTCTACTCCTGTTCCTTATGACCGTATAATATTAATAGGTAAAATTACCCAAACTAGATTTAAAAGTCTGGAAATACTCTGTTGCTTCCCCGACCACACTAGTAAATTCAGGAGACTTTCTCCATGTCCAAGGTGTGTGGTGATGCATACAGTGGAAGCAAATAGCACCCCTCAGATGCAAGCATCAAGCCAAAAAGTAAGGATGATGATAGAAAAGAGCAAAATAAAAATGTACTTAAATGACCCATTAAAAAAAATAATCGGAATAAGCAACATAAAATACAATGTAATATTAAATAACAGGATACTTGAGACGGTTGCATCTGTGCAGAATGCGCACGCTTGGAATTAAGATTGTACGTGGAGGAATTAAATGCATCACAAATTCTCCCAACCTGGGAAGTTGCTCCCTCGATAGCTTGTTCTAAATCTGCATGAATGTTCGGTTTTTGCTCTTCATATTCTTCCAATATTGCTTCAAGCTTCTCTGTAAGAAAACACGTATCACCATTTAAATAAAGAGAACAAGGAGGGGTCCTGACCCGAGACGTCACCCATTCTTTCTCTCCACAGATGCTGCCTGTCCCCGCTGACCTATTCCAGGTTTATGTGTCTATCTTCAGTTTAAACCAGCAACTGCAGTTCCTTCTTACACAAGAGAATGAAGGATCTCTAACCAAATAACCCTTCCATTCTCTCTCTCTCTCGGTCTCTCTCCCCCACCCTAGTCCTCTTGCTAATTTCACCATTTGTATTCATTCATTATCACGTCATCCCCAGCCAACAATGGACCATTGTCTGCTCCACCCTCCCCGGGTCATCGATGCAGGCTCTGCTTTGTTCTGTACCTCCCCATACCTCTAATTTACCCCTCCCTGACTCTCAGTCTGATGAAGGGTCTTGATCCGAAACATCACCTTTTCTTTTCTTCAGAGATGCTGCCTGACCTGCTGTCTCCAACATTTTGTGTCTATCTTCGGTGTAAACCAGCATCCCCAGTTCCTTCTTACTCAATTAAAGTCATACTATACACACACCATTTTGTGCCTCGACGTATTGTAGCCAGTTCACTTTCAGGTTTATCTGCTCGTTCTCCTCCTCAAAGTCAACCTCAACGTCTTTGAGCTCCAGCAGCAGCTTCTGAGTGGATTCAAGCTGGGTAGAAAAAAGTTTAGTGTCAATTAAACCCAAGGGATTTCTAGTGGTCTGTAAAATAGTCACCATTCAAACTCTAGATTAAATATTTTGCTTTATGACTCTACAGGCAGGTAAGACTAGTGTAGATGAATCATGTTGGTCAGTGTGGGCAAGTTGGGCTAAAGGGCCTGTTTCTGAACAGTATGACTCTCTAAATAATTTTAGCATGCATTGTACTTTTAATGTGCCACTGCCGACAGCTCCATTCTACCACAACTATTTTATGATTGAATGTTCCTGCAGACTCACATCTATCCCATGTCACTTACTTTTCAGAAAGGGGTTCTACACGGAATGGAGCAGTGAAATGTAGGGAAGCACTCCTTCATACAGTTGAGCCCAGATTAAAAATCTACAATGTACATAACTAATTGTAAAAAAAAAAAAAAAATCTACAATGCTTCAACAACTCACGGAATAACATACCATCAATTTTCCTTTTTTTTATAAGATAAAGTCATTTCATTCTAGGTAAATGGCAAACAGATTAATATTCAGTTAATCATCACCAGGCGCAAGAGATTTTTATTTGGGGTACCTGTACATTGTCCAGCTCCTCTTGAACCTGTTTGATTTTCAATTTGGATGAAGCTTCCATTATCATGAACCTGGCCTCTGATTTTTCAGCCTCTTGCTTCATAAGCCTCACTTGTTCTTTAAGAAAGAGAAAGGAAAAAACACCCATAATGATCTGATATTTGTTGCAAAAAAAGCAGTACATCCACAATTTGTAATTATTTCCACCGCAGTTATTGGCAATCAGTGAAATCATATGTTCAAGAAGGAACTGCAGATGCTGGAAAATCAATGCAAAAATCATGGTACATATACAACCAATTAAGTATATTTTTAAGTGTGATCAGTGATAAAATATGGGAATTACAGCAACCAATTTGCATACACAAAATCTCTTGAGTTTACAGGGACGAGATAATTACACGGCAAAACAAAAATTAAGTGATGTTTTGTCATAAAATCCACTCCATTCCTCTAATGCTAGAATATTTTAAGGCAAACCTACACCCTACCACGAGACGACAGATGTACAAATCTGCGGTAGGAACATTTATGGTCAAAAATATTAACAGGTCAACTGAGTAATTACCTTCCAGTTCTTTAATCTTCAGTTCGGTGAAATAATTTAAAGAACCAGTTGCCTGTTTTGCAAGTGGTGCACAGAACTTGGCGTAAGGTCTTAAAAGTTGGAGATCTTTGTGAAGTTGTAAACAGCACTGATCTTTCTCTGATGTTTCTTGTGTATGTTTCTCCCTGATTTTACGGAGCTGAGTGCTGTGTTTACCTTTGAGATTTGTTAAATCCTTGTGACTTTCCGTCATATCTCGGACCTTGGTTCGCATCGCATTCTCTTCAGCCAGAAGCTTGTAGGTGAGATTTTCATTTTCTTTGGATTCCTTGCATAAATCTGCAACACACTCCTAAAAAAGTAAAAAGTAGCCAAATTAAACTAAAGAGACATTCGGGAGCCTAAAGGGCATGTTCCACTAAGGCAATTGGTCAGGCGACTGTCAAGTTGCTGGCAGTGGCCTGAAAAACCAGCAACTGGAACGGCGACTGTCAGACACACACACACACACAGACACACAGACAGACACACACACACACAGACACACAGACACACAGACACACACACACACGCACACACACACACACACACACACACACCCCTCCCTTCCTTCACCAGCCCATTATGCAGGCGGGAGACAGGGCAAGCGGGGGGGCGCTGTCTGGGTGAAATTCACATGGTGCAAAGCCAAGGTGATAGACACACACCGCGATGAACAGGAAGGTTGGCGCTGTTATTAAGACGGCTAAAGCACAGTGGACAGTAAGTCCTTTAAAAGAGGGGGGGAGAAGGAGGAAAAAGGAGTGGAGACAACTTTTAAGAAGCCAGAGATCCACGGCTGTGAAGCTCGGCGGACATTAACAATACTGGTCGATGATCCTTGGTTCTGAAAACTACTCTTTACGTTTTTATCCCCAATGAGCCAATGAAATTCACCGGTCAGCACCGGCTATAACATACGAGAACCTTCGACCTCCTGGCAACCCATTAGGACCTATGGCACGGGAATTCTCGCTAATCTCCATTTTGAAAAAGTTGCGGCGACCATAAGGAGGCCACGACGAGTTCCACGGAATGCGGGAACTCCTCCCGACCATGAAGGCGACTCTCCAACAACCACCCGCGAACATGTGGCGACCATGTGACGACTGCATAGTCTCCTGCAGTCGCCTAAAAAGTCACCTGTGGGACAGGCCCATTAAGCTTAAATTAATGCAGCTTTCCAAAGTAACATTAAATGAATGAAATGAATAAGCCAAGCAGATAAGCAAGAAAAGTTGAACCGGTCAAAATGGAATTGTCAAGTAGTCATCAAAATTAAAAGTTATCATAAGGTCATGTGATAGAAGCAGAATTGGCCCATCAAGTCTCCTGCACCATCCAATCATCTATCTCTCCCTCCTGTTCTCCTCCCTTCATCTCTGACACCATACTAATCATGAATCTATCTATCTCTGCCTTAGAAATATCCACTGACGTCCTACACAGCCTTCTGTGGCAATGAATTCCACAGATTCACCATCCTCTGACTAAATAAATTCCTCCTCATCTCCTTCCTAAAGGATATCATTTAATTCTGAGGCTATGACCTCTAGTCCTAGACTCTCCCACTAGTGGATGGGGAAATGAAGAACGGTATAATCAGTAGTGACACTGTTGCATTATAATCAAGAGTTCATGTGTTGTTGGCATCTTAAATAGCAGATCTCTTCTGATCTTGGTCACGGCTGAGAAAAATTGGTGGCACAGATCAGCAATGCCAACAACCTGTCATAACCAGAATGACAATGTTGCAAGGCTCCACATAAAATGTGATTCTGCACTATAACAGATCACAAAAGGGTTGATGGGCTGAATTTGAAAAAAAAGAATGGAAAGATTTATACAAAATAAAATCTTCACATATTTTCATATTTACAGATTTATTTCCAAGAGGCTCCCTGCTATTTTTATTTCACTGCCAGTTACAACAGAATCCCTTAGCTGGTTGCAGAGATCTTTCCCTGTAATAGAGATTCACACAGCAGCAAACAATGATTTCCTTACCACTAGCTCTGAACACATCCCTTCGAGCTTGTCCTGCAGCACTTCAACAAGTTGTGTTGTTTCCAGCAGTGCCTCTTCTTTTTCACAGAGTTTTACCTTGAAGTCTTCCAGCAACTGAGGAAGATAACAAGTGATTAATACCTCCTAACAGTGATAAAAACTGGGCAACATAGAATGGAAATCACACACACGCAACATTTGTAATTCAAGTGCACCAATTCTTCAATTCCACCTTGGTATTAAGACATTAAAATTAAAATTATCATTAATGAAATCAGGGGATGAAATAATTAATTTGCATTCAATGGTTTAATGGTCCTTTATTGTCACATGTACTGAGGTACAGTGAAATTTGATTTACCACACAGTCATACCAAAAAAGCAACAAGATACAAAACGACATCAGGGAGGGGGAGTATTACCTGGATGTTTTGTACCAGGGGATGGTCACACCGACCAGTTTAACTAATTCAGTAGTGAGTGAGCAAGGAAAGGAAGGTGTGGCCATAAGCGAGGCAGGTAGGGGGAACCAGGAGGAGATGCGGCAGGAGCCACAGCCCTTGTTCCTGACGAGCATGACCGAGGCTCTTACTCAATGTGAGGACGGGATCAGGGGCTGTGGGAGGGATGAGCAACCTGGCTGCAGCACCGTGGATCAGGGGGACATTCAAGAGGGGGGAGTTAGAAGAAATGCCGTTGTGATAGGGGATAGTATTATTCGGGGGGTAGATAAGGTTCTCTGCGGCCAGCAGAACATGTCCCGAAGGCTGTGTTGCCTACCCGGTGCTAGGGTTAAGGATATCTCTGCGATGCTGGAGAGAAATTTGCAGAGGGAGGGGGAGGATCCAGTGGTCGTGGTCCATGTGGGGACCAATGACATAGGAAGGACGAGGAAGGAGGATCTGCTGAAGGAGTTTGAGCAGTTAGGGAATAAATTAAAAAGCAGAACCTCGAGGGTACTGATCTCCGGATTGCTACCTGAGCCACGGGCCAAATCGGCGAGAGTACGTAAAATTAAAAAGCTGAATGCGTGGCTCAAAGACTGGTGTGGGAAAAATGGGTTTGGTTTCTTGGGCCACTGGCACCAGTACTGGGACAGGGGGGATCTGTTCTGTAAGGACGGACTTCACCTGAACGGTGCTGGGACTGGGGTCCTGGCAAATCATATAACTAGGGCAGTAGAGAGGTCTTTAAACTAAGTAGCGGGGGGGAGGTATCAAGGGTGGTAATAACGGCAGGGGTAGAGGAAATAGAGCAGGGTATCAGTGGGGAAACGGAAAATCAAAATGTGACAGGAGGATCCAGAATGTGTGAAGATAAAGCTCTAGATGTAAAAGAGGCAAAAACAAAAAGGAAGGGTAGTAAAAATCATCTGAAAGTGCTGTATCTAAATGCACGGAGTATTCGAAATAAGATAAATGAATTAACGGTGTAATTAAGTATATATAGTTATGATATCGTGGCCATTACGGAGACATGGCTGCAAGGGGATCAGGACTGGGAGTTAAATATAGAGGGGTACTCGACAATTAGAAAAAATAGACAGGAAAGAAAGGGAGGAGGGGTGGCCCTTTTAATAAGGGAGGGAATAACGGCAATAGAGAGGAAGGATATTGCGTTGAAGAATCAGGATAGTGAAACAGCTTGGGTACAGATAGAGAATAACAAGGGGGAAAAAACACTAGTGGGTGTAATTTATAGACCTCCAAATAGCTGTGACGCTGTTAGTCAGAACATAAATCTGCAAATAGTTGACGCATGTAAAAAGGGAACTGCTGTAATCATGGGGGACTTCAATTTTCATATTAATTGGGCAAACCAAACTGGGCAGGGTAAACTAGAGGAAGAGTTTATAGAATGTATTAGAGACGGGTTCCTAGAACAGTATGTCACAGAACCGACAAGGGGGGAGGCAATCTTGGATCTGGTCCTGTGTAATGAAGCAGGATTAATTAAAAATGTCATAGTTAGGGACTCGTTGGGAACAAGTGACCACAATATGGTCGAATTCCATATTCAAATAGAAGGGGAGCAGGTTGAAACTCAGGCTAGGGTACTTAGTCTAAATAAGGGGGATTATGAAGGTATGAGGACTGAGCTGATCAAAGTTGACTGGGATAGCAGACTCAAGAATAAGACGGTACATGAGCAGTGGTGTATGTTTAAGGATCTACTGTATAACCTTCAAGAAAAATTTATTCCTATGAAGAAAAAAAGGGGTAAGGGTAAGAACAGTCAGCCATGGCTCAGTAAAACTATAAAGGATAGTATTCGGCTGAAGGCAAGGGCATATAAGGTAGCCAGAGATAGTGGGAGAGTAGAGGATTGGGAAGCATTTAAAGGTCAGCAAAAAATAACTAAGAGATTAATTAAGACGGGGAAAATAGACTATGAAAGGAATTTAGCGAACAACATAAAAACTAATAGTAAGAGTTTTTATAGCTATATAAAAAGAAAAAGGGTGGCTAAGGTGAACGTTGGTCCATTGGAGGCTGAGACTGGAGAGTTGTTGGTGGGGAACATGGAAATGGCAAAGGCATTAAACGAGTATTTTGTATCAGTCTTCACCATAGAAGACACAAAAAATATTCCAACGCTGGATAAACAGGGGGAGGTAGGAATGGAGGAGCTAAATACTATTAAGATCACCAAGGAGGTGGTATTAGGGAAATTAATGAGACTGAAGGAGGATAAATCCCCTGGGCCTGATGGATTACATCCAAGGGTCTTGAGGGAGATAGCGGTGGGGATTGTGGATGCATTGGTGATAATTTTCCAAAACTCCCTGGAGGCAGGAACGGTCCCAGTGGATTGGAAAATGGCCAATGTAACACCTATATTTAAAAAAGGAAGTAAACAGAAGGCGGGTAACTATAGACCGGTTAGTCTAA
The DNA here is from genome assembly GCA_038087875.1 of Malacoraja senta. Lineage (NCBI taxonomy): Eukaryota > Metazoa > Chordata > Chondrichthyes > Rajiformes > Rajidae > Malacoraja > Malacoraja senta. Next base: position 75,637 of record JAXLNO010003137.1, read on the forward strand.
CATCGGTGGTGGGTAAAATGTTAGAGACAATTATTAAAGAAACACTAACGGGGCACTTGGATGGACATGACTTCATCGGACAGAACCAGCATGGTTTTGTGAAGGGGAAGTCCTGTTTAACGAATCTGCTCGAATTCTTTGAGGAAGTAACAACCCGGGTGGATAAAGGGGAACCGGTGGATGTGGTATACTTGGACTTCCAAAAGGCTTTTGACAAGGTGCCACATAAGAGACTATTGCTAAAAATAAAAAATTATGGGATTGGGGGTAATATATTAGCATGGGTAGAGGATTGGCTAACAAATAGGAAGCAGAGAGTGGGGATAAATGGTTCATATTCGGGATGGCAACCGGTAACTAGCGGGGTTCCGCAAGGGTCGGTGCTGGGACCCCAGTTGTTCACAATGTATATAAATGATTTGGAGGAGGGAACCAAGTGTAATATATCAAAATTTGCGGACGATACAAAAATGGGAAGAAAAGTAGGGGATGAGGAGGATAGGAAGAGTCTGCAAAAGGATATAGATAAGCTAGGTGAGTGGGCAACAACTTGGCAGATGAAATTTAATACTAATAAATGTGAAGTCATTCACTTTGGGGAAAAAAATGATAGGGCAAGTTATTTTCTAAATGAGGAGGAGCTGCGCTGTAATGCAACGCAAAGGGATCTAGGGGTAGTAGTACATGAATCACTAAAAGTTAGTATGCAGGTGCAGCAAGCTATCAGGAAGGCCAATGGAGTTTTGGCCTTTATTGCTAGGGGGATTGAGTATAAAAACACGGAGGTCTTGCTGCAGCTGTACACAGTATTAGTGAGACCACATTTGGAATACTGTGTACAGTTCTGGGGTCCATACTTAAGAAAGGATGTACTGGCCCTGGAGGCAGTGCAGCGAAGGTTTACAAGATTAATTCCTGCAATGAGGGGATTGACATATGAGGAAAGGTTAAGTAGGCTGGAACTCTACTCTTTGGAGTTTAGAAGAATGAGAGGCGATCTCATTGAAACATATAAGATCGTGAGGGGCCTTGATCGGGTGGATGCACCGAGGATGTTCCCAATGATCGGGGAAACTAGAACTAGGGGACATAGTTGCAGAATAAGGGGGGGCTCTTTTAAAACTGAGATGAGGAAGAACTTCTTCACCCAGAGGGTGGTTAATTTATGGAATTCACTGCCCCAGGGAGCAGTGGAAGCAGAAACATTAAATATATTTAAGTCTAAAATAGATGTTTTTTTAGTTGCCAAGGGGATAAGGGGCTACGGGGAGAGGGCAGGGATATGGACCTAGGTAGGGTTAGTATAGTAAGACCTGAGTGATCTCCTGGACAAGTGTCGATCGCCTGGATTGGGGTCGGAGAGGAATTTCCCGGATTTTTTTCCCGAATTGGACCTGGGTTTTTATCCGGTTTTTTGCCTCCCCCAGGAGATCACGCGGTTCTTGGGGTGGAGAGGGGTGATAGCGGTATAAAGGGGAGGGTAGTGTCTTGTGTTCTGTGTCTTGTGTCTACTGTTTGTGGGTAGGGGTGTTTGTTTGGTGTTCAGCCATGAGCGAATGGCGGTGCGGGCTCGATGGACCTGGTGGTCTGCTCTCGCACCTACTTTCTATGAATCTATGAATCTATGACATAAAGATTAAACATAAATAGCCATCACAGCGGCGTGTGAGAATCTCTAGGGCACACAGGATAGGCGGAGACCCACAGCCATCCGTTCAATGTCCGGGCCACACACACGCTCCTTCACCGACCGCTGTACTCTCTCTGCAGTCCCTGTCAGCCCAAAGTCAGAAAGCCGTCCACACTCGCACCAGACTCCAGGATCACTGCACTCACGGCAATCCCTCCGACTCACCACCAGGGCAGGCAGCTCATCCATCGTGTTTTTCGGCGACCACATATTCCACTGTGATGGAAGGCGAATAACTTTTACCATCTTCCTCCTTTTCTCCCGCGGTCGGGGCAATCGAAACACCCGCCGTCGGCGATCAAAGCCCCCACAACGGAGCAATCATGGCTCCCGCAATCGGGGCGGTCAAAGCTCCTGCAGTGGAGCTCCCAACATTGATCCTTCTTCTTCTTCTTGCGTATGGCGTGCACAGCCTAAAGTTGTAGGACAACTTGTTCTATTTGATCTTATTTGATTGTGCACGCCGGGTTGATTGCATTAGTCGCAACAGGGTGGACCACGTGAAGGTTGCAATCATCCACCCCCGACGTTGATCCCTAACAAAGCTACCTCCAGCTCCACGATGTTAGGCCACAATGCTGGCGGAGATGCAATACGGAAAAAGATGCATCTCCATCGAGATAAGAGATTTAAAAAGTTTTGTTTCCAGCACCCCCACCCCCCACATAATACAAAACTAAAGATACGCTAACACATACAAATAAAATAGAATAATAGCAAACAAAAGAAGAAAATGACGAGACAGGCTGTTGGCGAGGCTGCCACTTACGGCGCCACATGGTGGACTTTAGTCACCCATTTACTTGAAACTGCTGACTATCGTTACAAAATTGCATACAGTGAAATGTCATCAAGGTCAAAGAACTTGTCTGCTTGTTTCATCAACGGTAATATCAAGCGTAAATATATTTTTAATGGTTCACTGATCAAAAACGCTTGAAGTGCAAGCATTAAAATCCATGTATGAAATGGTGTGGATGATGGATATTCACAGGACTACTATAGCTCACAGATATGTGCCTCCTCAAGGGAGCAGTACCTGAGTTAGACACAAAGTCCAGGAATAACTCTACAGGTCAGGCAACATCTTTAGAAAAAAAGGATGGATGATGTTTCAGGTCAGGATCCTTATTCAACTGAGTTACTCCAGCACTTCTATCTTTGGTATAAACCAGCATTTGCAGTTGTTTGTTTTCACATTGCAGGAATACCGATTCAGTCCATCAGGTCTGTTCTGCCTTTCATTAAGATCATCACTGACCTAATGTACACATTCACCCAGTTTATCATGAATCGATCCCCACTGTCTTGAAAATATTCTACGAGCCTGCACTGTCTACACTTTGACAAACATAGTTCCAAACACGCATGCCGTTGTCAGAGAAATAAACATGCTAATGCATTAAATGGGCAACCCCTTATTTCTGACTAAAGAAATTCCTCCTAATCTCCTTCCCAAAGGATCGTCCTTTAAATCTGAGGCTATGACCTCTACTCCTAGACTCTCCCACTAGTGGCTGGGAAATGAAGAAGTAAACTGTTGGGTCCCAGTCACACAGGAGGCCTGGTCCCATTCCCCAACACATTCGTAGCACTATGCAGGATCGTTTTTTGCTCAAATGTAATTACAACGCAGACAGGAAGTGGTCAAGATGAGAGTTTTAGTAATATACTAGACCAAGTGCAGACCCGTTGGGGGCGGGGGGCTGTGACGTCACACTAACCACCCGTTGGGTCTGTACCTCCAAAGCAGGGTTGCGGGGTGTGAATCTGGCACCCACAAACACACACACTCATCACACCCCCTTGATATTATATTAATATTTTAATTTTCTTCTTTTATTCCATCTCCACCCTATCCACTGACGAATAGCCCTCACCTCTCAGGTACGTCTCGAGGGGGGGGTGGTGCAGAGAGAGAAAACTTAATGTTACCAAAAAAAATTGTGAGGTGGGGGAGGAGGAGGGTTGAGAGGAAGGGGGGTGAGGAAGGTGGGGAGAGAGGAGGGTGAGAGAGGAGAGGGGTGGAGAGAGGAAGAAGAGGATGGGGAGAGAGGTGAAGGGGATGGGATGGAGCAGGCGTGCATGAGTTGAGTCGCGGGCTGTGAAGAGAGAAGGGCAGAGAGAGAGAGAGAGGGGAGAGACAGATAGACTGGTACACACAATAAAACTCGAGAAACACTGCGGGTGCAGCAGCATCTATGGAGTGAAGGAAATAGGCAATGCTTTTGGCGGAAACCCATCCTCAGACGTGTTTTCACAAAACGTCTATTTCTTTTGATACATAGATGCTGCTGCACCCGCTGAGGATATGAAGCATTTTTTTGTGTAGCTTTGATTTTCAAGCATCTGCAGTTCTGTCTTAAAGACAGAGAGACTGTTGGCGGGCTGTTTTCCCAACGCGCGTTTGCGGGGGGGGGGGCTGCGGCATCACACTCACACTAACCACCCCCCAAACACAGGCGGGGGGAGGGGTGGAGAGGAAGACGGGGTGGGGAGAGAAGAGGGGAGAGGGAGACGGGGTGGGGAGAGAAGAGGAGAGGGGGAGGGAGGGGAGAGGGGGAGGAGGAAAGGGGAGAAATTGGTGAGGGAGAAGAGAGCAGGGTGGGGGAGAGGGAGGGGGAGGAGAGTGGTAGGAGAGCGGGGAGGGCAGGAAGGGGGGAGAGGGGGGGACCGGGATGTTAGAGGTGGAGAGAGGGGATGAGGGGAAGGGGAGAGGAGTAGGGGGAAGAGAGGGAGAGAAGGAGGGGGGTGGGATAGAGGTGGGGGAGGGAGAGTGGAAGAGTGGGGAGTGAGAGAGAAAGGAGGGGGGAGAGGGGTGGGGGAGGGGGTTGTGGAGGAAGATGGGGATGGGTTTGGGAGTTAAGTGGAAGAATGGGGAGGGAGATGGAGAGGTGTAGGGGGAGTGGTGGAAGTGGGAGAGAGGGAGGGGGAGAGGTGTAGGGGGAGTGGTTGAAGAGGGATAGCGGTGTAGGGGGAAGGGGACGGGGCGAGAGAGGGAAGGGGGATGTGGGAGAGAGTAATGGGGGTGGGAGGAGGAGGGTGAGAGGGAGAGGGGTGAGGAGAAGGGGATGGAGAGGGGGAGGAGAGAGGGGTGGGTAAGGCGAGGAGAAGGGTAGAGAGGTGTGGGGGAGGGTGAGGGTGGCGACGGGGTTGGGAGAGAAGAGGGGGGAGGGGGGAGAGGGAGACGGGGTTGGGGAGAGAAGAGGGGAGGGATGGGAGGGAGGAGAGAGGGGAGGAGGAAAGGGGAGAGATTGGTGAGGGAGAAGAGAGCAGGGTGGGGGAGAGGGACGGGGAGAGAGTGGGGAGTGGGAGGAAGGGGGGAGGGGGGGAGGGGGTGTTAGAGGTGGAGAGAGGGAATGAGGGGAAGGGAGAGGAGTAGGGGGAAGAGAGGGAGGGGGGAGGGATAGAGGTGGGGGAGGGAGAGGGGAAGAGTGGTGAGTGAGGGGCAGAGGGGTAGCGGGGAGTGGTGCAAGAGAGTGGAAGGGGGTAGGGGGGAGATGGGGGTGAAGAGGGGTGGTGGAGGGGGAAGAGAGGGTGTGGGAGAGGAGAGAGGGGGAAGAGTGGGGAGGGAGAGTTGAAGTAGGAGGGGTAGGGACAGTCCATCTGTTACCCATTCCCTATCACCCCCAATCCTCTTTCTCTATTGCCACACACGTGACACAGGCTGCGGGGGTGGGGGGAGGGGCTGGGGCTGGGGCTGCTGCCAAGGCATATGTAAACGGATTCATTTTGATTGGATATCTTTGAGCATTGGGCATTGTGACATCACAAAACGGAACCTTCATTAACATTCTATTGCTGAGAGCTGTTTTTTTAAACATTTTGAAATGTCCCCATTCCCTATCCCCCCCACACACGTGGCGACGCCTTTCGACACAGGCTGTGGGGTTGGGGGGGAGGGGCTGGGGCTGGGGCTGGGGCTGCTGCCAAGGCATATCTAAATGAATCCATTCCCATTGGACATCTGTTAGCATCGGGCATTGTGACATCACACAACGGAATCTTTACTAACATTCTATGGCTGAGCTGTTTTTTTAATCATTTTGAAATGTTTGGGGGTGGGGGGGGGAGAAGTATTTTATTTTTTAAAAGTGTACATAAAAACGACCAAATTTAATCAGGGTTGTCTATTCGTAAAGATAAACATAAACACAGGCTGTGGGGTTGGGGGGGAGGGGCTGGGGCTGGGCTGCTGCCAAGGCATATGTAAACGGATTCATTCCGATTTATCACACGTGTCGCAGGGCGTCGCCACGTGTGTGGGGGTGATAGGGAATGGGGACATTTCAAAATGTTAAACAAACAGCTCTCAGCAATAGAATGTAAATGAAGGTTCCGTTTTGTGATGTCACAATGCCCAATGCTGCGGGGGTTGGGGGGAGGGGCCGGGGCTTGGGTCGCCGCAAAGGCATATGTAAATGGATCCATTCCGATTGGACATCTGTGACCATTGTGCATTGTGACATCACACAACGGAATCTTTACTAACATTCTACGCCTGAGCTGTTTTTTTAAACATTTTGAAATGTTTGGTTTTGGGGGGGGGAGAAGTATTTTATTTTAAAAAGCGTACGTAAACACGAACAAATTTAATCAGGATCGTCTATTCGTAAAGATAAACGTAACCTCTTTAGAAACGGTAAAAAATATCGGCGTTTCCGCGCGCCGCGCGGGCGCGGGGCGGTATCAAAGGCGGGACGTCAAGCAGAACGTTGGACGTACAGACGTACAGCCGTACAGACGGACGACAGCCAGAGAGTTTTATATAATAACTAGACCAAGTGCAGACCCGTTGGGCCTGGTCCCCGAAAGTGCTTAACACCCCGGGGTGTTGTTCCCGAACGTGCTTCAGACCCCGGGGTGAAAATCTGCTGAAAAGAAGATGGCGTCGTTTTCTGAACAAATCGGAGAAAATCGGCGAAAAAAAGATGGTGTCGTTTTCGGAGAAAATCGGGGGGGGGGGAAATGGCGTCGTTTTCGGAGAAAATCTGAGAAAATCTGAGAAAATCACATGGGGGTGGGGGGGGGGATGGATTTTATTTTAAAAACGTGTACATAAACAGGACCGAATTTAATCAGGAGTGGCTATTCGTAAAGATAAATGTCATCTCTTTGGAAATGGTAACAAATATGGGCCTTTCCGCGCGCTGTGTGGGCCAGGGGCGGTATCAAAGGCGGCGTACGGACGTAAGACGTACAGTCGTACGACAGCCAGAGAGTTTTAAAAGCATACTAGACCAAGTGCAGACCCGTTGGGACTGGTCCCCGAAAGTGCTTGACACCCCCTGGGTGTTTCTCCCGAACGTGCTTCAGACCCCTAGGTGAAAATTGGGGGAAAAAAGATGGCGTCGATTTCGGGAAAAATCGGAGAAAATCGGGGAAAAAAAGATGGCATCGTTTTTTGAGAAAATGGGAGAAAATCAAATTGGGGTTGGTGGGTGGATGGATGACACCCCGGGGTGTTGTTCCCGAACGTGCTTCAGACCCCTGGGTGAAAATCGGCGAAAAAAAGGTGGCGTCGTTTTTGGAAAAAATCGGAGAAAAAAGATGACGTCGTTTTCGGAGAAAATCGGAGACAATCGGAGAAAATCACATTGGGATTGGGGGGGGGATGAATTTTATTAAAAAACGTGTACATAAACAGGACAGAATTTAATCAGGAGTGGCTTTTTGTAAAGATAAATGTAATCTCTTTGGAAATGGTCAAAGATATGGGCGTTTCCGCGCGCTGTGTGGGCGCGAGGCGGTGTCAAAGGCCGCGCGGCAAGCAGAACGTTGGACGTACAGCCGCACGGACGGACGACAGCCAGAGAGTTTTAAAAGTATACTAGACCAAGTGCAGACACGTTGGGTCTGGACACCGAACGTGCGTTTGGGGCGGGGGGCTGTGACGTCACACTAACCACCCGTTGGGTCTGTACCTCCAAAGCAGGGTTGCGGGGTGTGAATCTGGCACCCACAAACACACACACTCATCACACCCCTTGATATTATATTAATATTTTAATTTTCTTCTTTTATTCCATCTCCACCCTATCCACTGAAGAATAGCCCTCACCTCTCAGGTACGTCTCGAGGGGGGTGGTGCAGAGAGAGAAAATTTAATGTTAGAAAAAAAAAATTGTGAGGTGGGGGAGGAGGAGGGGTTGAGAGGAAGGGGGGTGAGGAAGGTGGGGAGAGAGGAGGGTGAGAGAGGAGAGGGGTGGAGAGAGGAAGAAGAGGATGGGGAGAGAGGGTGAAGGGGGTGGGTTGGAGCAGGCGTGCATGAGTTGAGTCGCGGGCTGTGAAGAGAGAAGGGCAGAGAGAGAGAGAGAGGGGAGAGACAGAGAAGGGAGGGGGGAGAGGGGTGGGGGAGGGGGTTGTGGAGGAAGATGGGGATGGGTTTGGGAGTTAAGTGGAAGAATGGGGAGGGAGATGGAGAGGTGTAGGGGAGTGGTGGAAGTGGGAGAGAGGGAGGGGGAGAGGTGTAGGGGGAGTGGTTGAAGAGGGATAGCGGTGTAGGGGGAAGGGGACGGGGCGAGAGAGGGAAGGGGGATGTGGGAGAGAGTAATGGGGGTGGGAGGAGGAGGGGGATGAGAGGGAGAGGGGTGAGGAGAAGGGGATGGAGAGGGGGAGGAGAGAGGGGTGGGTAAGGCGAGGAGAAGGGTAGAGAGGTGTGGGGGAGGGTGGAGGGTGGCGACGGGGTTGGGAGAGAAGAGGGGGAGGGGGGAGAGGGAGACGGGGTGGGGAGAGAAGAGGGGAGGGATGGGAGGGAGGAGAGAGGGGGAGGAGGAAAGGGGAGAGATTGGTGAGGGAGAAGAGAGCAGGGTGGGGGGAGAGGGACGGGGAGGAGAGTGGGGAGTGGGAGGAGAGCGGGGAGGGCAGGAAGGGGGGAGGGGGGAGGGGATGTTAGAGGTGGAGAATGGGGATGAGGGGAAGGGGGAGAGGAGTAGGGGGAAGAGAGGGAGGGGGAGGGATAGAGGTGAGGGAGGGAGAGGGGAAGAGTGGTGAGTGAGGGGCAGAGGGGTAGCGGGGAGTGGTGCAAGAGAGTGGAAGGGGGTAGGGGGGAGATGGGGGTGAAGAGGGGTGGTGGAGGGGGAAGAGAGGGTGTGGGAGAGGAGAGAGGGGAAGAGTGGGGAGGGAGAGTTGAAGTAGGAGGGGTAGGGACAGTCCATCTGTTACACATTCCCTATCACCCCCAATCCTCTTTCTCTATTGCCACACACGTGACACAGGCTGCGGGGGTGGGGGGGGAGGGGCTGGGGCTGGGGCTGCTGCCAAGGCATATGTAAACGGATTCATTTTGATTGGATATCTTTGAGCATTGGGCATTGTGACATCACAAAACGGAACCTTCATTAACATTCTATTGCTGAGAGCTGTTTTTTTAAACATTTTGAAATGTCCCCATTCCCTATCCCCCCCACACACGTGGCGACGCCTTTCGACACAGGCTGTGGGGTTGGGGGGGAGGGGCTGGGGCTGGGGCTGCTGCCAAGGCATATCTAAATGAATCCATTCCCATTGGACATCTGTTAGCATCGGGCATTGTGGCATCACACAACGGAATCTTTACTAACATTCTATGGCTGAGCTGTTTTTTTAATCATTTTGAAATGTTTGGGGGTGGGGGGGGGAGAAGTATTTTATTTTTAAAAGTGTACATAAAAACGACCAAATTTAATCAGGGTTGTCTATTCGTAAAGATAAACATAATCACAGGCTGTGGGGTTGGGGGGAGGGGCTGGGGCTGGGGCTGCTGCCAAGGCATATGTAAACGGATTCATTCCGATTTATCACACGTGTCGCAGGGCGTCGCCACGTGTGTGGGGGTGATAGGGAATGGGGACATTTCAAAATGTTAAACAAACAGCTCTCAGCAATAGAATGTAAATGAAGGTTCCGTTTTGTGATGTCACAATGCCCCAATGCTGCGGGGGGTTGGGGGGAGGGGCCGGGGCTTGGGTCGCCGCAAAGGCATATGTAAATGGATCCATTCCGATTGGACATCTGTGACCATTGTGCATTGTGACATCACACAACGGAATCTTTACTAACATTCTACGCCTGAAGCTGTTTTTTTAAACATTTTGAAATGTTTGGTTTTGGGGGGGGGAGAGGTATTTTATTTTAAAAAGCGTACGTAAACACGAACAAATGTAATCAGGATCGTCTATTCGTAAAGATAAACGTAACCTCTTTAGAAACGGTAAAAAATATCGGCGTTTCCGCGCGCCGCGCGGGCGCGGGTCGGTATCAAAGGGCGGGACGTCAAGCAGAACGTTGGACGTACAGACGTACAGCCGTACAGACGGACGACAGCCAGAGAGTTTTATATAATAACTAGACCAAGTGCAGACCCGTTGGGCCTGGTCCCCGAAAGTGCTTAACACCCCGGGGTGTTGTTCCCGAACGTGCTTCAGACCCCGGGGTGAAAATCTGCTGAAAAGAAGATGGCGTCGTTTTCTGAACAAATCGGAGAAAATCGGCGAAAAAAAGATGTGTCGTTTTCGGAGAAAATCGGGGGGGGGGAAATGGCGTCGTTTTCGGAGAAAATCTGAGAAAATCTGAGAAAATCACATGGGGGTGGGGGGGGGATGGATTTTATTTAAAAAACGTGTACATAAACAGGACCGAATTTAATCAGGAGTGGCTATTCGTAAAGATAAATGTCATCTCTTTGGAAATGGTAACAAATATGGGCCTTTCCACGCGCTGTGTGGGCCAGGGGCGGTATCAAAGGCGGCGTACGGACGTACAGACGTACAGACGTACGACAGCCAGAGAGTTTTAAAAGCATACTAGACCAAGTGCAGACCCGTTGGGTCTGGTCCCCGAAAGTGCTTGACACCCCTGGGTGTTTCTCCCGAACGTGCTTCAGACCCCTAGGTGAAAATTGGGAGGGAAAAAGATGGCGTCGTTTTCGGGAAAAATCGGAGAAAATCGGGGAAAAAAAGATGGCATCGTTTTTGAGAAAATGGGAGAAATCAAATTGGGGTTGGTGGGGGGATGGATGACACCCCGGGGTGTTGTTCCCGAACGTGCTTCAGACCCCTGGGTGAAAATCGGCGAAAAAAAGATGGCGTCGTTTTTGGAAAAATCGGAGAAAAAAGATGACGTCGTTTTCGGAGAAAATCGGAGACAATCGGAGAAAATCACATTGGGGTTGGGGGGGGGGGATGAATTTTATTAAAAAACGTGTACATAAACAGGACAGAATTTAATCAGGAGTGGCTTTTTGTAAAGATAAATGTAATCTCTTTGGAATGGTCAAAGATATGGGCGTTTCCGCGCGCTGTGTGGGCGCGAGGCGGTGTCAAAGGCCGCGCGGCAAGCAGAACGTTGGACGTACAGCCGCACGGACGGACGACAGCCAGAGAGTTTTAAAAGTATACTAGACCAAGTGCAGACACGTTGGGTCTGGACACCGAACGTGCGTTTGGGGCGGGGGGCTGTGATGTCACACTAACCACCCGTTGGGTCTGTACCTCCAAAGCAGGGTTGCGGGGTGTGAATCTGGCACCCACAAACACACACACTCATCACACCCCTTGATATTATATTAATATTTTAATTTTCTTCTTTTATTCCATCTCCACCCTATCCACTGAAGAATAGCCCTCACCTCTCAGGTACGTCTCGAGGGGGGGTGGTGCAGAGAGAGAAAATTTAATGTTAGAAAAAAAATTGTGAGGTGGGGGAGGAGGAGGGTTGAGAGGAAGGGGGGTGAGGAAGGTGGGGAGAGAGGAGGGTGAGAGAGGAGAGGGGTGGAGAGAGGAAGAAGAGGATGGGGAGAGAGGTGAAGGGGGTGGGTTGGAGCAGGCGTGCATGAGTTGAGTCGCGGGCTGTGAAGAGAGAAGGGCAGAGAGAGAGAGAGAGGGAGAGACAGAGAAGGGAGGGGGGAGAGGGGTGGGGGAGGGGGTTGTGGAGGAAGATGGGGATGGGTTTGGGAGTTAAGTGGAAGAATGGGGAGGGAGATGGAGAGGTGTAGGGGGAGTGGTGGAAGTGGGAGAGAGGGAGGGCGAGAGGTGTAGGGGGAGTGGTTGAAGAGGGATAGCGGTGTAGGGGGAAGGGGACGGGGCGAGAGAGGGAAGGGGATGTGGGAGAGAGTAATGGGGGTGGGAGGAGGAGGGGGATGAGAGGGAGAGGGGTGAGGAGAAGGGGATGGAGAGGGGGAGGAGAGAGGGTGGGTAAGGCGAGGAGAAGGGTAGAGAGGTGTGGGGGAGGGTGGAGGGTGGCGACGGGGTTGGGAGAGAAGAGGGGGGAGGGGGAGAGGGAGACGGGGTGGGGAGAGAAGAGGGGAGGGATGGGAGGGAGGAGAGAGGGGGAGGAGGAAAGGGGAGAGATTGGTGAGGGAGAAGAGAGCAGGGTGGGGGGAGAGGGACGGGGAGGAGAGTGGGGAGTGGGAGGAGAGCGGGGAGGGCAGGAAGGGGGGAGGGGGGAGGGGATGTTAGAGGTGGAGAGAGGGGATGAGGGGAAGGGGAGAGGAGTAGGGGGAAGAGAGGGAGGGGGGAGGGATAGAGGTGGGGGAGGGAGAGGGGAAGAGTGGTGAGTGAGGGGCAGAGGGGGTAGCGGGGAGTGGTGCAAGAGAGTGGAAGGGGGTAGGGGGGAGATGGGGGTGAAGAGGGGTGGTGGAGGGGGAAGAGAGGGTGTGGGAGAGGAGAGAGGGGGAAGAGTGGGGAGGGAGAGTTGAGGTAGGAGGGGTAGGGACAGTCCATCTGTTACCCATTCCCTATCACCCCCAATCCTCTTTCTCTATTGCCACACACGTGACACAGGCTGCGGGGGTGGGGGGGGGGAGGGGCTGGGGCTGGGGCTGCTGCCAAGGCATATGTAAACGGATTCATTTTGATTGGATATCTTTGAGCATTGGGCATTGTGACATCACAAAACGGAACCTTCATTTACATTCTATTCCTGAGAGCTGTTTTTTTAAACATTTTGAAATGTCCCCATTCCCTATCCCCCCCACACACGTGGCGACGCCTTTCGACACAGGCTGTGGGGTTGGGGGGGAGGGGCTGGGGCTGGGGCTGCTGACAAGGCATATCTAAATGAATCCATTCCCATTGGACATCTGTTAGCATCGGGCATTGTGACATCACACAACGGAATCTTTACTAACATTCTATGGCTGAGCTGTTTTTTTTAATCATTTTGAAATGTTTGGGGGTGGGGGGGGGAGAAGTATTTTATTTTTAAAAGTGTACATAAAAACGACCAAATTTAATCAGGGTTGTCTATTCGTAAAGATAAACGTAATCACAGGCTGTGGGGTTGGGGGGGAGGGGCTGGGGCTGGGGCTGCTGCAAAGGCATATGTAAACGGATTCATTCCGATTTGTCACACGTGTCGCAGGGCGTCGCCACGTGTGTGGGGGTGATAGGGAATGGGGACATTTCAAAATGTTAAACAAACAGCTCTCAGCAATAGAATGTAAATGAAGGTTCCGTTTTGTGATGTCACAATGCCCAATGCTGCGGGGGTTGGGGGGAGGGGCCGGGGCTTGGGTCGCCGCAAAGGCATATCTAAATGGATCCATTCCGATTGGACATCTGTGACCATTGTGCATTGTGACATCACACAACGGAATCTTTACTAACATTCTACGCCTGAGCTGTTTTTTAAAACATTTTGAAATGTTTGGTTTTGGGGGGGGGAGAGGTATTTTATTTTAAAAAGCGTACGTAAACACGAACAAATTTAATCAGGATCGTCTATTCGTAAAGATAAATGTAACCTCTTTAGAAACGGTAAAAAATATCGGCGTTTCCGCGCGCCGCGCGGGCGCGGGGCGGTATCAAAGGCGGGAAAGTCAAGCAGAACGTTGGACGTACAGACGTACAGCCGTACAGATGGACGACAGCCAGAGAGTTTTATATAATAACTAGACCAAGTGCAGACCCGTTGGGTCTGGTCCCCGAAAGTGCTTGACACCCGGGGGTGTTGTTCCCGAACGTGCTTCAGACCCCGGGGTGAAAATCTGCTGAAAAAAAGATGGCGTCGTTTTCGGAAAAAATCGGAGAAAATCGGCGAAAAAAAGATGGCGTTGTTTTCGGAGAAAATAAGATGGCGTCGTTTTCGGAGAAAATCGGAGACAATCGGAGAAAATCACATGGGGGTGGGGTGGGATGGATTTTATTAAAAAGCGTGTACATAAACAGGACCGAATTTAATCAGGAGTGGCTATTCGTAAAGATAAATGTCATATCTTTGGAAATGGTAAAAAATATGGGCCTTTCCGCGCGCTGTGTGGGCCAGGGGCGGTATCAAAGGCGGCGTACGGACGTACAGACGTACAGACGTACGAGTTTTAAAAGTAGACTAGACCAAGTGCAGACCCGTTGGGTCTGGACACCGAACGTGCGTTTGCGGGGTGGGGGGGGGTGCTGTGGCGTCACAGTAACCACCCCTTGCTCCAAAGCACGGTTTGCGGGGTGGGAATCTGGGCACCCACGAACACACACACACTCATAACAACCCTTGATATTATCTTAATTTTTTAATTTGCTTCTTTTATCCCATCTCCACCCTATCCACTGACGAATAGCCCTCACCTCTCAGGTGCGTCTAGAGGGGGGGGGGGGCAGAGAGTGAAAATTTAATGTTAGAATTAAAAAAAATTGAAGAGGGGGAGGAGGTCGGTGGAGAGGAAGGGGGGAGAGAGGAAGGGTGTTTTTGTTATGAAACATTGCCTATTTCCTTCGATCCAAAGATGCTGCTGCACCCGCTGAGTTTTTACTTCATTTTTTGTTTGCCTTGCGTTTGGGGGGGGGGGCTGCGGCTGCAGCATCACACTCACACTAACCACCCCCCAAACACACAGGCGGGGGGAGTGGGGGAGAGGGAGACGGGGGTTGGGGAGAGGAGGGGAGGGGGAGAGAAGGAGACGGGTGGGGAGAGAAGAGGAGGGGAGGGAGGGGAGGGAAGAGGGGGATGGAGGGGAGAGGGGGAGGAGGAAAGCGGAGAGATTGGGGAAGGAGAGGAGATCAGGGTGGGTGAGAGGGAGGGTGAGGAGAGTTTGGAGTGGGAGGAGAGCGGGGAGGGCAGGAAGGGGGGAGAGGGGGGGAGGGGATGAGGGGAAGGGAAGAGGAGTAGGGTGAAGAGAGGGAGAGAGGGAGGGTGGAGGGAGAGAGGTGGGGAGGGAGAGGGGGAAGAGTGGGGGAGTGCAGACCAAGTGCAGACCCCTTGGGTCTGGACACCGAACGTGCGTTTGGGGCGGGGGGCTGTGACGTCACACTAACCACCGTTGGGTCTGTACCTCCAAAGCAGGGTTGCGGGGTGTGAATCTGGCACCCACAAAATCACACACTCATCACACCCCTTGATATTATATTAATATTTTAAAGACAGAGAGACTGTTGGCGGGCTGTTTTCCCAACGCGCGTTTGCGGGAGGGTGGGGTGGGGCTGCGGCATCACACTCACACTAACCACCCCCCAAACACAGGCGGGGGGAGGGGAGAGGAAGACGTGGTGGGGAGAGAAGAGGGAGAGGGAGACGGGGTGGGAGAGAAGAGGAGAGGGGGAGGGAGGGGAGAGGGGGAGAGGAAAGGGGAGAGAATTGGGGAGGGAGAGGAGATCAGGGTGGGTGAGAGAGAGGGGGAGGAGAGTGGGGAGTGGGAGGAGCAGGGAGGGCAGGAGGGGATGAGGGGAAGGGGAGAGGAGTAGGGGGAAGAGAGGAAGAGAGGGAGGGGGAGGGGAGAGGGGAACAGTGGGGAGTGGGGCAGAGGGTAACGGGAGTGGTGCAAGAGAGAGGGGAAGGGGGTAGGGGGGAGATGGGGGTGAAGAGGGGTGGTGGAGGGGGAAGAGAGGGTGTGGGAGGGGAGGGAGGGAGGTAGAGCAGAGAGGGGGAAGAGTGGAGGGAGAGTTGAAGTAGGAGGGGTAGGGACAGTCCATCTGTTACCCATTCCCTATCACCCCCAATCCTCTTTCTTATTGCCACACACGTGACGACGCCCTTCGACACAGGCTGCGGGGGTGGGGGGAGGGGCTGGTGCTGTTGCTGCTGCCAAGGCATATGTAAACGGATTCATTTCGATTTCTCAC
This sequence comes from Malacoraja senta, assembly GCA_038087875.1. Classification (NCBI taxonomy): domain Eukaryota; kingdom Metazoa; phylum Chordata; class Chondrichthyes; order Rajiformes; family Rajidae; genus Malacoraja; species Malacoraja senta. Next base: position 91,357 of record JAXLNO010003137.1, read on the forward strand.
ACGTGTCGCAGGGCGTCGCCACGTGTGTGGGGGTGATAGGGAATGGGGAAATTTCAAAATGTTAAACAAACAGCTCTCAGCAATAGAATGTTAATGAAGGTTCCGTTTTGTGATGTCACAATGCCCAATGCTGCGGGGGTTGGGGGGGAGGGGCCGGGGCTTGGGTCGCTGCAAAGGCATATGTAAATGGATCCATTCCGATTGGACATCTGTGACCATTGTGCATTGTGACATCACACAACGGAATCTTTACTAACATTCTACGGCTGAGCTGTTTTTTTAAACATTTTGAAATGTTTGGTTTGGGGGGGGAGAGAGGTATTTTATTTTAAAAAGCGTACCTAAACACGACCAAATTTAATCAGAGATCGTCTATTCGTAAAGATAAACGTAACCTCTTTAGAAACGGTAAAAAA